>CM076574.1:551810437-552019518 GCA_034641835.2 Pinus albicaulis
GGTGAAGGACTCAAAGAAATTTGTTTGTAACCAGCTGGAAGGCATGGCGCAGAAACAATCAAGTTGTCCAAAACTCTCTTGGCTTCATCCATATACGGACAAAGGTGAATGGAATGGTGCCCTTCACACAACTTATAGGGATTGGTGAGCTTACCCTGAATATTAGGAGCTTTACCAGCACTAGCTGAAGACGTGCCCCCAACCTGATTCCCGAAAGCCAAAGGCAACGACAGAAGACCGTTGAACCATACTTCGAGCACCTTGGGAATTCCAGGGAAATCTCGAAGAAGATGGTTCCCCTGGCACAACATGCAAGGGAACTTGACTTTCCGTGGAGGGTTGGAAGGTTCATCGAGAGCATGTGTTTTAGAAGCAACGACTGTAGAATTATCCTCTCGCTTATCTGAATTCTTCTTCTTATTCTTTTTCTTCTTCTTCTTAGCCACCTAGTTACTCGAATCCAGACTTTCAATTGGTGAAGAAAAAGAGGAGAATGCAGAAATAAGTGAAGAATGGGAGAGGTCCACCTTGGAATCAACATGGCATTGTTCAGGCAGAGGAACTGATTGAACAATAGCTGGAACATTTGAGACCACAGAGGTTGAAAACAAGCAAACATGCAACCCAACAGTTAACCCTGGAAGGGACAACATTGCCATATAAGGATCACCAACATTTCCAAAAGTAGGAAAAGGACCAAGATTCCCATCGAAGGGGATTCCTTGGTTGGTGAACTCCGGAAAATTTTCCATTGGAAACGACCTGAAAATACACTAAGTACAAAAATTCTAACCAGGAATATTTCATGGGTGATTAATTTTTAAGACACTGAAACCAAACTCTGCTGTTTCATATTTTAAGAGTTGAGAAAAAATCAAAAGGTGACTCTATCACTTTTTAGGTTGGACATGAGCTTGAAAGGACAAGAGCTCGATGATCTTTTCAGTTAAAAGAGTCAATAAATATCAAAGTGACTGCTCTGGTAATCTAGGTAAATGGGTGTACCAAATATCCGTGAACTGCCATATACACCTTCGTAAGAATGAAAAAGAAATCAACCAAGGACTTGACATACGTGCAGGTAATCTCCCCAAATGCTATGTCCGATGTATCACGGGTAAAAGGCGGCAGACTCGGCTTCCTACAGATAAAGGATTGCAACCTAATCGGGTCTCCCTTTATATACGCGACAGTACGGGGAGCACAAGTTCATACTAGTGTTGTCTGTAGCCAGATGGCGAACGACAACTGCTAGGCTTAAAGACACTGGAACACGTCTCTACCTTAGACTACTAGATATTCCGTTAATGTTTCAATGCTGCCTTAGGTTAATTCAATAAATTTTAAAGTTGATCTTCAATTTACGTTTCGATTTCAAGGCCCTACCGAATGTTGGATCTCTTAAAACCTCTAGATGCAAACTATATGAGAAAAGAAATATTTCAATTCGATGAATGCTATCTAGTTAAGGGAAGCATCTCTAACAATGATGCAACAAACAACAATACTGCAAACGAAACTCCTCTAAACTAGATGACTTTCACTATCCAAAAGTAATCTAAAACATTCAACGATGTGAATTATGCGATGTAATCTATGCAAAATTATTTTTTTTGAAAACTATGC
This sequence comes from Pinus albicaulis, assembly GCA_034641835.2. Classification (NCBI taxonomy): domain Eukaryota; kingdom Viridiplantae; phylum Streptophyta; class Pinopsida; order Pinales; family Pinaceae; genus Pinus; species Pinus albicaulis. The sequence continues at coordinate 551,812,064 of CM076574.1, forward strand.
AATTGTAATTTATGCACAATTTCCCTTTTTTGAAAGAATAAGAATGCACTCAATGCATTTTTAGATGAAATGAGAATCTACTTAATGCATGCTTTTAATGAAAGAGAATGCACTCAATGCGATTTTTAGCTTTCAATCATTTAAACGATGTAATCTAAGTTCAGTGTTGGATCTCAAAAAATACTTTTCAATGCAATGTGATCTAATGCATTTTAACGAAAAGAAAACTATGAGACGAAAACTAAATGAACGCAAATTTCCTTAATGAAAGGATGAATGCAAAAGGGATGCAAACAAAAACTAAGAATGAAATCGTTGTTTTAAACACTTTGTAACAAAATTCCTCAAAAGGCTACAAGACATATGAGGTCAAACACAAAGAGGACTTCCAAAGCATGAGATCAAAACAAAGCATTCATTCCCTTTTACATCAAGAAATCATGGAAAGAAGACATTTCAGCTGAACAATAAGCAATGTAATCTATGCTCATATAGAGAAAATACTGGAAGGGAAAGACATACTGGTGAAGGATTTAGGGAAAAAATCTCAATTTTCACACACCCTGAAATTGGCATGACTTTTGTGGGTGAAACTAGCGCCAACTGGCGTGACCTGCTCACTAACAACTAGCACTAATGGCCAATTGGCGCGGGTTGCTAACTAACAACAAGCGCCAATGCTTGAAAATGAAAAAACAAAGAATTTCTCCCAACCAAGACCGGACTCAACACTTCAAGAAAAATCTAAAAATAACCCAGAAGCAAAAGTACTGACCAAAAAAACTCCCAAACAAGGGAAAACCCTAGCACCTACAGGAAATGGCACGATTTTTTGGCTGTAATCTGCGCCAGACAGGGGATGGCGCAGGTGATGAACTGGAAACTTGCACCAATGGGCACGACTGTCAGGGTGGAAACCATGCCAATCAATCCAACCATGAAAAGATGAAAATGTTGGAAAAGCAGAGGTCAGATCTGATCCTCTAGGGCTGAACAAGGGTCTAAGACCAAGGAAGGTGAACCAAAAGAGCAAATAAATCAACCAAAAGGCAAAAAAAAACCCAAACGGAAGAAGTACTAACTCCCACTGTTCCCCATCAAAGTCGCCAAATTGTTGAGGCGGTAAATCCCCTCTGCGGACAGTGGCGATCCCACTAGCCCTAGGGTGGGTCTAGCAACAATCAATCACGCAAAGACGTTGGTTCCTAGTTACAAGAAAGACAAAGATTGCGATAAGTGGCCTACCTCAAATCCCACACTGTTGTTGTCGAAGAAGAAGCGCAGTTCCTCATCCCTTGCCTGACAGATCACAATCCTTCAGTTTGCTTCGTCTGGACACCTGTACACACGTAAAAAAACAACGACGTACAAAGTAATACTTAAATGTAACTATATATCAGTCAGAGAGGATATAATTAATTGCATTTCATAAAAGAATAAACACAAGAATGGAACCAAAATCAGAGTCGCTTATATTAATGATGACAAAAGGGAGATTACAACCAAATGCTCTGACGTTATGATCTTCGTTCGGCGGGGCTTGCAGTGGAGCGCGTCTCAATGAAGCCTGTCAGGAATTTGGACAAAGTTCTCTCTCACGGGCTTCTTCTCGGCTCTGCTTTCACTAATTTCCCTAATATAGTTCTCCTCCTACAAGTTCAACTAGCTTTCTAATGGAAAGGGCAAGCTTTTATAGATGGAGGAAGGGAAGTTGGGATCCCTATAATCATGGGATAGGCCCTATCTCATAGGAAGGTTCCATGAGAGGTGGAAAACCACTTCCTATACATGGAGATCTGGAGCCAAACCACTCAACTTCCTTTGATGATTCATTCTGTAGTTTGTTAGAACCAAACTTCCACCATTTATTTTTAAAAAACATTCCTTAATGGGCTTGGCACAAGTGAGACACGGGGCACCAATTGGCGCGCCCTCTAGTGTGGATTTCCCCCATTGGCGCGAGGGATGAACTGACTAGTCATGCCAAGGCTAAAACATCTGTTTTAAGGGTCTTCCAGAGGAAATGTTCTTCAGGAGAATATTTATCCTTAGGAAAGAGGACGTTAGGAAGGTGTTTTCAAGACATGTTACTGCTCACAGGTCACAGGAATAGTCCTCCAATGTGCGGGACGAGGGATTGCTGGGATGGTGACAAAATACTGTGTAACAGCATGTCCTCACCATCAAAAGACCCAATGTCTGCAAAATATATATAAGTACACAACAATAATTAGAAAATTTCATTACACAATTTAATAAAACAGTAACATTACCTCTATCATCCAGCGGCTCATCATCTGTGAAGAGGATGTTGGCACACCCTCGCCAATCCAAACTAGCATAAGGATAGGGGACCATAATGACGGGAAGATCGTCAATATTGGCTAGAAACTCTAGTGCATCATGTGATATCCTCGCTGGAAACACAGTCTCACCTCTCTTGGGCATCATCTACCCCCACACTTGCATTTGTGCCTCGAACATCGGCCTACAAGGCTACTGAAAAAAAGTAGGCCTCGTCTTTGGAAACCTCTCAAAAAATAAACAAAAAATATCTGAAGAAAAAGGGAATTTGACCCTCCCTTGTGCATGAGCACGACATCTATCTAAGGCTGTACAGAACTGTCACAAAAAAATGGCAGGCCACCTGAAAATTCGTGGCTCCTGTACTAAAGAATTAACATGGTATAGAAGTGAGCAACTAATGTGTTGCTCGTCACTGGTGTTGTGTGAAATGGTCGACCAGAAGTGAGAGGCACCTCACCTCCTGACTACCAAATGCACCAATACATAACTGACCTCCAGAGACCTGAAACTCTGAAGGAGACAGTATATCTGCGCTAATGTATCTCTGGGAGTAAACCAACTAACTCCTTGCTGCATATCCAAATGGAATCTCTGGGTACGAGGGAAAATCCACCCCTCTCCTCAATAGCCCTGTAATGAAATATATGTCCTCCTCAGTGGGCGTGTACCACTGGTTAGGACCAACCCAGAAAACATATCAGTGGGCATTCCACCTACATATAAGATGTCTCAAAAACACACCATGGCCCTTTAGGGAGGTAGCCTCCTCATAGAATTTGAGGAGGCCTACATGACTTAGGAGCCCCTGGGTAGCTGTTGTAATAGGGCGAGGGTACGCATCTCTCTCCCTCTCTGGTGCCTCCCACAGGCGAACCATGTCATACTACTCTGACTGTTGTTGCTTTTGTTCCTGCTTTTCTCTCATTTCATGTCTCTGAATGATTGACATATGAAATACAATTTTTTTATTAAATGAGACATGTATTTAGGAATATACATATATAATTATTTTTGGAGAAAAAAACAAAACTGTCGGTGCGCCACAAAAAACAGGCATGCATCGGTTTCGGTGCATCTTGTTTATATTGTGCACCGGAGACGGTGCACCAGATAATATTCAACGCACCAAAGGTGGTGCACCTGATAATTTTCACCTCACCGTTGACTATGTACGATGTCAGGAGTGTGGTGCACTGACTAAAATCTACACCCCGAGGTGTATATTTCGGTCAGCGCACCGACCTCCTGACATCATTACATAATCAACGGTGCAGTCTTTTACCAGGCCGCACCGTTGACCCTGTTGAAATGCGGAATGCAGTGCGCTGAATAAAATATCCACCTCGGGGTGGATATTTAAGTCAATGCATTGGATTGCCGCTATTCCACATGGTCAACGGTGCGGTCGGGTAATCGGTCGCACCGCACTTTTTTTAAATTTTAAAAATGACACGGTGCGCCTTCAGTACCACCCCGGAACCAGTGCAGATAATGTTAGCACTGCTTGTGGTATGGCCTCTAAATTTACAAGCAGCACCACGAGCCAATGCTAGCCGAATGGCTTGAGTGCAGCACGCGACAATTTTTTTTTCTTCTTTTAAATGGTTAATTTTAAGGTAATTTGAAATTCTAATCCGCTAAAAGGCTTAATTATGGAAAAACAAGAAAAATACATATACATTAGGTCATCGAGGAGGCATATTGGCTATAGAATTTTCAAAAGAAATTTTTCCCACCGTTTTGCAAACTTCAAGCTGGAGATTGGTGGGCAATGCACAACAACAGTGCATGCAATGGGTGCAATGGGAGCACTGATGTTAGGGCGGCTCAGACAAGGATAAATTGCACCGGTGCTTGAGAAATCTTGTTACACAATAATTTGTCACCGTCCCTACAATTCCCATCTCACCCATTGGAGGGCCGTTTGTGTGACCAATAAGCAGTGTCATGCCTTGCAAATACCATCATTGCATCCCTTGCCATGAGGAAAAAATTCCTTCTATTGATCATTTCTTGAGTAGACCCCTGAAAACATCTGTTTTTGCCTTGGCACTAGTAGCCCATTATGCCCTCGCGCCAATGAGGAAAATTAACACTGAGCCCATGCCAATTGGTGCTCTATCCCAGTTGAGCACCCGCGTCAATCTACTTATGGAAATTTTTTTTTAAAAAGAGGCGAAGTTTCGATTACAACAACTTCGTGGATGAGTCATGAGGAATGGTTTCGACTGAATAACCATGGCCTTCCTCCTTTGGCCTCTTGTTTCCACCTTATGGGGAACCTCCCAAGGGATAAGGCCTCCCTTCCACTATTGTAGGAATCCCAACCTCCTCCTCTCCTCTATAAATATAGCCTTCATCCATTGATGAAGGGGCTGAATAGCTGAATGGCTGAATAGCTGAAGGGCTGAATAGTTGAACTGGGTTGAATAGCTGAAGGGCTGAATGGTTGAGTCTACAAGAGCCTTCATAGCCTAAAGAATGCTACAAGAGCCTTGATAGTCCTCATAGAGCCAAATCGGTAGCAAGGAGATTGAAGATCTAAGAGAGAGGCTTGTCCCCATTCCTGACAAGCTTTACTGAGATGTATTCCGCTGACGACCCGCCGAAGGAAGATTCAGCGTCAGAGCCAGGTTGTATTTTCCTTTGTATGAATTAATGATAAGAGAATTTGGTTATGGTCCCACTCATATTGTTCATTATGATCATGAGTTGTGTATTCTTTGACTAATACATAATTGCACATATTGGGTTTTACGCTTGTGTTTGTCGTGTTTCTTGTGTGTGCAGGTGTTTGATCGCGACGAGCGAGAGGATTGTGATCTTCTGGAGCAAGGAAACGGGAGCACCATCTTCTCTACAAACAATAGCGTTGGACTTGAGGTAGGCCTTCATCACAAGTTGGTCTATTTCAATTAGGAACTTGCACTTTAGCGTGATACGATTGTTGCTAGACCCGATCTGGGCTAGTAGGGATCGCCTCTATCCGCAGAGGGGATTTACCTCTACAACAAATTGGCGACTCCACTGGGGAATCATTGATTTGGAGTATTGTCTTGTATTTTCGGTCGATTCTTGAATTTTCTTGCTTGATCAGCTCTTTTGGTTTGCTTTTTTCTAGTATAAAACCTCTGTTCAGCCCCCAGAGGGTCATATCTAACCTCTATTTTTCCGAATTTTCATCTTTTCATGGTTGGCTTGATTGGTGTGGTTTCTAGCCTGACAGTCGTGCCAATTGGCGCAGGTTGCCAGTTCATCACTCGCGCCATCCCGTGTCTGGCATGGATTAAAGCCAGACATTCGTGCCATCTCCTGTAGGTGATAGGGTTTTCCCTTGTTCGGAAGTTTTTTTTGGTCAGTACTTTGCTTCTGGGTTTGTTTTATATTTTTCTTGAAGTGGTGAATCTGGTCTTGGTTGGGAGAAATTCTTTGTTTTTTCATTTTTAGGCGTTGGCGCTTGTTTTCAGTTAGAAACCCGTGCCAATTTTCCATTGGTGCTAGTTTTCAGTGAGCAAGTAGTGCCCGTTGGCACTAGTTGTCAATGATAAAGTCGTGCCAATTTCAGGGTGTGTGAAAATTGAGATTTTTTCCCTAAATCCTTCACCAGTGTGTCTTTCCCTTCTGGTCTTTTCACTGTATGAGCATAGATTACATTTCTCATTGTTTGAAATGTCTTATTTCCATGATTTTTTGATGTAAAAGGGAATGAATGCCTTGTTTTGATCTCTTGCTTTGGAAGTCCTCTTTGTGTTTGACCTCATATGTCTTGTCGCCTTTTGAGGGATTTCGTGACAAAGTGTTTGAAACAACGATTGCATTCTTAGTGTTTTTTTACATCTCTTTTGCATTCATCCTTCATTAAGGAGATTTGCATTCTTTTAGTTGTCGTCTCATAGTTTGCTTTTCGTTAAAATGCATTAGATCACATTGCATTGAAAAGTATTTTTTGAGATCCATCATTGAACTTATATTACATTGTTTAATGATCGAAAACTAGAAATCGCTTTGATTGCATTCTCTTTTATTAAAAGCATGCATTAAGTAGATTCTCATTTCATCGAAAAATGCATTGAGTGCATTCTTATAATTTGAAAAGGAAAAGGAAATTGTGCATAGATTACAATTGCATAGTTTTCGAAAAGGAAAAGAGGATTTTGCATAGATTACATTGCATTATTCTCATTGTTGAATGTTTGACATTACTTTCGGATAGTGAAAGTCATCTAGTTTGGAAAGTTTTTGTTTGCAGTGTTGTTGTTTGTTGCATCATTGTTTGAAACTCTTCCCTTAACTAGATATCATTCATAGAATTGAAAGATTTCTTTTCTCATATAGCTGCATATAGGAGATTGTCAAATGACATACGGTAGGGCCTTGAAACCGAGACATAATTGAAGATAAACATTAAAATTTATTCAATTTACACTAAGGCAGCATTGAAACATTAACGAAATATTTAGAGGTCTAGGTTAGAGACGTGTTCCGGCGTCGTTAAACCTAGTAGTTGTTTTTCGCCTCTTGGCTTTAGACAACACTAGTACGGACTTGTGCTCCCCATACCGTTGCGTATATAAAGGGAGACCCCACTAGGTTTCTATCCTTTATCCATAGGAAGCCGAATCTACCGCCCTATACCCGTGATACACCGGACACAGCATTTGGGGAGATCGCCTGCACGTACGTTAAGTCCTTGGTTGATTTCTCCTTCATTTTGAAACCAAGGTGTATATTGCAGTTCACGGTTATTTGGTACACCCTTTTCCTTGCGTTCCTGAGCAGTCATTTTGATCTTTTCTGACTCTTTAAATTTGAAAAGGTCATCAAGCGCTTGTCCTTTCACGCTTGTTTCTAATATGAAAGTGATAGAGTCACCTTTTTCTTGTTTCTTGACTCTTAAAAGATGAAACGGTAGAGTTTTGTTTCAATGTTTTAAAAATTAACTGCCCACAAAATATTCCTGGTTAAAGTTAGTTTCCTTAGGGTGTTGTTCTGAAGATCGTTTCTGATGGCAACTTTCTCGGAGTTCACCAACCAAGGAATCCCCTCCGATGGGAATCCTGGTCCTTTTCCTTCTTTTGGAAATGTTGGTGCTCCTTATATGGTAATGTTGTCCCTTCCTGGGTTAACTGTTGGGTTGCCTGTTTGGTTGTTTTCAACCTCTGTGGTCTCGAATGTCTCAGCTACTGTTCAATCAGTTCCTCTGCCTGAACAACATCATGTTGATTCCAAGGTGGACCTCTCCCCTTCTTCGCCTATTTCTTCATCCTCCTCTTCTACTTCGCCTGGTGAAAGTTTGGATTCGAGTAACCAGGTGGCTAAGAAGAAGAAGAAGAAGAAGTCTGATAAGAGAGAGGCTAAGGCTGCAACTACTGCGTCCAAAACATCTCCTCTTGATAAACCTTCCAACCCTCCGCGAAAAGTCAAGTTCCCTTGCATGTTGTGCACGGGATACCATATCCTTTGAGATTTCCCTGGCATTCCCAAGGTGCTTGAAGAATGGTCCAACGGTCGTCCGACGTTTCCTTTGGCTTTCGGGAGTCAAGTTGGGGGCATGTCTTCGGCTGCTGCTGGTAAGGCTCCTAAGAAGCAGGGTAAGCTTGCCAATCCCTGTAAGTTGTGTGGGGGGCACCATGCCATTCACCTTTGTCCGTATATGGATGAAGCCAAACGATTTTTGGACAACTCGACTATTTGTGCGCCGTGCCTTCCGGCTGGTTACAAACAGCTTTCTTTGAGTACTCCACCAGCTAATCCTATGATTGGTCAAGAGTCATCCTTGGTCAATCCCGCTCCCCCATAAATTCAAATTCACATATCCATCCCTGACCAATAATTGGTCGTGGGATCAGTTGATCTGGCCCCGTCTGCGGTACACCGGTATTTTCCGTTGAGAGTGGATCTCACATCCCTCAGGTTCTTCTTGTTTCTTTAGATTCCTCGGACTTGGAGAAATATTCTCTTGTCCCTATACCTCAAGAAGCTGCTCCTCCGCCTCCCATGATGGAGGTCCCGGAGGATTCTCCTCCCACCTTCGAGATGGAGGTCATGGAGGATGGTCCTTCTTCTTCCGTAACACTAAGAGAAGACCATCTTGGTTCGATGGTAGCCCCTCCAAGTAGTTTGGTCGCTTCCTTTGATTGGAATCGATTCGCCGGATACAGCCTTCTGTCTTATGTGCCTTTCGAGATAACGGTACAGGCCTTTGGTCTAGTCGTACCCAGCACCATTATAGACGAAGGCACGTATGTTAGTGTTCTATCCTCAACTACTTGGCAAGATTTCGTTTCACCACTGCTTGCGCCCATTACGCAGAATCTGTTGACGTTTAACAAAAGAACTAGTCAACCGTTAGGGATCCTTCCAAGGTTACCTGTTACTTTGGGAGGCAAAACCGTCCATATGGACGTGATGGTTGTTCCAGGTCCCTTGGATTTCAATTTTCTCTTAGGGCGCGATTACACCTATGCCATGGGAATGCTCATCTCCTCCCTTTTTCGTGTGGTATGTTTTCCACATGAAGGACAGATTGTGACCATTGATCAGCTTTCGTTCTTTGGTCCTGATGTGGCAACTGGCCGGCCATCATCCCTTCCTATTTTTTATCCACCCATTGTATCTACCCCACAGCAGGTCAACTATGTGGCCACCTACCCCATGCCTGTACCCAATGATAGTGCCATTGTGCATCAGGTGCTGGGGGCATTGGGTCCTGACTTCCAGGATTTTTTCCTTCCATCGGGAGTGGAACTCTTGGAAGCGATGACTTCTTGTTCATTATGATGAGGTCTGCAGGAGCAGAGTTCCTTGTCTTGTGTCAAGCTCCTTAAAAAATGAAACAAGGTTGGGGAGTAGAGTTCCTTGTCTTGTGTGAAGCTCCTTAAACCATGAAACAAGGTGTCCTGAGGATAGTTCTTTTAATGTGTCAACCTCGTTAAAACAATGAAACACGTTCCCGTTCAATGCGAGTCTTTGATAAGATCTCGTAAAATCTCAGTCAAGTCTTTCTCTTGAACTCGTAAATTGAACCTTCACTCCATCTTCATTTCATATGGACTGAAGCTTGGGGGGCATGCACCTCGAATTGAGTCACCATGCTGGGGGCATGCTTACTTTTTCAAGCATAGTTTGTTTCTGTTTCAAGCTTGTGTATAAATGAAACCGGTTTCAAGCATAGTTTATCTTTGTTTCAAGCTTGTGTAAAAATGAAACCAACTTCAAGCAGAGTTTTCTGATTTCAAGCTTGTGTAAAAATGAAACCATTCCCATTTTACCTCTCGTGATTTCCATTTTATCAGCCTGTCTTTGCCAGATGAGACTTGGTTTTCTCATTCCATCGTCACTATCTGCTTGGCCGATCATATGCCTTCACTTGGTTGTTTTACCCATTCCTGAGGAACTGCTGCGATGAGTGGTCTTGTTAGCTAGCCTCTTAACCTTTACTTGTTTTGAGAAGTTCCACCATTACCGGAACCAATTGCTACCCTTTATACCACTTGTTCCTCCAGGAGGAGTCAACTTTTAGCTCTTTTCTGACTCTCTAAACATGAAAAGATTATCAAGTCGCTTGTCTTTTTGATCTCATTAAAGTGGTTGTGAAAAGACATCTACCCAGTATATTTTTACCCCTTTTTCGGGCTGCGATAGATTATTTACGAAAAAGGAATACCCTAGCCTATCGCGACTAGCAGGTTTTCTCAGACATAGTTTTCTACCTTTTCGGATCTGAGGAACTATCTATGGAAAGGGACTATTGGAGTTTACTTTTCTGTTGTCTTTTCAAACTCTCTAAACATGAAAAGACGCCGAGTTCTTCCTTTGTCAGACTCGTTAAACTCTGATGACATTGGATTCAGTTGTAATGACGATATTCGAGTTCCTCCTTCCTAGGGCTCGTTAAATGTACTAGGATGGATTCATCCGAAGGACGGACTTATATGACAAGCATATGGTATCCTCTTCAAGCTTGTGTAAAAATAAAGAGGTACTCGCCAGAAATGGTGGGGAAAAATGGAACCAAAATCGTTGTCATGTCGGCAGTATGTCGCTCTTGAACATGGCACTTGTCTGCATTCGTGTCTGGTTGGGGACATCTCATCTCGTTTTCCACTTGCCTCCATGGGTTTGGGTGATCCCTTCTGACCTCTCATCTGCTCTTTGCCTCATCATCATGACCTCTAATATTTTGATGTCAAATACTTCCAAATCCACTGTCGTGCCGCCGATATGTTCAAGAGAAGTTGACCTCTGCAAAAGTTTCAACCTTCCTCTGATTCTCATCTGATCCCGATTCACAAAGACATTGTGTTCCTCTGTCTCACATCGATGATGTGGGAAACACTATGGCCCAACTTCGATCAAGGTCACTTCCTGTCGACTTCAGCTCATTATCCGGGAAGATGATCTAGAGACTCCCTTCTGGTACCTTGGATCCTGGATGCCTTAATGGCAGGTTCTTCGCGTTCGACGTGAGGTTTTCATCATTGGCCTCCGATCGAGTGATTCTACGGGTGTTCGACGCAAGCTCACTGATTCACATGTCGTAGATTATACCTATAGTACCTTGAGGGCCATTGTCATTATTGGTGGTACCTCTCGCGTCTGTTAACAGCTTTCATCATTGGCTAGTAATCAGGCGATGTTCTTGCATGTTCGACTTCACCTCACTTACTCGCATGCTTGAACTTGTACTTTGTTCGGGTCGAGATGGAGCGCAAGACCCTGGATTTTTTCTGTTAGAATCGAGGCTACAATTTTGTGGATTATTATGATTGGTTACATGACTCGCTGATTGGATGGCTGTGACCATACCTGAGTCTCTTTTATCGATCCTTATTGGATGGATGCGTCCATGCCTTGGATCTGGATTCTTGTATACTCTGTTACGGATGGCTGCACCCATACCACATATATATCATGTTTTTGAGATGTCAGTTGTACTTCTCTACGCAGGTTATCCGATTGCAGTGTTTTCAGTTCGACACGTTCTAGTAAAGCATTTCACCCCTCTCTCTCTTTCGGGCCTCATGCTTTAGGGGGCACCTGTTACACAGTAATTTGTCACCGTCCCTACAATTCCCATCTCGCCCATTGGAGGGTCATTTCTGTGACCAATAAGCAGTGTCATGCCTTGCAAATACCATCATTGCATCCCTTGCCATGGGGAAAAAATTCCTTCTGTTGATCATTTCCTGAGCAGACCCCTGAAAACACCTGTTTTTTCCGTGGCGCTGGTAGCCCGTTATGCCCTCGCGCCAATGAGGAAAATAAACACTGAGACCGTGCCAATTGGCGCTCTGTCCCAGTTGAGCACCTGCGCCAATCTAATTATGGAAATTTTTTTAAAAAAAGAGGCGAAGTTTCGATTACAACAACTTCGTGGATGAGTCATGAGGAGTGGTTTCGACTGAATAACCACGGCCTTCCTCCTTTGGCCTCTTGTTTCCACCTTATGGGGAACCTCCCAAGGAATAAGGCCTCCCTTCCACTATTGTAGGAATCCCAACCTCCTCCTCTCCTCTATAAATATAGCCTTCATCCATTGATGAAGGGGCTGAATAGCTGAAGGGCTGAATAGTTGAACTGGGCTGAATAGATGAAGTGCTGAATGGTTGAGTCTGCAAGAACTTTCATAGCCTAAATAATGCTTCAAGAGCCTTGATAGTCCTCATAGAGCCAAATCAGTAGCAAGGAGATTGATGATCGAAGAGAGAGGCTTGTCCCCATTCCTGAAAAGCTTTACCGAGACGTATTCCGCTGACGACCCGCTTAGGAAGATTCAACGTCAGAGCCAGGTTTTATTTTCCTTTGTATGAATTAATGATAAGCGAATTTGGTTATGGTCCCACTCGTATTTTTCATTATGATCATGAGTTGTGTCTTCTCTGACTGATACATAATTGCACATATTGGGTTTTACGCATGTGTTTGTCGTGTTTATTGTGTGTGCAGGTGTTCGATCGCGGCGAGCGAGAGGATTGTGATCTGCTGGAGCAAGGAAACGGGAGCACCATATTCTCTACAAACAACAGCATTGGACTTGAGGTAGGCCTTCATCACAAGTTGGTCTATTGCAATTAGGAACTTGCACTTTAGCGTGATACGATTGTTGCTAGACCCGATCTGGGCTAGTAGGGATCGCCTCTATCCGCAGAGGGGATTTACCTCTACAACAACTCTGGAGCGCTGAGAAAAGTAAAAAATGTGATTTTTTGGCTGTATTTTTTTTTATTCAACCCTTTTCCGGTGCGCGGGGTTTTATAGGCGCACTGGGGTAGTTTCTTAATACCGCACCGGGTGGTTTCTATTTTAGCACGGGGTTTTATGACGCACCAATGCGGAATATTTTTAAAGCACCAATGCGCTATAGTAATAAGACACACCGGGCAGGTTAGTACGGAGCACACGGTGTCTAGTGTGCCAATTTTTTGTGCACACCAATGCTTTCTCTAGTTGAACGCACCGATGCGGTTTAGGTTGATAAGTGCACCGGACAAAAAACATCCACAAAAACCTCCACCCACCAACCTCCTCTAGTAACCTCCGCTAGAAACGGTTATCTAGGGTATTTTTATAAGGGATTCCTCAAAAACATCCACTAGAGGGTCTTCTCCTTGTACTTTTCCTTTGATGTTCATGAGGATCAAATGTTGGATGGAGTGGTTGTTGTGCAGCCAAACTTTGATGTCATTTACGATTAGTATGTGGTGGGGCTTGTTATTTAACAAGAATATGTGATGAAGGATGAACCTCTTCCTTCCGCAACTCTTCTGCATTATTCTGACATTGTTAATACTTCTGATCATTCATGGAATTCGTGGAATGTCAGTTTTTCATTTGAAATCGGAGATGATGAATCTTCTATCACTGATCTTCCCAACCTCTGATCATACCTTTCTGGAAATGTAGAGGGTGAAATTTCTCGTTTTCCATCTCCCCCTCTATACAATTCATCAAATCAAGAGGATAATTCCATTTGTGATCTTGAATTTTATGATCGTGGATGTCTTGACCTTTTCATTATTTCAGCTTGTCATGATTGTGATTTTCCTGTTATTGATTTTTCCAAGCCACCGATCTTTGATGATATATATTCTGATGAGTTGGATATACCTCAAGTTGTCGAGGCACTTCATCCCAAGTTGATGGTTATGTTAGGTTCTCGTAGCCTTGAAGTATGTACCACCTCCGATCAAAAGAATTTTGAATCTCTTCAGGATCCTCATCACTCTCCTGTACATGTTGAAAAACTTTTTGATTTGCAATTTTCACATCCTCCATTTGTTATTCACGATCCTATTGCTCAATATTTGGAGTCATATTTGGAGAGCACCATGGTGAGACAAAAATTTCTTTCTTTCTTTATGTCTGATTTCCCTAATGCTTCAAAAGTTTGTGTTTCCAAGTCTTCAGTTTGCGATGTGTCACGACGCCATGATACGTCCACAGAATGTTTCTAATGTTCTTTTCACCATTTCTTTTCTGTGTGTGCATTCACACTTCAAACGTTTTGGTTTAAAATTTCATATATTTCTCGTTTCATGATTTTCATGTATATATTTATTTACATGTATTCCCTCGCCTGTGTAGGCCTACCATTGCAACAGTGGCTGCATTGGAAGTATCACTTTACGTGAGTGGGCCTACTTGTTGCTTAGGTTAGGTGTAGGATTTTTGTTTTATTTTCCTTTTTATTTTCTTTGATTTGATTTCACTCATTTGTTTCCATTTTTATTCTTTCATTTGTTTGTCTATTTTCACTCTTAGGTTATTTTCTGCATGAGATCGTGCTTGGCTTCTGAAGCAAGCATGGTGAAATCCAAGAGGAAATTTGTTCTTCTACCAACACTTGGTTTTCTAGTTATTCCCTCTCTTTGCACGAAACTTGTTGTTTTGTTTTTGTTTGATGATATTCAGATGGAAAATACATTCCTTATCGGAGAGAGTCATGGTGAAATCATGTTGTTTGGTTTTTAACTAGTTCTGCCTACTCTAATCGTTTTTTTTATTCAATTAATCCTTGTCACTCTAATCTAGTAGAGTAAGGAGGTGAGGAAAACCTTAACAAGTATGTCAGAGGTGTACATAAACATACTTATCTGAAGAAACAACATATTCTGATCTCAACAAGTCAAGATCCCTCTTCTTCCCCATGAAATAAATACGTTCCTATGCACAGTTCTTTGAACAAATGAAAAAATAAATAAAGGGCGAAAGAATAGAAAGAATTCATGCGTAGATAGGTGAATAAAGTAACTGCACTAGGGTACTGTCGATGCTCGCTGGAAGCGAATGAATGTTTGTATTTCTGAAGTGACTCCATCGGGATATTGTCCAAGCCTGCTGGCAGTGGAGAAAAACTAGAGACAAAAATAAATTCTATAAAAATTTATTTTACTTGTGCATCTAAATACTCATCATCCCCAATCGAAACAACTTAGTGTGACTTGTCTTGGTTAGTGTTCTACTGATGAAGAGGATGGAAGGGGCTATGTTTTTAACTCAGACTAAGTGGGAGATCTGTGATAATCAATGAATTGAACAATACTTCCTGAAGGGTGAGACCCAATTTTACATGAAGACAAGATTCATTCAGAGAGTTGGAGTTCTACTAGTGTGTCGCCAATGTTGTAGCAGCTACAACACCCTCCTAATTTTTTCCATTACTTAGATTTTGGACCCTAATTTCCCTTCACAGGAGCATATGTTGCACTACTATCAGGTATGTATGCTTTGATTGTTGTTTATCTTTCAGTTTTGCTTGTGTCATTTTCTTTTCCACTTAGAAAATTCCTCTAAGTCACAAGCTAACCTCTTTCCTAAGTATTGCACAACAATTCTGGGCTTGCCTCCAAAACCTACGCAATTCTTGAAGTCAGTGTTGCCCTTGTTGATCAAGATTGCAAAATCATGATTGGAAGCCCAACCTTGAGCTTGAGAACTACAAAATCATGATAGGAAACCCAGAACTAATTTTAGAAACTGTGCAATCACTCTTTGAGCTCAGAAACAACGCAGTGCACTGAGCCAGGATTTTCCAGTTCCTTAGAACTACACAATCCTTCCCAGCAAGGTGCGTGGAAATTTTTCCTAGAAAATAAAAATAAAATAATAAAAAAACAATAAAGCATCCCTAAAATCTAGAGAAATATTTTTAGCAGCCTGAAGGAAGCACACTCACTATTTTTGGAAACTGTCGCTAAGTATCGATTTTCCCTTGATTTGTGGCATGTGCGTCATAAACCCTAATTTCCCAAATCTATTTAATTGATGCCCCTAGATCTCATTCTTACATTCGATCTTGGAGCTCTAGCATTCCCATAGAGATCAAGGAACCTTTGGTGCGATCGTCATTGCTTTTCCGGGTGAGTTTTGCATTTATTGATTTTAGTCACGTTTTCTGTCTCTTTTTTTTGTTTGGATTGCATGAGTGTTGTTTTTATTGTTTATTTGAATTCATGTTGGTGTTTTAAAGTGATTTAGATTATAGAAGTGTCATTTTAATTTTTCGTTTTCATTTCACAAGTGTCGCATCAGTTTCTGCATTTTTGCATCAATGGTAGCCGTTTCGGTGACTCTCCCCACCAATCTCATTCACTTATTGTCTGTTCAAATTCTGCACTTGATTTAATTTTTTTCATCAAAAATTGGTCAGATCTAGACTCATGCCTTTACCATCTCTCATATCTGCTCATTTTTCACACTTCCCTTAGGCATATCTGCCTTTCCCGTAGCCAGAAATCGCTTTGCCCAACTAGGAATTGCGCAATAAAGAAGCTCAAGCTTCAAGATTGGCTTCTGAAACCATGCAATGCACAGTAATGGTTTTCCTCACTACCTATTATGGAGTGGAAGGACTCAACCAACAACCTTTTCCACTGAGACTACGCAATGCACAACCCATCTCGGGTATTTTCTTAGGCTGAACTGCACATTGCACAGTGTCAAGCCATAGTCTTTGACACTGACTGCTAGGACTGCATATTGTGTAGTTTCCCCATCTAGCCAGACCTCCTTCCTACCAAAAATTGTGCAATCCTTCCTTTCAATTCCCATTGTGTTGCATGAACACTTCCTAAAAGTTGTTTTTCTTTTAGCTGACATTTTCTTGCCATCAATGTATTTTGTGTCCCACAGGTACAACAGTTGTTGAGCATATCTCCAGAAATCAGTGTCACAATGGCATCAAAGAGATATTCCAAAAAGGAAACCATTGAAATTATTACCGAGGAATTAGTTTAGCAAGTTCCGCTTAATGTGCCAGTTTACTTGGATACTCAAATATTCATAGAGAAGGGATCTAAACTAACATGGCGTTAGGTCAAGGATGATTTCACAAAGGACTTTCAGGAATAATTAGAGGACTGGCAGGTGTATCTCAGCATTATGCAGTCATGGATTTATAAGGTTTCATGCAGAATCCATCCTTCCCATGCGCGAATGTGATCAACTAGGTTGTTTCAAACATTGATGTGACAACCATGACACTTAAAAACACCAGCAGAGAGAATCTTGCTACATTCCTAGCAACAGACTTCAAATATATGTATCATCTTCCTGATCCAGTGAAGAACATGGAATCACCATTCTATGCCAGTCAAATAGCTACTCTAACATGAGAGATATCATTAAAGGTTGGGTGAAGGAGCTAACCAAGTTGTGACAGACAACCACCCACATGTATAAGACAATAGCACTCAGGAAAGCCTATCAGCTTTTGGTCATACTAGCTTGCAAAATCTCTGGCCAATCAAACACAGAGACCTTTCTTGAAGGGTGTGCTATCTTGTTGAACCATGTAGTGAATGAGGGGAAGTCGTTCAACTGGTCATACCTATTGGCTCATTAGCTGAGATTTCATGTGACAAAATCTTGCAATCCACCCAAGGGCGAGCAAACACGCTTCCACATGCTTGCATACTTACTTGAAGCAATTTGTGTGCAGAATCAGTTCCCTGGCATTAACTAGAAATGGACACTGAGAAACACTGCCATACATATCTATTGTAAGGTACTCTTGAATTGCAATCATCATAGAGTCATGGAGCAACTTACTGATCATTTCATTATCCCTCTATACAGACTCATATTTTAGGAGGACCCACCTTTCATATCATGAGAAACTATGGAGGCGATATCATAGATCATTTATCAGTTCACCTTACCAGATGGCACATTGATCAGAGTATTTGGTGGGCAGAAGTCACCACGCATTTTACCAAGATATGCCACTGATAATTTGGCCATGCAAGAGATAGATTATCACTTTCCATAGGATTGCCAGCAACACTTCATATGACGAAGAAGGCACCATGGCTAGCTCTTCCTTAGCATGTGATATTATATGAGATTAATAATCTCATGGTCGTGGATTTTGAAAGAAAATACATGGTCAAATTTGAGTTCAACACAAAGGGTTACAGTCCATATGTTCAAGGGAAATTTGAAAAGAACACTATGCGGGAGTGTACTTCAATTGGGTCAGCAGGTTATATCAGTGGCTAGAGGAGGAACCATGGAAGAATTTTTATAGCTCCTCTTGACCCCTTGAGCTAATCAGTAGAGTTAGTAATTCTCAAGTTGTTCCACGGGCAGTAGAAGTTCCAGTAGCAGCAGCAACAAGCATCGGTCTGGCCTGTGACAAAGGATTAAGGAAGGTAGTAGACGATACATAAGAGGAACAAAGTTGGAAAATGAAATAATATCCTCTTATTGAGAAAGTATGTTTGGCAATCAAAGAGAATAGGGAACATAGGCAACAGAGACTAAAGCGGAGAAAGAGAGAGAAGAAATCCTTGGAAGAAGCAGTGAAGAGAGCGTAGAGAGAAGAACAAGAGTTGAAAGAAGAATGAGAGCTTAGAAGAAGAGAACAAGAGGAGAGATAGAAGAAAGAAGAGGAAGAAATGAAAGGTGCCACAACAGAAGAAATTACAACTATACAGGTTGAAGAATAGGTACAATATCAACCAACAGCAGAAGGAGTGAGTGAACAGAAGAAAGAACATGAGTTTTCTTAAGAGCTTGAACAATTGATTGAACTCACAGACATGGAAGTGGGACTAGAGCCACAAAATGAATATGTGGACCTGAGGCCCAATGCACCTTAGGCCACTGCTTTGACTCCACCACCTCCAACCATAGAGCAAGAACCAAGTGAGGAAGGGAATGTGATTCCCCTTGATAATGATTTGGCCATGGACGTGTACAATATATCACTTGACAAGTTGTTTAATAATATTGTACAAGCACGAAGAAAGAATTTCCCAAATGATCATGCATCACTCGCATTCATGAGAGAAAGGGTGATCATGGCAGACACCAGCAGGAATCTGAATTCCATTGTCGATGCCAGCTAGGCCTTTGCAAGAGAAGCTAGATCTAACACCTAGTGTTTTGTTGCCGAGAACAAGTAGTTAGCGTAGGACATATAGGCACTTCAGCAAGAGAATGAACACCTTCGTGCAGCAGTGCAAAGTGCACCATACACACAAGTCTACCATGAGGAGATTAGAGCAGCTATACTTGTTGAAGTATCCACACTTAGAGAAACTATTTGATATATTTATGAGGAGTTGGTAACTGCCATAGTTGTCCACCTGAATGAATTGCTACGACAAAGCAGAGAGTTTTTCAGAATCCTAAGGAATATACAAACTACCATCACTACCTAGCATGAGTGGACAATGTATGTGATACAAGGCCGCACAAATTACATTGGTAAAGAAGATGAAGTTGTAGGGAGAGTTAGAGAAATCTATAGTTCAATGTTTTTTTAAGTTTTCATTTTCCTTTCACACGTGTCACATAGATTTCTGCATTTTGGCACCGATGGTCACTGTTGTGGTGACTCTCCTCACCAATATTGTTCACTTCTTGTTTGTTCAGTTTCTGCACTTTATTTACTTTGTTTCATCAACACTAAGTCAAATCTTCACGCATGCCTTCACCATCTCTCAGATCTGCTCATTTTTCACACTTCCCTTGGGCAGATATGCCTTTCCCTTAGCCAAAAATCACTTTTCCAAGTTGGGAATTGCGCAATTTGGAAGTTCAAGCTTCAAGCTTAGCTTCTGGAATTTTTCAATCGTAGTACCAGCTGCCCTCATTGCACATTTTTCAATGCTAGGCTTCATCCAACAACCTTGGCCATTGATACTGTGCAATACGTAGTCTCTCCTGTCTCTCTGTCCAGGCTGAACTGTGCATTGTGCAGTCTCAAGCCACATGCTTTGACACTGACTACTAGGAAAATGTAGTGCATAGTTTCCCTAGCCAGCCAGACACCCTTCCCACCAAAATTTGCATAATCGTTACTTTCAGTTGCTCGGTGTGCTGCATGAAGATGTCCTTTCCATCAGTATCTTTTCTTTCCCAGAGGGTACAACAGTTGTTGAGCATCTCTCCAATAGTCACTGTCACAATGGAATCAAAGAGAGCTTCCTCAAAGGAAACCATTGAAAGTAGTATTGGGGAAGCAATTTAGCAAGTCCCGGTTAATGTGCCAGTTTACTCAAAAACTCAACTATTGATATAGAAAGGATCTAAACTAACATGGCACCAGATCAAGGATAATTTCACAAAGGAATTTCACGAAGACTGAGAGGACTAACAAGTGCATCTCAGCATTATGCATTTAGGGCTTTACAAGGTTACATGTAGATATCTAGCCTTCCCATGTGCAGATGTGATCACTGGGTTATTTCAAGCATTGATGTGACAACCATGACACTGAAAAACACTAGCGGGGAGAAGCTTGCTACATTCCTAGCAACAAACTTCAAACAGATGTATCATATTCCTGAGCCAGTGAAAAGCATGGACTCATTGTTCTATGGCACTCATAGATACACAAACATGAGATATATCATCAAATTTTGGTTGAAGGAGCCAACCAAGTTTAGACAGACAACCACCCACATGTATAAGACAAGAGCACTCAGGAAATCCTATCAGCTTTTGGTCATACTAGCTTGTATAATCTTTGTCCAGTCAGACACAAAGACCTTTCCTAATGGGTGGGCTATCTTATTGAACAAGGTAGTGAACGAGGGGAAGTCATTCAACTAGTTATACCTATTGGCTCATTAGCTGAGATTCCATGTGACAGAAGCTTTCAATCCACCCAAGGGTGAGCTAGCATGATTATACATGTATGCATACTTACTGGATGCAATATGTGCGCAACACCAGTTCCCTCGCATGAGCTGGACATGGATACCGAGAAACACTACCATACATATCTATTACAAACTACTCTCATATTACAGCCATTGCGGAGTCATGGAGCAACTTACTAATCATTTCATTATCCTGCTCTACAGGATCATCTTTCAAGAGGACCCACCTTGCATATGAAGAGAACCTATGGAGGTGATACCAGAGATTGATGATTGGTTCACCTTACACAATGGCACATTGATCAGAGTATTCGGTGGGCAGAAGCTGCCACATCTTTTACCAAGATATGCCACTGAAAATTTGGTCATGAAATGGATATTTTATCACCTCTCCACAAGATTTCCAATAGAACTACATAGGACGAATAAGGAACCATGGCCAACTATTCATTTGTAGGTCAGATTATACAAGATTATGAATCTCAAGGTCATGGATGCCGAAAGAAAATACATGGTCAAATTCGAGTTTGACACAAAGAGTTAAAATCCATATGATCCGAGGGGAATTTGAAAAGAACATTGTGTGAGAGTGTACTTCAACTTGGTCAGTGGGTTACATCAGTGGTAGGAGGGGGAACCATGGAAGAACTGTTATAACTTCTCCTGACCCCTTTAGATGATCAATACAACTAGGACTTATGTAATATTCCCAATTAGTCATGAGCTAATTGGAATATTCATTTTTTTTTTATTACTTTGTTTAAAGAATAAAAAGGGCAAAGGAGGTCCATAATACCCCTTAATAATGAATAAATCAATGCCAAATGTGAAAAGGATAAATATTGGCTGTTAAATCAAGCATCCTTAGGTGTGAAAGGGGGTGAAACATTTTGACTGGGTCAACCTTGACCAAATCTACACTGTTGTCATGGAGGAGTGGCCATTAATGAGGCACAACGTAGTTTTAGATGGAGATGCCTTGTGTGAAAGAAGTGATCTCATTAGAAGTGGTTTAGGGTTTCCAAGCTCTTGTTTTATAAAAGGAAGGGGATGGCAGCATTAGAGGGTTGTTGATTTTGATCATATTTCTGAATATATTTTTAGTTTAGACATATATCTTTCTCTTGTTGTTTAGTTGAGATTGAATGCTATTTAGCATTGGGTGTTCCTAGTTAGGAATCCCACCTCTTCCCATTGAGTAGCTCTTGGGAGAGTTTGTATTGCATTCTCCACTATCTGGCTTAGGGCCAAGCTTCTTTTTTCAACTAAAACACAGATCCTGTTGAGGGGTTGGTTGTTTTTGCAAGCTGCAGCAAGTGGAGACTAGATCTTTCAAATCTAGGCCATTTCAATGCTCTTTTTTAGTGGAGGAGGTTTCTACTTCATTGGGAGGACATTATTGAAGGCACTAAGCATCATTTTTAGATCTTGGCATGAGTCCAACCTCATTTTGATCCCTATAACGTAGTATATATCCATATCTGTGTTATTCCTGTAGGTGCAGTTGCAGGGTGGTTCAACACACCATTTGGAGAGTAATTTTCCTAGTCTTGTGGATCTTCCTTTCACTTTGGAGATCTATTGGAGGAGGCTATTCTATTGCCTATATCAATTCAACCACACTTTCCAGATCTGAATATTTTAGTAGATATGCAGTCTTAGATCTCATATCTACATGTTGTACATGGTGTTTTGCTGAAAACCCCAAGGGGGTTCATTAGAGGAGCTTGTATAGTGCATGGATATGATATAGATCTAACTTTTTATACACTTACTTGTTCTAGATATGATGTGTAATCTATAGATGTTGTAGAGCCAATAAAATAATGTTGTAAGGCTTTTACAGTCTTTATATATGGTTGTAGCACATCATTTTAAGGGATTTCTTTCATTGGAGGCTTCCTTTTCTTGTTATGCATCTTATGGGCCACTTTTTACATACATTTTGTTGTTGTAATAACAAATGAAAGGTCTCCATATTGACCTCCTGCTTTACAAAAGATGATCTGTGTTATTTTCCTATCTTTATGCATTGTATTGCTGCATTCCCCATTTGGGAATATTACAGTGGTATCGGAGCATCATATTGGCACAACCTGTGATTTCTAAAAATCCAATATGTCTTCTGAAGAAGGATAGCCTCTTACTGACAGAGAGAAGAGGTATCAAAAGAGAAGACCTGTAAAGTTTTATTACACAAATTATAATGAAGACAAGGGTAAAGCCCCTTTATCTGGAGGTGAAGATGAAGATAAGGATTTCCCTAAGATCCTTCTTAAAGCCATGCAAGACCTTGCTAGAGAAATCAAATAGACGAGAATGGATAGAATCAAGGAATCCCCTAAAGGATTTCATCTTGGAGAAGGCTATGGCATGTCTCATCACTAGAATTATCAACCAATGCATCAACCACAAGTTTCCCAATGCTCTACATTGCCTACATTTTTGGCTATGGGAAATAAAGGGTTTCAAGAGCATGAATCCCTTAAAGACTATTTTGAAGAATATGAGTCTCAAAATTAGAGATTCAAATATCACTTGAGTTTTCAAGATTTTTTTCAAATAAAGGACAATAGAAGACCAAGGCATCATCATAGAGGTGGTGGATTCATTTAGAATCATGATCGACACCACACTATGGGCAGATTATTTTTACCTAATTTTGATGGGTCATCCAAGTGTTCTGCCAAATCTTGGGTAGAAAAAATAGACATCTACTTTCAGTTGAACAAGGTTCCAGAGATGGAGGCTATCAAGATTGCAGCGCTGCACCTTGAAGGTGAAGCACATGACTAGTGGTTCCATGGCTTGTCTACATTGGGTCATGCCAATGTGACTGCTTATTTAGAGTTCACTATAAGGATGGTGGAAATATTTGATAGAAGAGATCCAGAGGCACCATTAATGAGCCTTGCAAAGTTGAAACAATCAGGTAATACATAAACTTACATCTCTGAACTTTTAAGACTTTCTGTTATGGTTCCTGATTTTTCTGCAGCAAGAAGGGTGTACATGTTCATTTATGGTTTACATGAACCTCTTCATGGGTTGGTTAAATATACCAAGCCCACTACCCTACATGATGCTATTGAAAGGGCTAGAGACCTTCAAGATGCCTTGCCAAAAGCAAAGGCGACTTTTCCTTCAAAGGGAAAGGAAGAAAAGGTTGCTCCTTCAAAGGAGAGCTCATACAAGAAACCTCTTGATGATGATGTCTGAAGCGATCTAAGAAGAAGGAAGCTTTGCTTCACTTGCCAAGGATCATGGGCACCTGGACATAAATTTGCAGCTGGAAAATCACATTACATAGAAGTCTTCTAAGATGATTAGGAGGAAGAAGAAGATGAACCAAGAAGAGGTCACAACACTAACACTACAAGAGGAGAGCCAACACCATAAGGAGATGGGAATGGAGCATTTTCTCCTATTGGAGGGGCTCTTGCATATTTGAGAGGAGTATGTATGTTCAATGTTACATCTTGAATCAGATTTTTTCTGTTTTGATTGATAGTGGGGCTACCCACAATTTTATTTATGCCCAACTAGTGCAAAGGAGGGAAATACCCACTGATGCTTTTGAGGGATTCTCTGTTTTGGTCCCATGAGATAGAACAATGAAATGCATGCATTATGTACCTTCCTTATCATTCAGCATGGGGACATATACATTGATTGATCATTTCTTTATGGTTGACATACCTGACACCAATGTGATATTGGGTGTTCAATGGTTGATTACATTGGGGAAAGTCACCACTAATTGGGAGGCTTTGCAAATGGAATGGGTGGATAAGAAGAGTGGTGAGACTCAAATGATCAAAGGCATGCATACATATCCCTCACATACAACTTCCACATAGAAAACAGAGATGGATTTGCGTAGTGGAAGCAAGGACCTTATAGTCCCATCTATCATGTTCATGAGATTGATGCATGGGACACTATTATTTGGTGGCAAACCACCTGGGAGTCCACCTGATTCAGATTTTTTGGGAGATGTCTCACAACATGATGCCCCAAGCATAGATATAGGAGGGATGGGAGAATTGGAAGACAATGATATAGTGCTAGGAGTCTTGGGTAGACTCAAGGAGGAGGGAAACCTTCTCCCAATATCATCATCACCCACTCTCATTTCAAATTCTGCATTGTGGGAGGAGAAGAATGGAAGGAGTAACCTTCCAACATATACCTTTGGCATGGGAGATGTCAAGGAGGAGAGCAGACATATGACATACATTTATGTTGATAGATCATCAATGTTGTCATTATGGGAGATTGATCCATATTATAAATCCCTATTGTTGGTGGATTACTCCAAGGATCTGTATACATGCATGATACTTGATGACCAGCTACATGAATGGGATTATTCAGTCCAAGAAGGATTCATCTACTATCATAGTAGGATCTTCTTGTCTAGAGCCTCCAATATCAAGGAGAAGTTGCTATAAAGGGCCTATGAAGGGTTATATTTCAGCCATGCATATTCCATGAGATTCTACAACATCATCATGAGGATTTATACTTGCAAGGGCTTTGAAGGAGAACTACATCAACATTTTCAAAGATGCATGAACCATGTGGAGTTGGGACAGCAACATAACTCTATAAAGGAGTTAATTCAGCCATTTCTTTCTTCTTGTGAGAAAGGGGATAGATCTATGCACCACTCCATTTGTTTAAGGAGGAATTTTGGTGAAACATTAGGGGAATTTTGAGGTCTAAAATGGGCCTCCTAAGGAAATTATAAAATAATAGTGGAAATAATAAAATAAGATTTTATGACATCATCAAATTTTAGAGGCAAAAAAGAAAAAACTACTTTTTCAACTCATATTTTCAACTTATCTCCGAAAATTTTTGCTCAAATTTCGAGTCGGAGTGCTCATTGGATGCAAAATTTAATTCCTCATCCAAGGAGTACCCATGTTGCATACTTTCTATGAACCCTTCTACACAAAAAATGAGAAATATATGAAAAACATGATTGCAATCACATTTTTTCATGTATTTCTTATTTTTCGCATAGAAGGGTCCATCGAAAGTATCCAACATGGGTACTCCTTAGATGAGGAATTAAATTTTGCATCCAATAAGTACTCCTACTTGAAATTTGAGTAAAAAATATGGGAGATAAGTTGAAAATATGAGTTGAAAAAGTAGTTTTATTATTTTATTAATTTTTAATATTTTTACCCTTTTACTTAAAAAATGGTGAATCATCCCCCATGGTTTACATCATCATATTGAATCTTCTTGGTTCTTATAAAGTTTATTTTTGTTGTACATTTTTCTTAGGAGGCCCATTTTAGACCTCAAAATTCCCCTAATGAATATACTCATGTAAATAATGTTTTATTTGATTATAGTTTGCATTCTTTCACCATGTATATGCAGGCCATGACTCCAAGGAGGAGTATTGTACCTTATAAACTTCATGGCCAACTTTGGGCCACAAAAATTTCTGGACATGGCCACTCCCTTGGAGGAAAAAGGGAGATTTTGTTTCATGATGGGTGCATTTCTAAGGCACCAAATATATCTCACACTTTCAGCCATAGTGAGATGACATGGGCAGCAATTAAGTGGTAGGGAAACCATTTACCACATCATGATCTGATGCAGTCAGGAGATGCACTGTGTTGGTTCCACATGTGGGACTATGACCCACCCCCATATGCACAAATTTATATTTGTATGTATGTAGTTTTGATCCCATACAGGGATTATGTACTTGTAATTTTTATGGGAATGTATGGAGGGAGGATGGGAGGTATGTATGTGCCCTATGGGATGGATATTCTCCATGTATCTTATGCTACATGTTTCTGGGAGAACATTGGGAAGACCATGTTTGTTTCATTTGAGCTATTGTCTCCTTATGGGATGGTTAATTTACATCTCATGAGAACTTTGGAGGAGAAATTCATGGAGGGATGGATTGGTGAACACTTAGCTTATGGAGGAAGCTTATCACATGTTGGTGTCACCACTAGAGGAGGAGAAGAGTTACATCACTGACCTTATCAGTTGCTTGAGGACAAGCAACATATGGGAGGGGAGGACTGTAATATTCCCAATTAGTCATGAGCTAATTGGAATATTCATTTTTGTTTTATTAGTTTTTTTAAAGAATAAAAAGGGAAAAGGAGGTCCGTAATACTCCTTAATAATGAATTAATTAATGCCAAATGTGAAAAGGCTAAATCTTGGCTATTAAACCAAGCACCCTTAGGTGTGAAAGGGGCTGGAACATTTTGACTGGGTCAACCTTGACCAAATCTATAGCTTTGTCATGGAGGACTGACCATCAATGAGGCACAGTGCAGTTTTAGATGGAGATGCCTTGTGTGAAAGAAGTGATCTCATTGGAAGTGGTTTAGGGTTTGCAAGCTCTTGTTTTATAAAAGGAAGGGGATGTCAACATTAGGGGGTTGTTGATGTTGATCATATTTCTGAATATATTGTCTGTTTATACATATATCTTTCTCTTGATGTTTAGCTGAGATTGAATGATGTTTAGCACTGGGTGTTCCTGGTCGAGAATCCCACCTCTTCCCATTGAGTAGCTCTTGGGAGAGTTTGTATTGCATTGTCTACTATCTAGATTAGGGCCAAGCTTCTTCTTTCAACTACAGTGCAGATCATGTTGAGGGTTTGGTTGTTTTTGAAAGCTGCAGCAAGTGGAGACTAGATCTTTCAAATCTAGGCCATTTCAGTGCCCCTTTTCAGTGGAGGAGGTTTCTACTTCATTGGGAGGGAATTATTTAAGGCACTGAGCATCATTTTCAAATCTTGGCATGATGCCAACCTCATTTTGATCCCTACAACATAGTATAGATCCAGATATGCGTTATTCTTGTAGGTGCAATTGCAAGGTGGTTCAGCACACCATTTGGAGAGTGATTTTCCTAGTGTTGGGGATCTGCCTTTCACTTTAGAGATCTGTTGGAGGAGGCTATTCTATTGCCTATATCAGTTCAGCCACACTTTTCATATCTGAATATTTCAGTAGATCTGCAGTCTTAGATCTCATATCTACAACTTGTACATGGTGTTTTGTTGAAAACCCCAAGGAGGTTCATTAGAGGAGCTTGTATAGTGCATGGATCTGATATAGATCTAAATTTTTATACACTTACTTGCTCTAGATCTGATGTGTAATCTACAATTGTTGCAGAGCCAATAAAATAATGTTGTAAGGCTTTTCCAGTCTTTATATATGGTTGCAACATCTCATTTTGAGGGATTTCTTTCATTGGAGGCTTCCTTTTCTTGTTATGCATCTTATGGGACACTTTTTACATACATTTTGTTGTTGTAATAACAAATTAAAGGTCTCCATATTGGCCTCCTGCTTTATAAAAGATGATCTGCGTTATTTTCCTATCTTTCTGCATTGTATTGTTGCATTCCCCATTTGGGAATATTACAACTTCTCAATTTGTTTATCAAGTGGTAGTAGTTCCAATAGCAACAACAACAACATGCAATGGTCTAGCACATGACAAAGGAAAGAGGAAGGTAGCATACCATACACAAGATGAACAAATCTAGAAATGAAAGAAGATCCTCTTACTGAGAAACTAGCTGTGGCGATCAAAGCAAAGAGGGAACAAAGGAAACAGAGAGAAGAGCGGAGAAAGAGAGAGAAGCAATCCTTGGAAGAAGTAGCGCGGAGAGAAAAAAAAGAGTTGAAATAATAACGCGAGCTTAGAAGAATATAATAAGAGGAGAGATAGAAGAAAGAAGAGGAATAGAGGAAATTTTCCACGACAGAAGAAACGACACCTATACAAGTTGAAGAATAGGTCTATGATCAACCAATAACATAAGGACTGAGAGAAAAAATGCAATAACAGGAGTTTCTCAAGAGCTTTAATAGTTGATTGAACTCACCTGATGCCCAGCGCACCTCAGGCCACTGCTCTAACTCCACCACCTCTAGCTGCAGAGCAAGTACCAAATGAGAAAGGGGAGGTGATTCCCCTTGATGATGATCTGGTCATGGATGTGTACAAGAAGAAGATTGTACACGCACAAGAAAATAATTTTCCAGATGATCATGTATCACCCGCGTTCATGAGAGAAAGGGTGATCATGGCAGACACCAACAAGAATCTGAATGCCATTGCCAATGCTATTTGGGCCTTTGCAGGAGTAGCTAGATCTAACATTGAGTGATTTATTGAAGAGAACAAGCGGTTAGCGCAGAAAATACAGGCACTACGACAAGAGAATGAACAACTCCGTGCAACAACGCCGAGTGCACTATCCGCACTTGTCTACCGTGAGGATATTAGAGAAGTGATATTTGATTAAGTATCCACACTTGGAGAAACTATGCGGGATATTTATGAGGTTTTGGTAACCATCCATAAGGTGTTTTTCTCCTGAATGACTTGTTATTACAGAGCAAAGATTTTGTTAGAATCCTCAGGAATATACAAACTACCATCACTGCCATGCATGAGAGGAAAATGTGATACAAGGCCGCACCACTTACATTGGTGAATAAGATGAAGTCATAGGAAGATTTAGAGAAATCCAGATTTCAGATGTTAATCCAGAATAATAAGCAACTTGCCTTGTTCATCAGAAGAATTTAGGCCACATATGGATGGATATACGACATCTTGGATTTCATGGTGAGAACCCACCATATCCCATCAATTGGTACACTCACTGAGGATAAGTGCAAGCAGCTATTCCAATAAGAGATTGATCAATACATAAAGAAACATGAACAGGAGGCCACTCCGAAGGACATGGAGATCAATATACATACCTTGCATACCTACTTTGGTGGCTCGGTTCAAATTAAAATGGTGTTGCACATGACCAAAGAAGATGTGAAGACCAATTCCAAGATATTGTACCTGGATGTGTTGGAGGCAAGAGTCTGCTTCTAGCCTAACAATATCTCACAGTTTGGGGATACCATCACACAATACCAAGCTTGGTGTGAGTACGTGACTGAGAAACACCAAGTACAAGATGCTCAACTTGATTTCACCCTAACACCAACATCATAGTATTTTTTTCTTGTTAGGATGTCAAGTTGTCTCTACCCTATTTTGTCTTATATGGGTACGAGTGGAAATTGTAATATTATTTGTAATTATGATATGAGTGGAATTCCATGTGTCCATGATGGAATGTGAAGAGTCATATGTAATGTGAGGAGTTATGAGGAGAGTCCAAGAGACAAAAAAGGGACATGCCAAGAGTCACCCCCATTTGTTATAAATACATCCTCATAACTCTTGTAAAGTGATTTTGGGAGCCAAGCTTTTGGATAGGCTTAGATTTAGAAAAGGCTTGGGATTTTTGTGTTAGCCTTGGCTTCTCCGTAGCGTGGAGGAAGTATAATTATTTGGGAGGAGAAGGTGTTGTTGACTTCACATTCCACTATTGGGGCAAGTGGCACTACAAGGAAAAGACCCTCTAGAGGAGGTTATAAAGGAGGTTTTTAGTGTTATAAAATTAGCCAAAATTGTCAAAAAAACATTTTCTACAACGTCCGTTTATGGTTATGGAGGTTTTAGCAAAGATTTTAACGGAAATTAAACACAACTAAAAAAAATGGGCGGACGGAGGTTATTACAGATGTTTTTTTTCATCAGTGCGCTACTCTGGATTTAACGCACCAGTGTGTACATGTAGAAGGTGCCCCAAGGCGGTCGAAGGAGAATGCACCAGGCCATTAAGGTCTAAAACTGTACTGGGCATAGTGTTGGTGATACAACGCACATGTCCATTCTAATTGGTCTTGGGATTTGTGTAGTGCCCACAAGTTGTATCAACGCACCGGTGCGTAGACGTATAGAAACGCACCAGTGCACACTATCACAGAAAGGCACCGAGATTTATAATTGGTAACGGTATTCGTGCAGTGCCCATAGGTCGTGCAAATGCACTGATGCTTATAGACACATAAATGCCCCGATGCGCAGTATCACACAAACGCATCGAGATTTATAATTGGTATTAGTATTCGTGTGGTGCCCATAGATCGTACAATGGCACCAGTGTGTATAGACACATAAATGCACCGGTGCATCGTACCGCACAAATGCACCGATATTTTTAATTGGTTTTGGTGCTTGTTCAGTGCTCATAGGTCGTAGAAAAGCACCGACACACTTCTTAATACAAATGCACCAGTGTACAGTTAGTGACACGCATCGGTTTTCATTTTGTATTTTTTAGAAACATCGACCTGTGACAGTGCAATTATTATGATTGTTTTAAATTCATTGTTCATCAAAAGTCGACACATCTTATAACAATATTAATATTAATTAAATTTTTCTTAATGCATTTTAATGTGATGTTTGGATTAATTTGTTATATCATATCATAATTATTGTGGTTTTTTAAAATTCATTATTCATCAAAAGTAGACACACACACACACACACACACACATATATATATATATCTTATAACAATATTCATAGGAATTAAATTTTTATTAGTGCATTTGAGAACGACAATGGAGAATGCAATAGAATAAATTAAAACATATTTTATGATATATAATATATATGAATAAGACAGTCTTTATCATACAAAATAGGACAGTCATTGGTATCCCTTTGTCTTTCAATTGGGACACTATGTCCATTACATTAAAAGAAATGTCTGATTTCACAGACATATTGTAAAAAATACAATGCCTTGCTTTGATTTCCAAACATAGTGATCATCATTCTTTGCTTGAACTACACTCATTGCTAGAGCTACTTCCATGACTTGGGTCAGGAATGTTTTGTTCACGGTGTTGATTGTTTTCTTCTTCTTCGCCTTCCATCTACAAACATAAAAATAAATTGAAATGAGTGTATATACATTGGTGAGAATAATGAAAATTGCAATATTAAATAATACATATCAATGTAAATCGAAAAGAAAAATGATGTACCATAGCAACAATTGACTCATAAATGATACACATTCTTTCAAAACCATGTACCATGCCATGTTTCAAAATTTAATTTTTTGGCGCAGTTCCATACTTTGTTTCCTACAAGTTTTATACCCCATAACAAATCACATATTTAATATAAAAGATGTTTTTGTTCTATTAATTATAGACGGAGCTAAGTAAAACAAGATCGATAGATGCTTACAAATTCCACTATTAATTTCTGGTATGCCAACATATACTCACAACCCATATTTAACCCAATTTCAATCAATTCGTCTGATAGTTCTTCATTGTATGTTAGCAACTGTTTGAAGACATTCAATGATGATTTTTGTAAACAACTTAAAAAATACAAAAATGAAATCTAGTTAAGTTGTTATAAGGAAGTAACAATTACTCACAAACTTAGATATCAACCCTTTTCTTCCTTGTCGTCCGGTTTTATGTGTTGAATGGGTTCCATTTTATTTTCTTTTCTGCAAGAAAATTCTTGAGAATTAATATTTAATGCTAAATTGTTTATTTATTGTACCTAATGATTGAAAAAATCAATGATTACATATTACATTTGAAGCACGTTGTTGTTGAGATGGCTCCTCCTGCGATGCAATTTTGTCCATTTCTTTGACCATCTCCTTGTACACCTTTTTGGACATTCCTACTGGCATATTTCTGATATCAGCTCGTTCATCTTTTGATATTTTCATAATCTTCCTGAAAATGTAACATGACAATAAACTATTTAATTTTTATATTGATATATGAAAAGTAAATATAACAAAAGTGATATTTATAAATAATTCTAGACAAACATTTAAAGGAATATTAATTCTTCATTCATTATTTTTTGTTGTTGTACGATTTTTCTATTAAAAGTCCGACATATCTCATTGACCAATTCCCTGGAAAATCTTCCTGTAGTTTAGATAAAATTTGGTTCTCAGAATCATTGGATTGGTTTTTGTATTGTAAGTGGAAAGAATGTCTATACATTCATTCCACTAGATCCCTCAAACTTTTGTAAAAGATTTTCCCCCTTTCGTTAACCTCCAGCACCACTCCAGATGAGCTAAGGAGAAATTCATTTTCATTTGCATGTTCTATTTTTTTTCTTTTCTTAGAACAACATTCCTTTTCTGAGTTGTTGGTCCCTGTAGAACATTAAACATATGTGAATTAATAGACTGTTTGACACATGTTATCTAAAAATTTTAAGTATATTATTAATGATAATTAAAAAAAGAAACTCATATTGGATCGATAGTATTTTTTCATTCACCTGATTCATCCTTTTGTAATTTTTCCATCAAGATTTTACGCTCTTCTGGTCCTAGATCAAAAATAATCTTATCGAGCTTCGCCATTTTGTGGCTCTTCATGATACACAATAAACAATACATATTAGTTAAACTTATATACAGTTCAAAAATAATATTTTTTATAAAGAATTTACAAAGAATTTGCCTTTTTGCTTTTCTTGATGTGTTATCAGTAGTTTTGTTACTTGATCTCTTGTCAGTCATTTCTTTATCAATCTGAAACCTGTACCATATCATTCATTAATATATTTATAAATAAATTGTCAACTTTTCAGGTAAAAAATAAATCTCAACATACTGGTGCACCTTTCCTGATGTACGCACCGTCGCCAGTGCATGGAGATATTACCAACGCACCACAAAACAATATAATAGACCGTACGGTGCGTGGGGTATTATAAATGTACCACACAAACAGTGTAATAGACCGTACGGTGCTATCCTCGTAACATGGACCACCAGTGCCCTATTTCAGATATGGCACACTGATTTAAAAAAATTGTTTTCAAATTTTTTATTACACAATACTTGCGCTATGCGCTTTATAATACAGTGCACCGATGCGCTAGGTTACGTAGGGCGCATCGATTAAAAAAAAATCCTTTTTTTCCAAAAATTCATGCAATGGTCGAATGGATTGGGATCCGACTATGCAAATCGTCCCGTGGGTTTGATTTCAATCTAAAATGAAAAGCCCTAATTCTGAAATCATAGAAACAGGGAGAAGAAAGGGAAAAAACAAAAAAATGAAGGGTTTAGGGTAAAAATGTAGAAAAAATTTAAAAAAAATCAAATTTAATCACGAGATGGTTTGAAATTCTATGACACAGGGTTTAAATCACTAGAGGTTTGGTTTTTTATTGTCTGAATACTTCTGTTCGAATGTATTTCACTGTTCCACAGTGCCCTCGTGCTCTCTTGCTCTAGGTATGTCTCCTACAAATATCTGGCTGAAAATTTTAGCAAAAATAGTGAAATAATGAAAAGTGTTTAGTATTTAAAGAATTATTTTATGAAACTATATTTTCGAAAATATTTTGCTGCCCATTTTTCAATTTGCCATTTTTTTTTTCACTTAAAGAAAATAGAGTTGCGGTTTTTTTATTTGCGTTTATTTGTCACTGGTGCGTCGCTTAATAGCACCACACCGGTGCTTATTTTTGTAACACCAGCACTGGTGCGGTTATATGTACAGTAGCACCAATTTGGGATTAAGACACCAAAATTACTTTTAGGTGTGTACACCAAAATTTAGCGAACTCCAACCATAGAAATTGAGAATTATAATTTTGTTTATTCTTGAGAATTAGAATTAGAATTAAAATTGAGAATTGGAATTGGATAAATTCTTGATGGAAATAACTATTCATCCAATGCATTTTGTTTATTGCAGGAGGTCCCCACTGATTATGTGGAGAGAATGCAATGTGGGGCATGTGAAGTTGCAATAATACAGGGCCCAAGTGGGAAATTGTGGCATGTGAACCTGTTATAATTGTTACTTAACTATTTGCTGTTGGAAATATTGTCATTGATGGCAAAGGAATTGGCAAAGACAGGAGCAACACCTAAACTATCTATAAGGCAAAAGAGATAGAGCAGTAGAATTGAATTAGGGGTTTAATACAGTTTGCAATGGAGATGACAAAAAGGGAGAGCTGCTAGGAAGAGACAAGAGGATACCTACGGTGCCCAGAGAAGAATGAAATCATTGTTAGGGATATGTGTATTATATGTGATCCCCTGAATCTCTAATGAGTCTCTGCGAATGGAGTTAAAAGTGAAACACTGTTGAAGAATCATGGTGGTAGGATTCAAATTCCAGGATGAGACCTTCTTGTAATGAAGATCTGGCTTAGTTGGATATTTGCAGTCGTGGAACTATTTGATTGAATATATAGGGGGCTCTCAAGGCATTCAATGTATCCATTGAAGAACTTAATGGTGGCAGAGATATGATGTTTTTCAATGTACAAGTAGAAGCAGAACTGTGACAGGATAGAACTCCGAAATGGAAGGTTGACATGTTATATATATCATAGCAGAATTAAGGAATGACATTGAATTTTCACGAGTTAATGATTGTAAGAAAGTCCCGTTGGAAGAGAACTACCTTTGTTCATTGGTTATTGAAGATCCTGCCAAAGGTAGATCAGAGTTATAGCGCAAACCCAGACTAACCCTTTGGAATCTTGAATGGAACCTTGAGTGAAGGGCGGAACCACGAAGGAGGAACAGTGAAGGCGGTTTATGGTTTTTATCGCACCGCTTTCAACGGGAAAGTGGTATTCAAAATGTGGGGAGCGATTCCATAGAACGGGCGACACGCGTCCCTATACGATTCTACAAAACCACTTTTTTCTGTGTGCCATCGCGCGTTATAGTTCAACCCAGGACGCCCAGCGATATCGTTGAGCGTCGTTGATCTGGGAAGGGGTCATCGGATGGACGTCATTTGTTGAAGGTGCGTGAAGATTAACACAGGTACGGCGGGCCATCACACGTTAACGATCGGTATCGGAGGTCGAGCGATATGCATATACGTCGTTGATCTGGAAGCTTGCTAATCTAATGGTGATCAGACGCTGGACTTGCACGGAGTTTACCTATGGTACCATGTGCGTATTTGATTGGTTATTGACTATATTTGTGGGCCCAGGGTCAAAGGTTTACCATATTATTTGGAAGGGTTAAAATGCGAAGGGTTAACTTTAATCCTAAAGTTCTGGTCAAAATTGTAAATATATTTATTTATCAATTTCTTTAAATTGATAAATAAAAATTAAAAAGAGATCAAAAGCCCCGTGGGGTAAACTAAAAGGAATAATGTCAGAGGAATACCATTAGTGGTTCGTGGTTTTGACTCATGGTTTTAATAAAGGGAAAACTATATAAGGAGAAGAAAAATAAAGAACAATGTGTGCATTGTAAGGGTAGTGAATAAATTTTCTCAAAAGAATATCTGTATGGGCGAGCTCTGTTCTTAACTGATAAATCTGAGACTACGATGCATCCATGAGGATGACGATCTGACGATGATGAATCTCTGGTTTGAATGATGGACGATATCATGAAAAACTGGTGTAAGTATACAGAAAATATCTGGTGACCGGCAAGGTATGTTGTATGGAAACTGGTGGATCCAGTATGAAAATTGATGAAACGAGGTCCGCGGTAGTGCTGAGGGTCGATGCCCTCAGAAAGGGTGTTGTAGCTCCCTTCCAGTGGTAGCTGGTAAACGAGAGAAGGTTGTAGCCTTCTACAGGTGGGTGCCTGCGTGCTGGTAGAAGTCTGCACCAGCATATATTGTAAGAAGTTTTCTCTATAATAAATATTGAAGACTGAGATTACAGCAGCGGTGGTTTTCTCCCAAATTGGGTTTCCACCTTAAATCTTGGTGTTCATATGTGTTGTGCATGTTTGATGGTTTTTTCTGTTATTTCTGTTCATGCTTAATGCTTATCTGATGTAACGCTCTAAGTAAAGACATATATCTGGACATAAATGTTGGATGCAGTACTGTAACATAAAGTTTTTAAGAGAAAGAAAAGAAAAATAGTTCAGCCCTAAATACTGATTCACCCCCCTCTCAGTATTTTTCCCAACAATTGGTATCAGAGCAGGTCCTTCTGAAAAAGCTTAGCTGCTAGAAGGAAGATCAAGCAAGATGAGCAATCAAGATGGAACAACATCTATCAGGGATCCGCTCTTTAACGGAAACAATCTAATCTTCTGGAAAACAAGGATGAGATCCTATCTTCAGTATCTGGGAGCAGAGGTATGGGCAATTGTTGAACAAGGATATCAATACCCAGCTGCAGTACCAACAGATCCGACGGAAAGAAAGAATTATGAAATGAATGCAAAGGTGGTCAATGCTCTATTGGGAAGTCTAACTAAATCAGAATTTGTCAAATTCATGCAGCTGAATACAACCAAGACAATATGGGACAAAATCATTCTAAGTTATGAAGGTGATGCAAAGGTAAAAAGTGCTAAACTCCAAACTCTCAGAATTCAATATGAGAATCTAAAAATGGATAATGAGGAGATCATTGCCAATTTCGTTTTACGTCTTGATGATATCGTAAATCATATGAGAAATCTGGGAGAAACAATAACATAATCTACCTTGGTTGAGAAAGTCTTAAGATCACTAACGACAAAATTTGAGTCAAAAGTTTCTACTCTTGAAAAAAAGCAGGATCTTCAAAATCTTACTGTGGTGCAACTTCATGGCATACTAACTGCATATGAAATGAGAAGAGGAGGACCATCAGAAGTCAAAGAAGCAGTCTTTAGAAATTATACAAAAGGGAAGGAAGTACAAAAAATAGAAGGATCAGGATATATCTCAGAAGAAGATGAGATAAACTTTGTAAAGAAACTTCAACTTGGCACAGGACGATTCATAGGTAAGCTTCCTTTCAAATGTTTTGATTGTGGAAGAGTTGGTCATTATGCTGCTAAGTGTCCTTATAAAGAAACACATAAAAATGGGAAGGAAGTAGCAAAAATGAATAAGAATCGTTTTAGCACTAGAAAGAGTTACTATACTCATGAAGATAGTGATGTGTTATCTGATAGTGAGGAAGAATGTGAACAAGATATTAGACTACTCATGGCATTTGAAAAGGAATCTAGAGAAGAAAAAGATACTTTTGTGGATTCTCTAGAAGACAGTGATTTTCTTGATGAAAACAATAAACTCAAAATTTTCTTAGAAGAAAGTAAAATAACCATAGAAACTCTGAAAAATCAGCTTGAAGAAAAGGAGAAACACAATGAGAAATTAGAGTGTGAAGTAGTAAGTCTAAGAAAAGAACTTGAGAAATGAAAAACTATGAATCTTAGATTTGCTAAAGGATCTGAAACATTAGATGAGATTATCAAGGTACAACGTTCTCCTCTTATAAAGACAAGTCTTGGATATATTGGAGAATCTTCTCAGGCTTCAGCACCAAATTATCTAAAAGCAGTTACGGCTGGCTTACAACATACTACCACTCAACAAGGGAATAAAGAATCTTTATAGATAAAGCATGATCATCTCAATTCAAAGAACACTAACAGGAATGTCTTTCGAAAAAACACCAATCAACAAGTAAATTCATATAGAAGATTTTATGATCGTAGAAATTTCTTCTTCAATGGACAATGTTTCTCATGTCACAATTTTGGTCATAAAGTTGTTCAATGTGTTGCATATAAAACCATCATGACAAGAGAAGCAAGAAAGAAAAGGACTGATATTGAAACAAAGAAGAATACTTATAACAACTTTTCTCCTCTTCAAAATGAAGTTGAATGTGCTTATTGCAATAACTTTGGCCATGAAGAATTTGAATGCAGGAGCAAAGTTTAGCCAAAAGAATATGTTCCTTCAAGCTCCAAAGTATGGAAAAAGAAGGAATTACAGGTTGAAAATTGTGGCATAGCGTTATTTGCAGAAGATGAAGAAAACCAATGGTACATTGATAGTGGATGTTCAAGACACATGACAGGTGATAAAGACAAATTTCTTGCATATAGCGCTCTAGAAAAAGAAAAAAATGTCACATTTGGAAATAATACTCCTGCGGTCATTAAGGGAAAAGGGTCTGTTTTTCTAAAAGAAAAGGTGAAAGCTAATGAAGTCATGTATGTGGATGGATTAAAGCATAACTTGTTAAGTGTAAGTCAAATGTGTGATCAAGGAACTGAAGTTGTCTTTAGTTCAAAAGAATGTGTGGTATGTGATCTTGATACAGGTAAAACAATTATAAAAGGAAAAATAACTCCAAGCAACCTGTATGTATTGAAGAACTGCAAAGAACAATGTTACTTGAGTAAATCTTCAGAAAACTTGCTATGGCATAGAAGGTTGGGGCATCTAAGCTTCTCTCAAATCAACAAATCAAGCAGACTTAAAGCTGTTCGTGATCTTCCCAATATTACTCTACCTGAAAATATCATATGCAAATCTTGCCAATTCGGTAAGCAAACCAAAGTACAATTTAATGCCAAGGAAGGATCATCAAGTAAGCCTCTTGAACTCATTCATACTGACATATGTGGACCTATGAGGAAAAATTCACCACGAGGTGAAGAATACTATATCTTATTCATTGATGATTTCTCTAGAATGTGTTGGATTGGGCTGCTTAAACACAAAGATGAAGCATTTGAGAAATTTCAGATCTTCAAAGCACTGGTTGAGAATGAATTAGATCTTAAAATCAAGTGTCTCAGATCTGATCGAGGAGGAGAATATACATCCAATGAATTCCTTGAATTCTATGAACAACATGGCATAAAAAGATAGTTCTCTGTAGCTGGCACTCCACAACAGAATGGCGTTGCAGAAAGAATGAACAGAACAGTTCAACAAATGGCTAGAGCTATGCTTGATGATTCCAGAACACCTGACACATTTTGGGGAGAAGCAGCACATACAGCAGTAAACATTCTCAATAAAGCACATGTTCGTGTAAATAGTGATAAAACTCCATATGAACTCTGGTATGGTAATCCTCCCACTATAAAGCATTTTAGAATTTTTGGGAGCAAATGCTTTATCAAGAATAATGATGAAAAACTTGGCAAGTTTGAACCCAGAGTAGATGAAGGAATATTTCTTGGTTACTCCTCTAGGAGTAGGGCATATAAATGTTACAATAAAAGACTTCGGAAGATTTTTTAATGTATTGATGTTGTTATTGATGAGTCTCCTGCAGCTCCAAAAGAAGAAAAGCAAACAACAAATGAAGATGATGATGACACATATCCTTCTACATCAAATAGTAATGATACAAATAGTGAACCCAGTGAAGAACCCGAAGAGGATTTGTCTGAAAATGCTCCATCTAGATTTGTTCAAAAGAATCATCCAGAATCTCAAATTTTGGGAGAAAAGGGATCAGGTGTACAAACAAGAAGGACTCTTGTGGGATCTTCTAGCAATCTGGCATTTCTGTCCACTATTGAACCTCACAGTGTCAGTCAAGCTAGCAAAGATGAATTTTGGATTCAAGCCATGAATGAAGAGCTTGATCAAATTGAAAAGAATCACACTTGGGAATTAGTACCAAGACCTCATGACAAAAATGTCATTGGAACTAAATGGATATTCAAAAACAAGTTAAATGAGAATGGGGTTGTTATAAGAAATAAAGCTAGACTTGTGTGTAAAGGGTATGCTCAACAAGAAGGTATAGACTTTGAAGAAACCTTTTCTCCTGTAGCTGAAGCCATAAGAATGTTTCTTTCTTTTTCAAGCTTCCAACAAATCAAAGTCTATCAAATGGATGTTAAATCTGCTTTTCTCAATGGTGATCTAGAAGAAGAAGTCTATATAGAAAAACCAGAAGGATTCATATTGGGAAATGATGAAAAACTTTTTTGTAGACTTAAAAAGGCTCTATATGGTCTCAAACAACCTCCAAGGGCATGGTACTATCGGCTTGAGAAATATCTTCATCAACAAGGATTTTCGAAAGAGTCTGCTGATAGCAACTTATACACAAAAACTGAAAATGAAAAACTATTGATTCTGGTTGTTGTTTGTGCTCAACCTAGTCTCCTAAATTGAGTTCATTTAATTGTCAACCAGGGTCAGTAAACTGCTGAAGTGAAGTGCACCATATGTGCCTAAGTAACCTCTTCCTACTTCGTTGTGTTTAGTGTTTTCTAATGTTTTTGGTTTTATGGTTTTATTTTGAAAAGGAAAAGAACTAAGTGCTAAATGAAGGGAAACTATTGGTCAAAACAGAGTGAAGCCTAAACTATGATGGTAAACAAATGCAAATGCTGAAACAAAACAAGGTCTAACTATGACTAGCAACCAACAAATACAAAGCTTGATAATGACTCTATTGTAAAATCACAACATGAAATTGAAATGAACCTGAGAAATGAACAAGCTAAGTGTAAATGAATTTTTCTCCTA
Organism: Pinus albicaulis; assembly: GCA_034641835.2. Lineage (NCBI taxonomy): Eukaryota > Viridiplantae > Streptophyta > Pinopsida > Pinales > Pinaceae > Pinus > Pinus albicaulis. The sequence continues at coordinate 551,852,666 of CM076574.1, forward strand.
AATCACTAATCAAACAGATAACTTACAATGTACAACATCTTTATCCATGAATAAAGATTTATTGGAAAATATGTGGAAAAGAATATTTGTAACAAGGTAAAGTTTCTACTCTAAACTAGTTTCTACTTCTGTTTTGCAACTCAATTTAACACCACTAAACCTTTCTCAAAAGTTATAGATTTCCTTTCAAAAATAGTCTTTGAGAAAGAGGCTTGTTTGTGAAATGATAAAGAAGCTGCAAAATACTCCAGACCTTATAATAATACTATCTTTTGTCCAGATAATTATGTATGAGTATGGATTTTGAACAAAAGAAGTTTTGTAAATAATTAAGCCTGTGAGATTGAATTTATCAACTAAGACAAAGTAAGCTACAATGGACAACAGCTAAACTTGAAGTGTTAAAGCAATGAGTTAAAACTAAACTAAGATGTTATTAATCTACAATGAACAGTATTAAACTAAAGAGCCATTATCATACTTGAAAAGAAAAGACAAATCTGAACCACATGCATTCTACCTCCGGAGTATTAAACCATAGTGCAACTAATCTATTGCATATTACAGCCTTATCTTGCTTAACATAGTGTTGTTTTGGAATAGCTTAAGAAAACAAGTCTGGCCGTAATATCTAATGCAGATTGACATAAAACACACAATTCGAAATGAAAACACAATTAAACTCCTAAAATATCACAGTTAATTCCCATTCATCATTAAAGGTATTTTGGAAGAATTCTTAGAACAGGACTAACCATAATATGTAATGTAAATGAGCATAAAAGCATGAAGTTGATAAAACTATTGAAATTGGAAATTGAAAATGAAATCAAGCTAAGGCTACTTATCTAAATCATCTGAACGAAGCTTCTCGGGCAGTAGGGGCCCTCTACTGCCAAATTAGCTTGCAAATCCAATTAACGTTGACTCAGCTCTTGCACTAGAACGATGTCTTTTTCATTAAAGGAGAAAAATACTTAAAACAGAGTATTCACGGTTAGCAGCAAAAGCCAAAATCTAACCAGCGTTGCTTGGTCTCCCAAGTCATATTTATAATGAAATTACAGAACAGAACTTGAGATAATGTAGGGATTACTGTCTTTCCCATTCCTATTCGAATTAAAACTCTTATTGAAGGCTGTGTACTTTGCTGCAGACAGCTGTAAAGTTTGTGTCCCGGTAGAACTCTACCTCTTGGTTTTGGTTTCCCACGTGCATAACCACATGTAGAATTGTGCTCAGACTTTGTAGGGAGCAAGGAATGATGTGGATGAAGTCTGGAATTTGCCCATATGCGCCTTTCTTTGAGACGACACATGTAACCCACTCAAACTGTAAAACAGCTGCGGAATGCGGGATCAGCTACGGAATGCGCGGTCAGCTACGGAATGCCTGTATTCTGTAGCTATTTTGCAGAAAATTGTTAAAATAGCAAAAATCATGAAAATACAATATGTTCATCGATTTCATGTAACCTTTAAGCAATCCTAATCATTCTTCATTGATTTTAGGCTTATGAAGTGATAAAATAATGATGAAATGAAGTGAAGGTTTGTAAAAGAGAAGGCAATTCTAGGGCTCAACATACCCCCACTGCAAGACTATTGCATGTCCTCATGAAATTTCATCAAAACTTTATTCCATGTGCTCTGAAACCTCTGTTAGAACATCCAACTTTATCTTTCTGCTTCTTTTGGCCCTAATCTATTTTCTAATCTCTGTTAACTTTTCAGAAATTAGTTCTTCATCTTCCTCTTGTAGTGGAGTGTCAAGTTTATTTTCAATTGACTTGTGGATATCCTTCCAAATACTTGACTTCAATTGATTTTGTTCTGACAATTAGCCACATTCCTCCTCTATGCAGATTATCTTCCTTTCAGAATTACTTTTCTATGCTTGAAGCTAGATTGACTACAGAGTCTAATGCTTTATTTTGAAACTGTATCTCTGTGTCTGAAGATGGATTAGTTGAAGAATGATGCTTCACCCTTAGAATTACCTTTCTGCACTTAGAGCTGGATTGGCTGCAAAGTGTAATGGAAGTGAATGGATGCTATAAGGGAAAATGAAGTGGCTATGGATCTGATGGAGAATTTATGATGACCTTGTGGTGAAATATGGAATGTTGGATAAGGGATATGGCTAATCAATTCGAATGATTGGTTGTTTAGGAAACATATGATTATACACATTGTATCTATTTCATGTTTTAACTTTTTGCTATTAAAATAATTTTCACAATTTACCTCAGAATTTTGACCTTGTTAATTTTTGTGCTTGATGTTGTTCCTTTGGTCCTCTTTGAGCATGTTGGTCTTCAAAATAGAATCCTTCAATTTCCTGTAATCATCATCTCTTTGTAGGCTATACAATTATGTCAGAACTGCTGAATAAGATGTGGCTGCAACATGCAATCTGTAAGAAGAAATGAAGTATGAATATGGAAGATGGATGTGAAATGTAATGGAGTGAAAGTGGAATAGGACTTGTGAAATGAAATGAAAATGGCATGAGATGGAGTGAAAGTGGAATGGACTTGTGAAATGAAATGAAAATGGCGTGAGATGGAGTGAAAGTGGAGTGAGATGGAGTGGAATTGTAGAATGAAATGAATTTTGCAATTTCTCTCAAATGGTACATCAGACTTCCCTGAAATTTTCTGAGGTTGTCACCAATATTATTATGCATCTTCTGACGAAAAATATTTGCCATTGGTTACACGGATCTCTCAAAAAATGAGAAATGGCTGTAGGTGAAAGTGGCTAATTTCTTGAAGAATACACACTGAAATTTTCTGAAATTTTCCATGTTTATTCAACCTTCCTCAATGCATTTACCATAAAAATTTCAGGACCAACGGATGCATGGTTTGAAAGTTATGATAAAATCAATTTCTGCCCTGTTTCACCCTTCATTTTGCCCAATGTTGCAACAAAAAAGTACGCCACAGACTCATTTTAAGTCCAAATTGAGTGATTCCAAAGGGAAATTGTGTATTTTTACCTTCTCTACTGCCACATGCTTCCATAATTTCATTTTGATGAAGAAAATGTGCTGCTGTGCAAAAATACTCAAATCTGTCCTATTCTGTCCATAACGCTGAAAATTGAAAATTTGCCTGAAAAACCCTTCTGAAATTCCCTTAAAAATTGTTTTTTTCCAAATTCTGTCCGCGATTTACTCAATTTACCATATTCTGAGAAAACCCAGAAGCTCGGAATTTTTTATTTCTGCTCCAATCTCTTGCAATATTTGCGCCAAAACTGCCTTCTGGAAAAATTTGCAAAAAGACGAAAACAGGTTGCTTCAGCAATAGCTGCAGAAACTGCCACTTTCCGCAGCTGTGGTTGAATTGACAAGAAGATGGACATGCTGCTACAAGAAACTAATGAAATGTACTGCTGCAAGTTGTTGTTGATTCCATAAAACCATTAGTCTTCATCAAAGCCAACATTCATGGTACAATTCTTACCATGCGAATAAATGTGTCGAAGTCGAGCATGGGAAGAAATCATTGGATTACCAATCAATAATGAAAATCGTTAACCAATGCGAGACAACTCACCGATAATGTAAATGAGTGTCAAGGTACCTCAGTGCATCTTGACAGGGACGAATGAATGTGTCGAAGTCGAGTCGCCTGCAAGATTTGACAATCAAGAGACATTGTTGTATTCCCATGGTTATCAACGAGGAAGCTTGCCATTGATGAATGCAAGCTCCAAGGCACTTCAAATAATCTCTAATCTTGATCCCAGATAAAGTGTTGAGGTCGATGGGACAAGATCTGTTGGAAGGTGGACCTTAAGGAATTCCACATCATCCAACTCGAGCATAGAACCAAGAATGATTTGAAGAACCATGAAAGATTGAAACCATCATGAAATTGCAGAATTTATTGTGAACTTTGCTCGCCAGTTGCCTGGTTTTCAAACAAAGCTCATGTCCAATTGCGCCAGCAAGCTGGTTTTCACAATAGGACTTATTTTTCTCTTTACTCTTTTTTTTCTTTTTCTTTTTTTTTCTTTTTTTTCCTTTTTTTTTTTTATGTCCTACTCTACTTGAAAAAGAAAATCTTGTTCAAGTATATGAGTACTTCCAATGGAACCATGTCTGTAACAAGATGATAGATAAACTCATATGCAGGTTTGAAAGACACTCTTTGATATGTACCTGTATATGAGATGCCAACTGTCTTGATTTAGATGATGTCATAAGATATTGAATAATTGAGCATTGGAATCCGATGACTGAATTGAACCAAGATTCAATGTAATCTTGTCTTCCTTGTCTTTCCTCTATCATGAAATGCAAGTCTTCGGAGATGTGATCTTCATTCGTAGAATCTGATGATAGGCATGCATGAGACTTTTCAATCTCTGGTTCCAATATCTTCTCTCTATCAATAGACATCCATGATTCTTGGACCTCGTCTGAGTCTTCTTCTGCTGGTTTTTTTTCTTTAATGACAGCTGGTGAATCATTTTGCAATACCTCAGATTTGTAAGTTGATTGAGGTGTTTTATTGTTGGGGATATGAAATGGTTGTGGAGGTAGTGGAGTGGGGAATCTTTGGGGTGCTTGTGTGGATGATAATGGGAAAGGTTGAATTGAGGTAAAATAAGGGTGATATTGATGTTGTAGTGGAGGTAAATGGTATGGATAACATTGATCATGGTATTGAGGATAGAGAGGGAAATATTGAGGATATGGTGGATTTCCTTTATAAGGCCTTTGCCAACTTTGTTGCCAAGATTGGTTTTGAGGTTGGGATTGAGATGGCCAAGGTTTCCAAGGTTGGTTTTGAGGTTGGGATTGAGATACCCAAGGTTGCCAAGGTTGGTTTTGAGGTTGGGATTGAGATGGCCAAGGTTTCCAAGGTTGATTTTGAGGTTGGGATTGAGATGGCCAAGGTTGCCAAGGCAAGGGTGTTCTCCAATTACCTTGAGGTTGTTGTGCATAACCTTGAAATTGTGCATAAGGATATTGCATCATATTGGGTTGATGAGGCTGCCATAGTCCTCTTGGAGCTACATAAGAAAGTTTCTCTTGTGCTTGATTTGCTCCATTATCCTTCTGGTAAATTTCCTTCAACCTGGTAATGATGGGCAATCTTTAGTAGTATGTGATCCTGCACAAATTTTACACATTTTAATGTTATCAAGTGGACATTCATGCAAAGTATGTTTCTTTCTACATTTAGGGCAAAATATAAATGAAGCAAATTTTTGCTTGTTTTGCATTCTTAGCATGTTAGTTTGTTCATTTAAATTTCCAAGAATGTTTAGCAAATTGTTAGGTTCAGTTTGACTTACCAAACCTGATGCTGACTTACTTACTTTTTCCATAAATGGATCTTGAGGGGACCTTACACACTTTGCTTTTCCTCTTGATATGTTCTTGCATATTTCACAAATTTCTTGAAATGGCAATTGATAGACATCTCCTTTTCCCACAAGATTAAGAAGATCAATCCATTCATCCTTTATAGCATTTAGTAGGAGAGTTTTTAAATGCATCTGATCCTAAATTATGCAATTTAGATCTTTTGATATTATAAGTAAATCTCTCCACTAAATCTTCTAGGCTTTCATCCTCTTTTTGGTTCATCTTAAAGACTTCATTTCTAAGGTCATGGTGCATGCAATAACCTTTATATTTTTCCAAAATACTCTTTTCATATCATCCCATGTCCTTATAGAATTTGTTCCTAAAGTCATGAACCATCTAAGAGCTCTATCCTTCAATGTTACCGGAAACAAATTCAATTTTTGCATGTGCAATGAGTAGCCATAAGATCTACAAATTATTTCAAATTCAAAAAGAAAAGTTTCCGGGTCTTCTGATCTCATACCTTTGAAGTTAGGAAGCACAGATGGATGGATGTTCTTCATTTGAATGTTGATATCAGTTTCTTGAATGGGAAATCCAAAAGGATCTTCCTCATTGTCATCATCTCCATTCATTTCTTCAACCTGCTTTTTCACCTCTTCTTCTACCTGCAAAAATATGAATTCATGATGTGGATGTGTGGCTCTTACTGCACCACATGATATAGTGGGTGTGGTAGGTGTTTGAAGTTTTTGTTTTTGTTTTTGTGGATGTAGGAAATCAGGATACCTAGTTACACTTCCCCGGCAACGGCGCCAAAATGTTTGTGCTCAACCTAGTCTCCTAAATTGAGTTCATTTAATTGTCAACCAGGGTTGGTAAACTGTTGAAGTGAAGTGCACCATATGTGCCTAAGTAACCTCTTCCTACTTCGTTGTGTTTAGTGTTTTCTGATGTTTTTGGTTTTATGGTTTTATTTTGAAAAGGAAAAGAACTAAGTGCTAAATGAAAGGAAACTATTGGTCAAAATAGAGTGAAGCCTAAACTATGATGGTAAACAAATGCAAATGCTGAAACAAAACAGAGTCTAACTATGACTAGCAACCAACAAATACAAAGCTTGATAATGACTCTATTGTAAACTCACAACATGAAATTGAAATGAACCTGAGAAATGAACAAGCTAAGTGTAAATGAAGTTTTCTCCTAAATCACTAATCAAACAGATAACTTACAATGTACAACATCTCATCCATGAATAAAGATTTGTTGAAAATATGTGGAAAAGAATATTTGTAACAAGGTAAAGTTTCTACTCTAAACTAGTTTCTACTTCTATTTTGCAACTCAATTTAACACCACTAAACCTTTCTCAAAAGTTATAGATTTCCTTTCAAAAATAGTCTTTGAGAAAGAGGCTTGTTTGTGAAATGATAAAGAAGCTGCAAAATACTCCAGACCTTATAATAATACTATCTTTTGTCCAGATAATTGTGTATGAGTATGAATTTTGAACAAAAGAAGTTTTGTAAATAATTAAGCCCGTGAGATTGAATTTATCAATTAAGACAAAGTAAACTACAATGGACAACAGCTAAACTTGAAGTGTTAAAGCAATGAGTTAAAACTAAACTAAGATGCTATTAATCTACAATGAACAGTATTAAACTAAAGAGCCATTATCATACTTGAAAAGAAAAGACAAATCTGAACCACATGCATTCTACCTCTGGAGTATTAAACCATAGTGCAACTAATCTATTGCATATTACAGCCTTATCTTGCTTAACATAGTGCTGTTTTGGAATAGCTTAAGAAAACAAGTCTGGCTGTAATATCTAATGCAGATTGACATAAAACACACAGTTCGAAATGAAAACACAATTAAACTCCTAAAATATCACAGTTAATTCCCATTCATCATTAAAGGTATTTTGGAAGAATTCTTAGAACAGGACTAACCGTAATATGTAATGTAAATGAGCGTAAAAGCATGAAGTTGATAAAACTATTGAAATTGGAAATTGAAAACGAAATCAAGCTAAGGCTACTTATCTAAATCATCTGAACGGAGCTTCTCGGGCAGTAGGGGCCCTCTACTGCCAAATTAGCTTGCAAATCCAATTAACGTTGACTCAGCTCCTGCACTAGAACGATGTCTTTTTCATTAAAGGAGAAAAATACTTAAAACAGAGTATTCATGGTTAGCAGCAAAAGCCAAAATCTAACCAAGATCTAACCAGCGTTGCTTGGTCTCCCAAGTCATATTTATAATGAAATTACATAACAGAACTTGAGATAATGCAGGGATTACTGTCTTTCCCATTCCTATTCGAATTAAAACTCTTATTGAAGGCTGCGTACTTTTCTGCAGACAACTGTAGAGTCTGTGTCCCGGTAGAACTCTACCTCTTGGTTTTGGTTTCCCACGTGCATAACCACATGTAGAATTGTGCTCAGACTTTGTAGGGAGCAAGGAATGATGTGGATGAGGTCTGGAATTTGCCCATATGCGCCTTTCTTTGAGACGACACCTGTAACCCACTCAAACTGTAAAACAGCTGCGGAATGCGGGATCAGCTACGGAATGCGTGATCAGCTACGGAATGCCTGTATTCTGTAGCTATTTTGCAGAAAATTGTTAAAATAGAAAAAATCATGAAAATACAATATGTTAATCGATTTCATGTAACCTTTAAGCAATCCTAATCATTCTTCATTGATTTTAGGCTTATGAAGTGATAAAATGATGATGAAATGAAGTGAAGGTTTGTAAAAGAGAAGGCAATTCTAGGGCTCAACAGTTGTATATGTTGATGATATCATTTTTGGAAGTAACAAAGAGTCTATGAGTCAGAAATTTTCTTCTGATATGCAGAAAAAATTTGAAATTTCTTTGCTTGGAGAACTAACATTCTTTCTTGGATTGCAAGTACAACAAGCAATAGATGGCATATTCTTATCACAAGCAAAATACCTCAAGCAAATCCTGAAGAAATATGGCATGGAAGAATGCAAACCTGTAAGTACACCAATGATAACCGGATGTAATCTCAGTTCTATTGACGATTCCCCCACGGTGAATCAACCTGAATACAGATCTATGACAGGAAGTCTACTATATCTCACTGGGACTAGACCAGACATTATGCATGCAGTTGGGATTGTTGGACGATTCCAAGCTAATCCAAAAGAGTCTCACCTTCAGGCTGTCAAAAGAATATTCAAATATCTACAAGGAACTCAAGACTTTGGACTATGGTATCCAAAGAATGCTGATCTCACTCTTCATGCTTACACTAATGTAGATTGGGCTGGAAATGTTGATGATCGGAAAAGCACTAGTGGTGGTGCATTCTATATGGGGCCCCGGTTAGTATCTTGGTTCAGCAAGAAGCAAAGCTCCATTGCCTTATCTACAGTAGAAGCAGAATATGTGGCTACGGCATCATGTTGCACTCAACTTCTCTGGATGATGCAAACCCTACAAGACTTTCAAATCAAATGTTCACCTCCTATCTCCATTATGTGTGATAATACAAGTGTTATCAGTATCTCAAAGAATCATGTTATGCATTCCAAGACCAAGCACATTCCCATCAAATATCACTTCTTACGTGAACAAGTGCTGGAACAAAAGGTGAAATTGGAGTATGTTTCCTCCAAAGAACAAGTTGCTAATATATTTACCAAACCTCTACCCAGGGAAGCGTTCGAATATCTCAGACAGAAACTGGGAGTAGTCTCTGCCATGCAGAGGATCAGGTCTACTTAAATACAGAAGATTAAATTGGTTGTGAGGTGTTGTTATGCATCTCTAAATGCACAGGCTCAGGGGGAGAATTGGTTATATGAAAAGGATGAATTGTTGTTCATATTATGTTTGAAGATGCAGCATGATCTCAGGGGGAGCATGGCATTATCGGTTCAAAGGATATTGATCAAAATCTTTGCCATTGATGTCAAAGGGGGAGGTAAAGAGACAAGAGGGATTCTGTAAGGACATCATAGGAAGAGTATTGCCATCAATGCCAAAGGGGGAGATTGTTGGAAATATTGTCATTGATGGCAAAGGAATTGGCAAAGACAGTAGCAGCACCTAAACTATCCATAAGGCAAAAGAGATAGAGCAGTAGAATTGAATTAGGGGTTTAATACAGTTTGCAAAGGAGATGAAAAAAAGGGAGAGCTACTAGGAAGAGACAAGAGGATATCTACGGTGCCCGGAGAAGAATGAAATCATTGTTAGGGATATGTGTATTATATGTGATCCCCTAAATCTCTAATGAGTCTCTGCGAATGGAGTTAAAAGTGAAACCCTGTTGAAGAATCATGGTGGTAGCATTCGAATTCCAGGATGAGACCTTCTTGTAATGAAGATCTAGCTTAGTTGGATATTTGCAGTCGTGGAACTATTTGGTTGAATATATAGGGGGCTCTCGAGGCATTCAGTGTATCCATTGAAGAACTTAATGGTGGCAGAGATATGATGTTTTTGAATGTACAAGTAGAAGCGGAACTGTGACAGGATAGAACTCTGAAATGGAAGGTTGACATGTTATATATATCATAGCAGAATTAAGGAATGACATTGAATTGTCACGAGTTAATGATTGTAAGGAAGTCCCGTCGGAAGAGAACTACATTTGTTCGTTGGTTATTGAAGATCCTGCCAAACATAGATCAGAGTTATAGCGCAAACCCAGATTAACCCTTTGGAATATTGAACAGAACCTTGAGTGAAGGTCGAAACCATGAAGGAGGAACAGTGAAGGTGGTTTATGGTTTTTATCGCACCGCTTTCAACGGGCAAGCAGTATTCAAAATGTGGGGAGCGATTCCATAGAACGGGCAACACGCGTCCCTGTACGATTCTACAAAACCACTTTTTACTGTGCGCCATCGTGCGTTATAGTTCGACCCAGGACGCCCAACGATATCGTTGAGCGTCGTTGATCTGGGAAGGGGTCATCGAACGGACGTCATTTGTTGAAGGTGCGCGAAGATTAACACAGGTACGGCGGGCCATCACACATTAAAGATCGGTATCGGAGGTCAAGTGATATGCATATACGTCGTTGATCTGGAAGCTTGCTAATCTAATGGTGATCGGATGTTGGACTTGCGCGGAGTTTACCTATGGTATTATGCGCGTATTTGATTGGTTATTGACTATATTTGTGGGCCCGAGGTCAAAGGTTTACCATATTATTTGGAAGGGTTAAAATGCGAAGGGTTAACTTTAATCCTAAAGTTCTGGTCAAAATTGTAAATATATTTATTTATCAATTTCTTTAAATTGATAAATAAAAATTAAAAAGAGATCAAAAGCCCCGTGGGGTAAACTAAAAGGAATACTGTCAGATGAATACCATTAGTGGTTCGTGGTTTTGACTTATGGTTTTAATAAAGGGAAAACTATATAAGGAGAAGAAAAATAAAGAACAATGTGTGCATTGTAAGGGTAGTGAATAAATTTTCTCAAAAGAATATCTGTATGGGAGAGCTCTGTTCTTAACTGATAAATCTGAGACTACGATGCACCCATGAGGATGATGATCTGACGATGATGAATCTCTGGTTTGAATGACGGACGATATCATGAAAAACTGGTGTAAGTATACAGAAAATATCTGGTGACCGGCAAGGTATGTTGTATGGAAACTGGTGGATCCAGTATGAAAATTGATGAAACGAGGTTCGCGGTGGTGCTGAGGGTTGATGCCCTCAGAAAGGGTGTTGTAGCTCCCTTCCAGTGGTAGCTGGTAAACGAGAGAAGGTTGTAGCCTTCTGCAAGTGGGTGCCTGCGTGCTGGTAGAAGTCTACACCAGCATATATTGTAATAAGTTTTCTCTATAATAAATATTGAAGAATGAGATTACAGCAGCGGTGGTTTTCTCCCAAATTGGGTTTCCACCTTAAATCCTGGTGTTCATATGTGTTGTGCATGTTTGATGGTTTGTTCTGTTATTTATGTTCATGCTTAATGCTTATCTGATGCAATGCTCTAAGTAAAGACATATATCTGGACATACATGTTGGATGCAGTACTGTAACATAAATTTTTTAAGAGAAAGAAAATAAAAATAGTTCAGCCCTAAATACTGATTCACCCCCCTCTCAGTATTTTTCCCAACATTTGCAACCAATATGTTTTAGAATATAATCTGCAGATAGACGGATGGCCTACCAGCAATTAGTGCATATAATCTGCAGAAGGGTAATGTTCTGGGAGCAATGACAACAAGTCCTTCATTCTGCATTTTTTAGTAGAAGAAGACCGATTTTTGACTAGACGATGTAGTTATTACATGTGGAGGCAATGGTTTCCCATATAAAATGAGTATATGGTTGAGCAGAGGAAAGACATTGCAAAATAGGCTATTACATTATTTTTTCCAATGGGAAACTGATTTGCAGGTGGAAATATGGCAGTTGCAGGTATCTATGCTTTTCTTCCCACAGAAATGGTCACTGGATTTCCATTTATAATGCAAGCAAATTTTTTACTGCTTTCATCCACAGGACCACAACTCAGACAAGTTAGAGATGCCATTCAAATTCAATTGAAAGTCGAAGATGTGATTCTATGCGACGTCAACTTTGCTGGTAAATGTTTATGTAAGCCAACCAAAGCTCAGACAATACTCCCAATTGCTTTTAAACGCATTCTGGAGAATCTTTCCCTTCATGGGACCTACCAACCCGATCAACTGCTTCTTGGCTTTATCAACTGCCTCGATTGATCTTTCTCTGCAATCAACTCTACTCCTCATTTCTACATCATGGGACCTCTTAACCCTATCATCAGCCTCAACCAAATTCTCTCTACCGGTCTCAACCTGTACTCCTTTTGTACTCTGTCAACATTTGTAGCCATCTGCATCCCTGTGAGCATCTTTGTCTGTCTTTCTGTTTGAATCACTCATTTTCTTTGCTATAAAATTCTCAGCCAAAATTCGAACTCTCGTCTTTTCAAACCCTCATCTCCTTAGAAAAATTCTTTCCCTTGATTCGAACCCTTCGCTTCTCTAATACTGCACTTTACAGAATAACCCTGTTCCGGTGCGCGTTGTTTTATAGGCGCAACGGGGCAGTTTGTAAGATCGAGGATTTTGTTTTGGCGCAGTGTTTTATGACGCACCGGTGCGGAAGAGCTCTGAAGCACCGATGCGTCTGAGTAATAAGACGCACCGGTTTGTGTTATGATGATAAGTGCACCAGACTGTATAAATTTCTTTTTTTTAATGTAAGATCATAATAACATAATGATAATTCTAAAGTACATGAATTTATTTGCATTATTTTCTAAACTTTATTATGTTACAAAAATTCATATTATTCTAGATTTATTATTTTACAATTATTTACAAATTTACAAATTTAAATATTTTAATAAAATCATTTCACATTAATACAATTAAAATTTTACAAATATTTTACATACAATGACAATTAGAATTACAATTACATTTTTACAATTTCACATACAATTACGATTAGAATTAGAATTAGAATTTTAATTTTACATACAATTACTTTTACAATTACAATCATTTCATGGTAATGCAATTAAAATTTTACAATATTTTACATACAATTAGAATTAGAACTAGAATTACATTTACATTTACGATTACAATTTTACAAATATTTTACATACAATTACAATTACAAATACAATTAGAATTACAATTACAATTTTACAATTTTGACATACAATTAGAATTAGAATTACAATTTTACAATTTGTCACATATACAATTACAATTACAATCATTTCACAATAAATTAAATATTACAATTACAATTAAAATTTTATATTAAATATTTTACATACAGTTAAAATTAGAATTAGAATCAGAATTAGAATTTTAATTTTACATACAATTACATTTACAATTAAAATTTTACAATTACATCATTTCACAGTAATAAAATTAAAATTTTACAAATATTTTACAATATACAATTAGAATTAGAATTAGAATTACATTTACAATTACAATTACAATTTTACAAATATATTACATAGAATTACAATTAAAATTACAATTACAAATACAATTACAATTTTAGAATTTTACATACAATTAGAATTAGAATTACAATTTTACAATTTATCATATATACAATTACAATTACAATTAAAATTTTACATCAAATATTTTACATACAATTACAGTTAAAATTACAATTACATATACAAATACAATTTTACAATTTTACATTCAATTAAAATTAAAATTTTACAATTTTACATTCAATTAAAATTTAAATTTAAATTACAATCACGACATAATATTTAACAAATATTATGGTCATTTAATATTAAATTAATTAATAAACATCACGATCATGATAACTATCGTACAAACATCATATTCAACTAAAAAACACATTCAAAAATCAAATTAACATCATCACAACACAAACATCAAATATACATCTCATGTCAAATAAATCATGCTATCACATACACATCTATCTGCAAGCTAAACATTAAATGAACATATCTAACATGACCTAACAATATACACATCATGATGATCACCAACATGTAAATTGAGTACAACTGCAACATGAACATAAAATACATGGACCATATATATATATAACTAAATAATGTTAAAAATATACAACTGTAATATAAATGTCATGGATCAGCTGGTGGTAGTACAACATCAATAGCAGTACTAGTGGAGGTCTGCTCAGTCAATGGTGCAGCCTCGACAGTCGATGGTCGAGCCTGCTCATGATCATGACTAGTACTGATGGATGGATCAGCTGGTGGTAGTACAACATCAATATAAGCAGTACTAGTGGAGGCATGATCAGTCAATGGTGCAGCCTCGACGCTCGATGGTCTAGCCTGCTCATGATCATGACTAGTACTGATGGATGCTGCAGACTGCTGACTGGACGTGGCCAATGGTCCAGCCTCATCTCCATGATGACTGCTAGATGCTAGTGGAGCCTCATGCTCATTAGGCGCGGCGCGAGGTGAACGATCATGAGATGAGTCACTGCTCGTGGACTGTCCATCACGTGCTGCGGCTTGGCCATGCCTATAACGTGCAATAGTCCTCCTCAGTCGTGTAACAGCTGTCGTAGCTCCTACCACATGCCGCATCAGGTTGTACATGTCACATAGCATGCCTCTCCACATCCATATTAGCCTATCATCAGCCTGTATGTCTCTGTAATGAGCAGGCCTGATGCCCGCCTCAACAATCAATGCACTGATTTGGTCGCCCAACTCCATCCTGTATCTAGTATCAGGTCGATCACACCTAGCAAAAGGCAATACCGACGCACCAACAGGAGCATGTCTCTCTGCACCGGCCTCCTGATCATGATCCTCAGCATCTACCATGTCCTGATCGTCATCAAGATCCACACCTGGATCATGTGGTGGTTCCAGCATCTCCTTGCCATCAAAGGAGTCAATGTCTACAAAATATATACAAGTACACAACACTAATTAGACAATTTCATTACACAATTTAATAAAAACAACTTAAAGAACATGTTAGAGTAAATATAAATAAAACATTAATATTACCTCTAACATCTAGAAGCTCATCATCTGTGAAGAGGATGTTGGCACACCCTCGCCAATCCAATCCAGCATAAGGACATGGGACCATAATGAAGGGATGCAGCTTGTCAACACTGGCTAGTAAGTCCAGTGCATCATGAAATATCCTGGCTGGAAACATACTCTCTCCCCTCTTGGGCATCATCTGCCCCACATGTGCATCCGGGCCTCCAACATCGGCCTACAAGGCTGCCGAACAAAATCAGGCCTCATCTCTGGAAACTTCTCAAAAAATAAACAAAAAAGCTCTGAAGCAAAAGGGAATTTGACCCTCCCTTGTGCATGAGCATGACATCTATCTAAGGCCATACAAAACTGTCGCAAAAAAATGGTAGACCACCTGACAAGTCGTGGCTCCTGTACTAAAGAATCAACATAATATAGAAGCAGACAACTAATGCATTTCCCATCACTGGTGTTGTGTGAAATGGTCGAAATGAGAAGTGAGAGGCACTGCACGTCCTATCTACCAAATGCACCAATACGTAGTTGACCTCTAGGGGCATGAAACTCTGAAGGAGACAGTACATCTGCTCCAATGTATCTCTGGGAGTAAACTAACTGACTCCCTGCTACACAACCAGTTGGAACCTCTGGGAATGAGGGAAAATCCACCCCTCTCCTCGATATCCCTATAATGAAATAAATATCCTCCTTAGTGGGTGTGTACCACTGGTCAGGACCAACCTGGAAAGCTTGTTGGTGGGCATTCCACCTGCAGATAAGATGTCTCAAAAAGACACTATGGGCCTTTAGGGAAGTAGCCTCCTCATAGAACTTGAGGAAGCCTACCTACCTTAGGAGCCCTTGGGTATCTGCTGTAAAAGGGCGAGGGTACGCATCTCTCTCCCTCTCTCGTGCCTCCCACTGGCGAAGCATGTGATACTACTCTGCCTATTTTTGCTACCATTCCTCCTCTTCCCTCTTAATCATTGACATATTAAATTAAAAAAAATTATTAAATCAGACATGTATTTAGGAATATACATATATAATTTTTTTTGGAAAAAAAAAACAGACCAGTCGGTGCGCCGCAAAAATAGTCATGCACCGGTTCTGGTGTGGCATTTGTTTGTAGAGCACCGAAGGCAGTGCCCTAGATGACATAAAACACACCATATGCAGTGCACCTAAAATTTTTTCGAGCCCCTTTGACTATATATGGTGTCAGAAGAGCGATGCGGTGACTAAAATATATGCCTCGGCACGTATAATCATGTCAGCGCACCGACTTCATGACAAATTACATAGTCAACGGTGCGGTCTTTTACCCAGCCGCACTGTTGAACTTGTCGGAATGCCGAATGCGGTGCCCTGACAGAAACCGGGGCAGATATATCCGTCAACACACCACGTTGTTATTCCCATGGTCAACGGTGCACCCCGCTAAATGACCGCATCGCAAATTTTTTAAAATTTGAAAATAATGTGGGGTGACTTTCGGTACTGCCCCAGACATGGTGCGGATAACGTTAGCACCAGTTGCGGTGCGACCTGTAAATTTTACAAGTAGCACCGCTTACCGGTGCAAGTCGAACATCTCGTGTGCACCAAAAAAAAAAAAAAAATCTTATTTCAAATTCTAATCCACTAGAAAGCTTAATTATGGAAAAATTAGAAAAATTCCTGTACATTTCACCATCGAGGAGGTATATTGGCTGTAGAATTTGCAAAATAAAATTTGCCCACCGTTTTTCAAAATGCAAGCTGGAGATTGGTGGCCAATGCATAGTAGCAGTGCATGCAATGGGTGCAATGGGAGCATCGATGTCAAGGCGGCTCAGAGAAGGAGAAATTGCACCAGTGCTTGAGAGCTCTAGAGTACTGAGAAAAGTGAAAAATGCGGTTTTTTGGCTGTAATTTTTTTTTATTTAACCTTGTTCCAGTGCATGGGGTTTTATAGGCACACTGGTGTGGTTTCTTAAGAATGCACTGGGCAGTTTCAGATTTGGTGTGTTGTTTTATGATGCACCGAGGTGGTTACTTAACACCGCACCGAGTTGTTTCAGTTTTGGCGCGGTGTTTTATGATGCACCGGGGCATAATATTCGTGAAGCACTGGTGCTTTATAGTAATAGGACGCATCATGCATGTGTGTAAGGAGCGCACGGTGTTCAGTGTACCAATGTTTTGTGCGATCAGTGCTTTCTCTTATAGAGCGCACCAGTGATTGACAGCATAAAAGTGAAAAATACGGTTTTTTGGCCATAATTTTTTTTAATATTTAACCCTTTTTTGGTGCATGTGTTTTATAGGCGCACTGGTGCTATTTCATACGAACACACCAGTCTTATTCTGTTTTGGCGTGGTTTTTTATGATGCACTGGTGCATTTTCGTAACACCGCACCGAGTGGTTTTTGTTTTGGCGCAGTGTTTTATGTTGCACCGGCACGGAAGAGTTGTGAAGCACCAATGCGTTATAGTAATAAGACGCACCGGGCGGGTGAGTATGGAGCGCACGGTGTCTGGTGTGCCAATGTTTTGTTCACATCGATGCTTTCTCTTGTAGAGCGCACTGGTAATTGAGAGCTCTAGAGCACTGAAGAAAGTGAAAAATCCGGTTTTTTTGCCGTAATTTTTTTTTAACCCTTTTTCGGTGCATGTGGTTTATAGGTGCACTGGTGTTGTTTCTTATGAGCGCACTGGTTGGTTTGTGTTTTGGCGCGTTGTTTTATGATGCACCGGTGCGGTTTCTTAATACCGCATCGGGCAGTTTCGGTTTTTGCGTGGTGTTTTATGATGCACCAGCGCAGAAGAGTTGTGAAGCATCAGTGATTTACAGTAATACGATGCATCGGGCGGGTGTGTATAGAGCGTACAGTGTTCGGTGTGCCAATGTTTTGTTTGCACCAATGCTTTCTCTTGCAAGGAGCATCAGTGCGATGTTGAATGATAAGTGCACCGAGCGGAAAACATCCACAAAACCCTCCGCTCGCCAACCTCTTCTAGTAACCTCCGCTAGAAACGAATGTATGGGGTATTTTTATAAGGGGTTCCTCAAAAACATCTGCTAGAGGGTCTTTTCCTTGTAGTGTGGTTCATCATCTTGTATGTATGAATGGAACTTTCACTTATAATATAAATCAGAGTCGACACGTCTTCATGCATATATTGTAAATGAGTTGGAATATTCCAGTTATGTTTGTGATGTATGTTGTTTAACTTATGCATATACTTATGAAATATTTCATTTTCATTTATACGAATCTTGTTGAATGTGTGCTTATGTTTTAATCTGTCACCTTTAACTTGTGTACTATTTTGCTTGTTAGTTTGTGTGATGTATTTTTAGTTCGTGTGTTCCTTTCAGGCTGCGTACTATTACAGGATTCCAATTGGCACACTTCCTTTCCCCTTTGTCATTATAATTTTTCATGCATAATATTGAATTTCCACATGGTACACACTTTCTTTAACCAAAGACACCATACACCACTCTATGCATTTTGAAATCCAAGGCATATCATTAAACACCCCACTACTGGGAGTCCTACTCCAAATGGTGTGAGGTCTAGTTAGGACTTCATATGGGTGAGATCTCCTGAATGTTGGCGAAACCAGCACTGTCAACACATGTGTGAAAAAAATATCTCTTGGTTGTCCTTTAATGAAAAACATTATTTTCTAAATTGAGTGATGGTAAAAGGACACAACCAATGCTTATTCCTTTGCTTCAATTTATGCTCAATTTTGATATTGTATTGATAATAAACTCTCGATGAGTAGATTTCTAAGAAATATATATCTGCTTGGATGTACCTAAGTAGACCAATGTGGTACTTCAGAACCAATTGCTACTCAAAGTCTCTAATACCCAGGCTGGTTCTCCTTGGTTTGTCCCTTATTTTTCAAGTTTGTGTCGCCTTTTCTAGGCTTATCTTTTATTCAATTTCCCTGACTCAAATTCCCACTTATTCCTTTGCTAATTTCTGATCAATTTTGACAACATATTGATAAGCAGCTCCTAGTGAGGATATGTCTAAGAAATCCATCTTTGTTTGGATGTACCGATGTAGACCACTATGGTACCTCAGAACCAGTTTCAACCCAAAGCTTCTAATACATAGCTTTGAGCATAAGGTATGAAAAATATTAGTGTACTCTAGTACTTCCTAGTCTCTCTCCTATTGCAAGGTTGTCCATCTTTTGTATTGGTAATCATAGTTCCCTACAGGGTAGAATTATTATGTAACAACCCCAGGTTAAAAGTTCATGTAATAAAGTTAATAAAGGAAAAATATGACCAAATTCATGGGACACTTATTCCAAGTAGAATGTTGGGAAAAATATCCTAGTGGGCATCACTTGAGGTGTTTATGGCTAAAGGGAAATTTGCAGAGCCAATGGAAAAGGATTTGAAAAGTAAAAATTGTATTTTTGCCATTTTATTTATGAAAATAAAGGAAATTCAGAGAAAATGGAGGTGAAAGCTCACATATTGCATGTGAGGAGGAAATTGAATGAAAATTAAGGAAAATGAAGAAATTAGAGACATCAATAATTAAAAGACATCCTAGCATCAATTCATGGCCTTTTGTGAGTTCTGTTTTGGAATTTATTTTAGAGAGGATAAGAACACCAAGAGGAGAAAGCAAACAAAGCAAGGAATGGAAAGGAAAGGGAAGGAAATGAAGGATAAAGAAAGCAACGATCAAGCAAGGAAAAGTTGGATCAAGCAGCTTCACTGGGCATAATTTCCTGTAAAAGGTTGCATGTATAACTTCCTAGCTGGTCTTGACATATATGATATATACATGTTAGTATTTGGTTCTTTTGATATCGATGGCATGGATTTTTCTGGGTTTTGACGATGGTTTTAGCCTTTCCCTGACAGTTATGGATAGCCATGGTGTGATGGGATTCATTTTCGGTTGAGCTTTAGATTTCCGAAACTTTTTAGTTTTGAGTGAGGTGGTATTAGGAAAATTCCAAGGGTTGGGGATGGAGATGGTTTTCTCCATTAAGCCCTCAACAGGTGGGTGGAGACGGGAAAATTCCTCAAGGATGGTTAAGGAATTCTAAGGCATCCAAGCTTGGTTTGGTTTTGTGATCTCAGAACCATTTTATGTGAGATCACAGTATGGTGAGGGTGGAGGTGGTTTAACCTCTAGATTCTCTTAGTTGTTTATTGATTGGTTTATTCCATGAGATCCCACATTTATGATTGGAATATGGCATGAGGGTGATTGGCGGAAAGAAATATTTAGTTCAACCCAATCTACAGTCGGGTGGTACGTGGAAGTCCCAGACCTGGTTGGCTTTTTCATATGTTTAATAAGAACTAAGTTTCTCTTTATTTTGATGAGTAAATATACTTGTTATTATGCGGCATTAGAGGTTGTTCTATCATTGTTCTTTATATGGTTATATGTTGGTTACAAGCATGGTTATTTGACAGTTCTTAGTCATGGCTCTCTTGATTTTCTTACTTGTAACTGAATGAATAATGAATGCATGACCTAATTGATGTTATGAAAACCATTGTGAGAAGGCATTGGTCCTTATTGTTAAACCTCAAATAATTTTCCAGATCCTTATGTTCAAGTATGCATCCATGACCTGTAGGTTGCATTTTTACCAAGTGTTTGAAAGAATTCCAGTCCTGATTGGGAGAGGCTAGGTCATGTCCTAGTTAAAATTTTGGTTCATAAGCTTTTTTTCTATGTCATTCATCATTTATAAAAGTTTCACTAAGTTCTGGGCAAAGGACTGAGTTCTAGCCCTGAAAAAGTGGCTTAGAATTTGGGGTCGCTAGCATAGAACTATCTGGAAAAGTCCACAGTCATTGGAAAGCGGACCTATGGGAGCGACTGGAGGCTTACAGTCACTTTTATGCCTTGGAAAGGGAGCAACTTAGGCTCTAGTTTAGTAAAAAGTAGAGTTATCTAGAGGGTTGGACACCTGGAGGGGTTGGGTTTCTCCTGGAGTTCTTGTAGCACCTGAGGGAAGTCAGTAAGGTTTTAAGTTGTTGACTCCATTTCCTTAAGGTCATATAGGAGGTTGAATCTTATCATAGTGACCCTCAGCTCATGTTTACCTCGGGAAAGCTGGTGAAAGTGGGTAAATGTGTGATCCAGATGGATATTGGTGGCCACCCACCTATTCCACTTGGGGCCCCACCATTATTTCTTTCAGTTTTTTAGTTTCCTTAATTGTAGCATAGTTTACTATTTTTAGCAGCTTTTCGGGTCCTGAACTTACAGAGCCATTTTGAGGCC
The DNA here is from genome assembly GCA_034641835.2 of Pinus albicaulis. Lineage (NCBI taxonomy): Eukaryota > Viridiplantae > Streptophyta > Pinopsida > Pinales > Pinaceae > Pinus > Pinus albicaulis. Next base: position 551,873,817 of record CM076574.1, read on the forward strand.
CTAAACAAATTTTTTTGGGAAACTTGAGATAGATCTTATGTTTATAGTCCTTGGATATATATTTCTAACAAGGTATTGAGCGCGTTAAATGGATATCATATGCCAAAGTTACGTCCCCGGGAATTTCATGTACCAATTTACCCAAACGGGGCCCATATTTTTTACGCTTCATCTTCTAGGGTTAGGTTTTTGGATTTTTATGGTTTTCCATTGTTTCTCAACTAAAAATAGGCCTTTGAGCCACATGTAACACAGTTCAGAGGCTTGTAGCCACCACATATATTCTCATATATAAGCTACCAACGCCCTAGCTAGTTTATTTCCATTCTATCTGTAAACAAAATTCATTTCTTTGATATTAATGAAATGAAGTGTTATTTCCATTGCATATTTGTATTTATGGTTATATGTGTATTCTGTTGCATTCCTAAATAAATCTAGATCAGTGGTATCAGAGTGGTCTTCTCTTTCTCGATCCTTCTTTGCATGTCCCCAACGAGGTTGGGGTATAAGGAGTTAGGGCTCGATCTGGTTCAACCTTTGCAAGATCAGCCTCGCAAACCCTGACGGCCACCCATGGGGGATGAAAAGAAAGATGAGGGAGCAGGAGATCCTATCAAAATATTTCTCTAGGAAGCCCTCAAAAAACAAAGGAATGATGGATAACTTTGCCCAGATCCTTCAACGACTGCCCACTGGTGACGCATCTGCATCCAACAGCCACTCTAGAGGCGCGAATCCCTTTAAGGTACAAGTAAACTTTGACATTCCCATATTTGAGGGCCAAATAGATGCAAACGTTGTATATATATGTTTGAATCTATTAAAAGAATATTTCTTGGTTCATGACTTTTCCGATTGGGAGAAGATTATTTTTTCACTCCTCAAAGCTACCCCCCATGTCAAGGACTGGTGGGAAACCTACTATGAGAAAAAGGATGAGATGGAACCCTCTTTGTTCTCGGCCGTACACACTTCGAATTTTTTCCGAGATGCCATCAAGGAACAATATTATCCCGTGGGGAGCTATGAGGACAAGTACATACAATGGACTACGCTGCCACAACAAAGGGATCAAGATGTGCATGAGCTGACGAATATGTTCCATACCCCACACACAAATTTGGATATCAAAGATTCAAAGAAACATTTGGTGGTGAAGTACCGCAGTGGTCTACACAGATACATTCAGGAGAAAATCTAGTTCCTCACTTTGTGCGACATACTGGTATGCTACCAAGATTGAGAAGAAATTCAAACAAAAGAAGTGATACTTTGGATTTGTGAATCGAAAGAAAGGGAAAGGTGCCCCCAAACCACATAACAAAGGAAAAATCCAAGGCATGGTGACCGAATAAAACCTACCAAAACCACAAGAAAAGAACAATGTTGTGAATCCAGATAAGGACACGGGAAAGTGGTGTGATTTCCATAAGAGCTCCACTCACAACCCAAGTGAGTGTCGGGATAAGCAGTCGTTGGTGGCTGAGATGAGGGCTTCTGAATCAGATGCATGCTCTAACTTTGAATCAGAACCTGACAAGGGGAATGAAAAAGGGAAGGAGATTATTAATGCGGAGCCCAACATCACCATTGCCACTATGAAGAACCAAAAGGAGGAACTGGAAGATCCAGAGGAGGAGGAGCATCTCTTCCACTCCCAAATGTGGGTAAAGGGTTCCCTAATACATTTAATTATTGAAAGTGGGAGCCAAAAGAACCTCATTTAAGCAGAGCTCATGAAGCGGTTGGGCTTGTTGACCACAGCACACCCACAGCAATACACCATCGGGTGGCTTCACCAAGGACAGGATATTCGCATCAACCAGTAGTGCCACCTTCCCTACATCATCAAGCCCTTCACGGATGAGGTATTATGTGACATTTCTCCTCTTGATGTATGTGATGTATTATTAGGCCAACCATAATTGTGGAAGTGACATGTTGTGTATGAGTCCTGGCCTCACACTGTTATTGTTACTTTGGGCAATAAGTTGTACAGGATACCAGAGGTACAACCACTTGTCGCTATCTCTTTGGTTACCGCAAAACAATGCAGTAAGCTCATTTCCAAAATCGGGAAATTTTTTTTCTTGATGATTCACCTCCAGGGAAAGAAGAAAACTATGGCCACGACCTCCAAACAAGGCTGCTCTGCACGACAACAACAAATGGACAAGGTCGTGGAGGAGTACGGGGACATATTCACCTCACCCATAGGGTTGCCTCTGCACTGTCAAGTGAATCACCCCATTGATCTGACCCCAAGCACGACGATGCCCAATGGACCGATCTATTGGCTGCTCTATTCTGGAGAACAATGAAGTAAAGAGGTAGATTTAGGAGCTATTGTAGAAAGGTCACATCTAGCCGATTTCATCGCCTTGTGGGAGCCCGATCATGTTGGTACAAAAGAAGGATGGGACTTGGAGACTCTTTATTGACTATCGGGCACTGAACAAGATCAATGTCTGGAATAGGTACCCAATCCCATGGATTGATGACCTTCTGGACCAACTCAGAGGGGCGAAATATTTCAGTGAGATCGACTTGAAGTTCGGGTATCACAAGGTAGCAATCGAACCCTCCAATGTGTGGAAGAATGCCTTCAAAGCTAAGGAGGGCCTTTTTGAATGGCTACTCATTCCTTTCGGGTTGACGAATGCTCTTGCAACCTTCATGAGTTTGATGGACGACATCTTGTGGCCATTCACCAACTCATTTGTAGTAGTGTACTTGGATTAAATTCTGATCTTTAGCCGGAATTGGGAAGAGCACCTCCACCACATCTGACAGATCCTCCAAACACTGCAAAAGCACAAGTTGTGTGCCAATTTTGAGAAGTGCACTTTTGGCATGACCCAAGTTCAGTATCTAGGATACATTATTGATGAACAGGTGGTGCGTGTGGATCCAACCAAGATCCAAGTCATTCAGGATTGGCCAACCCCAACCACTCTAACAGAGCTTCACATCCTTCTGAGTCTTGCTAATTTCTACCATAGGTTCATGTTGGGATTCTCTCATATTACTTGGCCCTTGAGTCAAGTCACCAAGGGAGGAATGAAATAAAATTTTTGTTGGTCGGAATCTTAATAGAAGTCATTCATAGAATTGAAGTCTTCCCTAGTGCTCACATTACCAGACTTGAAACAACCATTTGAGATCGGGATATATGCCTCTGACTATGCTACTAGGACAGTTATTACTCAACAGGGTCATCCAGTGGCATATCACAATGAGACATTTTCTGACACAGTCCGCAAGTATCCCACTTATGAAAAATAAATGTATTCCATTGTGCAGGCTTGTCGACAATGGAAGCATTACATTTTGGGGAAGGAAATGATCATCCACACAGACCACTGACCCCTACAGTTCATATAGACACAAGGGAAGTTGTAGAACGATCGCCATTAGAAGTGGTCCACATATCTGCAATAGTTTCATTTGAACATCAAGTACAAGAAGGGCAACACCAATAATTTTGCAGACTACCTCAACCGACCACTGATCGTGTGACTAACCACCATTCTCAATTCTTGTGGGCATGAGACTTATGATTGGCCGCTTCTCTACAAGTGTGATCCAAAATTCGGCCACACATACAAGACACTCTTGGAGGGTACACAAGTTCCAATTTTTCACCTCCAAGATGCATTTCTATGTCACCTAGGAAACCTTTGTGTTCCTTCAAGTGAGCATGGAAAGATGATTGGGAAGCACACTACAGTTGAGTTGCTGGGAATTTCAAGGTTGAGAAAATAGTGGCAGTACTACAAAAATATTTCTATTGGCCGAACCTTCGATAGGATTTTGAGAAGTACATCAGATCCTGCACTTCTTGCGCCATTGCCAAAACGATCATCAAGAAGCAAAAGCCTCTATACTCCACTACCTACCCCTAGTCAACCTTGGGAATCCATATCCATGGATTACATGTCAGGCCTTCCTTCTATTAAGCATGGAAAATACTGTGTTTTCATGGTCGTCGACAGATTCTCAAAGATGGCCATTATGTTGGCTTGCAAGAAGAATATTACAGCAGAAGCCACTTCTAAAGTCTTCTATGAATGAGTGTGGGTTCATTTTGGGATCCCACAGTCTAACATCTCAGATCGGGACAGTAGGTTCCTCAACCCATTTTGGTCCAGCCTCTGGTCAATGCTGGACACCAAGCTCAACAAATCCACAACTTTCCATCCCCAAACTGATGGCCAGACAAAGGTCGTCAACAGGATGATTGTACACATTTTGTGCATGTACAATTCAAAGCATCCACACACATGGGATGAGATCCTCCCCTATGTACAACACAGTTATAACCGAGCTCTCCACAACTCAACTGAACATAGCCCCTTTCAGGTAGGCTTGGGATCCCAGCCAGTATGTCCCATTGACATAGCCATGCCATTTGCGGCTACTCAGGCCGATTCGACTCATGTCTAGTATGAAGCTGACAAAGAGAACAACTTCATCGAGTGCATTCAGCACATCCGCCAAGAGGTTCATGACATATTAGACAGAGCCAATGCTAAGTACAAGAAATGACATGATCAACATCGACTGCCATAGAACTTCTAGGTGGGTGACAAAGTGTGGCTACATTTGCAAAAGGAGCGCCTCACTAGACCTCACCGTAAGCTTCGCCCACTCCGATATGGGCCATACACCATCACCAAGGCTGTAGGGACCAATGCCTTCGAGCTTAGTATTCCACCATTCCTTGGTATGCACCCAGTATTCAATGTGGACCGCCTTCGGCCCTACTTCCCACTTGTACTGGACACCTCCAACATTGCAGAACAACTCACACCAACAAAGTTAAACCGAGACTGCATGGAACAAGCCACCACATATTGTATCATGGACATGCAAATCAAGAACAATCGCTAGTAGAATATTCAACTGTATTAGGTTGTCAAAGTTTTCCAACTCCTGCACCACGACAAGTGGTTCACTAGGGACCAAGTTCAGTAGAAGTTTCCTGATCTCATGTAGGAACTCGACGCAATGGGGACCATTTCTTCCTAAGGGGGGAGGAATGATCCAGGTGGATATTGGTGGCCACCCACCTATTCCACTTGGGGCCCCGCCATTGTTTCTTTCATTTTTCTATTTTCCATAATTGTAGCACAATTTACTATTTTTAGCATTTTTTCAGGTCCTAAACTTCCATAGCCGTTTTGAGGCCCTAAACAACGTTTTTTGGAAAAACCAGGAGCACATGGGTCATAAACCCATGTTTCTCACTCAAAATTTGTATTCTTTTGATAGAGCTTTCTAACGAGGTATTGAGCGCGTCAAACAGAGATCATATGCCAAATTTACGTCCCCAGGAAGTTGATGTACCAATTACCCAAATGGGGCCCATATTTTTGGTGCTTCATCTTCTAGGGTTAGGTTTTTGGATGTTTAGGGTTTTCCATTGTTTCTAAACAATAAACAGGCCTTTGAGCCTAATTCGAACACAATTCAGAGGCATGTAGACACCACATCTCTTCTAAGAGATAAGCTACCAACGCCCTAGCTATTTTATTTCCATTATGTCTGTAAACAAATTTCAATTCTTTGATATTAATGAAATGAAGTGTTATTTCCGCGGCATATTTGTATTTATGGTTATATGTTTATTCTGTTGTGTTCCTTCATAAATCCAGATCAATGTGGGAAGAGTGGGTTACATGGTGGTATCAGAGCGGGTTGTGCTCTCTTTGGGTAAAATATGATGTTGTCAATATTATGGTTGTCATGCATTGGTTCATGGTATACAATTGGTATGGTTATGCATGATGTTGTTATGTTGTTATATGGATATGCTTATACATGTACATGCTAATGTGGGTTGATCTTGTAGATGAGATAAGAATCCCATGAACATCAATGAGGTATGGATTTGATTTTTGTATCTATTTCATTTATCTGACATGGTACACTTGGAAGAAGAATAGGATTAAAGATGACAAAAAAATGGTAGACTACAATTCTCTTTACTCTCCCTACATATTAGTTGGGAAACAAGGAGGTGAATATTCTCTTGATATAGAAAATACATTGAGGAGCTTAAGGGCAGAGATCACAAGTTACAAAGTAGACAATGACAGGTTAGTTGAGGCTTAGGAAAGAATTTCAAGGGTTTAGTTGAAGCAGGTAGAGGTCAATGTGGAAATTATTCAGAGCTTGTCAGAGTTACAAAAACAATGACAATTAAGGATCAATCAAGAGCAATAAGAGAAAACTAATGGAGCCTATGGTAGCAGATCTTGGTCCGGATATAGGTTGGACAAAGGGGACATAACTAGAGGTGGAATATCATTAGATACACCTGACATGAGGAATGGTGTGTATGGGCATCATTCTAGTTCCTTATCCAAGAGACTTCACCGCAGTAATCACCGTCGTCATCCTTACAGGAGGAGAGATTATTTTCCTAAGGATTTCAAGAAAGTTAAGCCTCTTACATTCAATGGAGAGATGAGGAGGTCAAAATATGCCGAGGCATGGTTTCTTGGGATGAAGAAATTCTTCAGATTGCATAGCTATTTAGAGAACATGAAAGCTAATATAGCCACCTTCAGTCTCAAATGGAAAGCATATATTTGGTGGGAATATGTGAAGAATATCAAAGGAATTTGTGAATAAGAATTGATTTGGGATGAGTTTGAGAGACTCTTCAATAATAAGTACTTATCTGAGAGATACTATGATGACAAAGCTAAGGAGTTTAATGAGTTGCATATGGGTTGTATGAAAGATGATGATTATACTAGCATGGTATTGGAGCTGTTGAAGTATGTGCCTTATATCAAGGATGAAAAGGCTAAGATTCAAAGATTCATTAGGGGATTACCAACAACATATAGATAACAGATTGATTTTGATGATCCTAGATCATTGGAGGAGGCCATATGGAAGTTGAAGCATTGATATCAGCAATATAAGTGCAAATCTGAGTCTAAGCATGATATCAAAGGAAATGAGAAAGTTAAAGGGAAGTGAAAACCAAATCGGGGGATACCTCATAATTCAAGTGATAAGAAAACGTCATTCCTTACAAGAAGCTCAATACAGTTGAGAAGGGACATGGGTCGCGACCTAGAGAGAAACAAATTAGAGGTGATGGTAGGGGACCATTGCAGTGTTGCATATGTGACAAAGGTAATCACAAGAAGGATTGTCCATTGTACTAGGGTTGTAGGCCTCAGATATATAGTTCTCAGGAGGCGCAGACAATTTGGGATGTTGGTCATAACATTCCTCGGATTTATGCAGTTGTGGAAAACAAGTAGGTAGATCATTAAGCATCCATTATTGAGATGGAAGGTAAGCTCTGTGGTCAAGTTGATTGTATTTTGATTGATCTTTTATCTAATCATATTTAAGTTAATCCTAACCTGGTGGATAAGTGTGGTTTTAGAAAATAAGTGCATGCAAAGTCTTGGTTGGTGTAGTTGACTATAGGTACTAATAAGAGAGTTCATCATTGGGTAAGACCTTGTGCATTTGAGCTGGATGGTATTCCTACAGCAACACTTCTGAATGTATTGTTGTTGGGATTATATAATATGATTTTGGGTATGGAATGGTTGTATCTTCACAGGACCAAAATATATTTCTATGAAAATGCTATTGAGTGCTTGGATGATAACGGGGAAAAGAGAAACTTGCAAGGAAATAAGAATCCTGCATCAGTTAGGATAGTCACAACTATGTAGGCTAAGCACAATTGTAGGAAGGGGCATGTGATGTTTTCAGTTAATATTTCTAGTGAAAATGGTAAGGATGTTGAGGATGCAAAAATACTCAAGAGGTATCTAGTCTTGCAGCAGTTTTAGGATGTATTTCTGGGGATATTCTAGAGTGTCATCCTCACAGGGAAGTGGAATTTCCTATTGAGATGGTACTGGGTGCAACACCAACATCAAAGGAATCTTAGAGGATGAACACACCAGAGTTAGTGGAATTGAAGTCGTAGTTAAAGGAAATTCTTGATAAGGGATACATTAGTCCAAGTGTATTGCCTTGGGGTGCGCCATTAATGTTCATGGAGAAGAAGTATGGTTTCTCAGGTTGTCGATTTATTAAAGGTAGCTAAAGAAGGTGACGATCAAGAATAGGTACCCATTGGCGAGGTTCGATGACTTGTTTGATCAGTTAAAGGGAGCAACAGTGTTCTCAAATATTAATTTGAGATCAAGATACTATGGGTATGCATCAAAGAAAAGGGCATATACAAGACTGCTTTCAGGACTAGGTATGGGCATTATGAGTTTGTTTTAGTTCCATTTGGTTTTACTAATGCTCCAACTAATTTTATGTGCTTAATGAATAGTGTATTGTTTCCTTATCTGGACAAGTTTGTTATTGTATTCATTGATGACTTCCTGATATATTCTAAGAATGAGGAAGAGAATGTCGAGCATTTAGCAACAATTTTGATATTGCTAAGAGAGCATCAGTTGTATGCGAAGATTAAAAAATGTAGTGCCTTTCAAACAAAGGTACATTACTTAGGGCATGATGATTCCAAGGAAGGCATAACCGTAGATCCAGAAAAGCTAAAATCTATCCATGAATGGGAAGCTCCTAGAAATGTGGATGAAGTTAGATCATTCGTAGGATTAGCAAGTTATTATAGGAGTTTCATCAAGAACTTCTCATGCATGACATATCCCATTACATAATTGCAAAGAAAATATAAGAAATTTGAATGGACAGAGGAATGTGCAACCAATTTTGAGCATTTGAAGCAGTTGTTGACAAATGCTAGAGTTCTTAATATTGTGGATTCAAATAAATAGTTTGTAGTGTGTATAAATGCTTTAAAGAGAGGGATTGGTGGAGTCCTTAAGCAGGAGGGACAGGTGGCATGCTATGAGTCTAGGAAACTGAATGATCACAATCATAACTATATGACTCATAATCTTGAAAAGACATTTATTATTCATGCCTTGAATATGTGGAGGCATTATATTCTTGGCATAAGGTTTATATTGATGAGCGATAATAGTGGGTTGAGATATCTATTTGACCAACTAAATCTAAATTCCATAAAATCTATATGGTTGGATACCCTTAGTGAGTTTGAATTCTAGATCAGATACATAAAGGCTAAAGAGAATAGGGTTTAAGATAATCTCAGCAGGAGAGTGCAGCTGAACCATGTTGCAGCAATGAGCTCATATGGGATAGATTTATAAGATAATATCTTACAGGAAGGTTACTAGGATGATAGGTACAGGGAGCTTATGCACATGTTACAACAGGATATAGATGATCAGGATGTGGACTATCATCTCACAAGAGATGGCTTGGTGAGATTCATGGACATGATATATGTGTTGGATGATAGTGAGCTCAAGAAGATTATCTTGAGGGAGTTTCATGTCAAGCCATATTCATATCACCTAGGATATCAGGATACATTGAAAATAGTGAATAAGTTATACTATTGGTCAAATATGAAGAAGGAAGTGACAAATTTTATGGCTATATGTTTGGACTGTCAGCAGGTGAAAGCAGAGTGTAAGCATCCAGGTGGTTTGCTTCAACCTATTCTAATTCTGGAGTGGAAATGGGAGGTCATTTCCATGGACTTCATTATAGGTCTTCTAAGGAAAATGAGGCAGCATGATTCTATCATGGTTTTTGTCAACAAGTTGAGCAAGGTAGCTTACTTCATTCCAGTAAAGAATACTTATTCAACTAGTGAGGTAGCATATGTACTCATCAGGTATATAATGAGATTGCATGGTGTTTCAAAGAGGATTTTTTCGGACAGGGATGCTAAGTTCACTTGAAATTTTTGGAAGGAGTTGTTTCCAGGTTTGGGGACAAATTTGGCCTTCCGTACAACTTATCATCCACAGAAAAATGGACAAACATAGAGGTTCAACAAGATACTGGAGGAAATGTTGAGTATTTATGTCATGCATCAACAATGAATGTGGGAGAAGTATCTTACACTGATTGATTTTTCTTACAACAATGGTTATCATGACTCATTAAGGATGAGTCTATTTGAGGCACTCTATGGGCAGAGTTGTAAGACTCCCATCAACTAGAGTGATATAGTGAAAAAGGTACTTATTATATCGTATATGTTGGTAGAATTATAGGAAATGCAGGTTATAAAGAAGGATCTAAAGGCATCACAAGATAGGCAGAAGATTTATGCACACCAACACAGTGCATTTATGGAGTTTCAATTTTGGGAGCATGTGTAATTGCACATCAAGGTCAAGAAGAGTTTCTTGAGGATTGGATCATGTGCCAAGTTGGCACCACGGTATTGCGAGCCTTTTGAGATCCTTGAGAGGATTGGAACAATGGCCTACAAACATTCACTTCCTCTAGCAGTGAAATTCCATGATTTTTTCCAGGTTTCATTACTTAAAATATATTTAAATGATGTTGATCTTGTTATTGATTGGTATGTATTGAAGGTTGAACCAGAAGCAGAATTCCAGTTGGACCCTCAATGCATATTGTAGTGGAAACAACTCATGCTCCGAAACCGAGAAATCGAGCAAGTTAAAGTGCAGTGGAAGAACTTTGGGCACGATGAAGCTACATGGGAGATGGATTATCAGATGTAGGCTATGTATCCTTCATTATTTTCTGATGGAGGCAAATGATTTTGTTATGAAACCAGCTCCAAGAATAGAATAAAAGAGAGATCAACGCCTTAGAAATAAGCCACTTCAAGGGGGAAACCTCCTTTACATTACATAAATGAACAATTCTTAGATGATACAAATGAAAAAACCTCCTTCTATATATAGGAGTCCATGGGATCACAATATAATCCTAGCCGACCTAACAATAATAATTTAAGGGCACAATAATAACAAAATTGGGGTTATAGGGGTACAGCAATAACAATAAGGGGGCTACACTAACAACAATAAGGAACTACACTAGTAATATAGGGACCTAACATGCCCCTCTCCTTCAAAAAATTGTTGTCCTCAATGCTTGAGTAGCTCTCGGTGCTTCTGTATAAAATTCTCATCCTCCCATGTAGCCTCTAACATTTCTGCAATCATACGTTCAATTTCTCTCTTTTGGACATAAGGATATCTATAAGGCCCAATGTTTGGAGGAACACTTCCTGGAATCAAATGAATTGCATGATCATGATCATGAATAGGTGGGAGTCCTTTGGGAGTTTCAAACACCTTGGAATGATTTTCAAAGACTTTTTGGAGATCTGGAGAAATAGACGATTTTGATGTTGGAACTTCTAGTGAGCATAATTGTGCAATTATGCCTCATTTTTATTTCTTTATAAGCTTTTTCATGACATTAGAGTTTATTATCTTTCTCAGCTTCCCTGTGATACCTCGTAATTCAACTTCCTTTCCTTCCGAAAAAATTTCAATAAAAGTTCTTGAAAATTAAAAGCTACCATCGCCAAAGATTGTAACCATTATACTCCTAGTACAACGTCAGCACCTCCCATTGGAATGGAAATCATTGAACTATTCAATAAATATTCCCCCATGGTTAGCTTGATATTATGGCATTTTCCAGAGCAATTTATAGTTCCTCCATTTGCAACCATCATTTGACATTATGGTGTTGGGTATAAGAAACAATTCAATTCCTTGGCTACCTTACAATGAATAAAATTATGGGTACTACCCTCAATCAACACTATAACCTTTTTCTTCTTGATATGTCCTTCTATCTTGAGAGTTTTAGGAGTGGTAATTCCTGCCAATGCATTACACAATATGGTCGAACTCATTTCTTCTTCTTCTAGGGTTGATTCCTAGTGTATATACTCTTCTTTTGAAGTTTCTTGTTCATTTTCTTCCTCCTCTTCACAATCTATGTAAAATAATTTATTCTCAGCACACTTATTGTAATATTCCCAAATGGGGAAATGCAGCAATACATGCATTAAAAACACATTTGTCATAAAAATGTGCATTAATAGTTAAATGCAGCCCATGGATCCATTCATTTATATGTTATAGCAGCCAAATACAAAAGGAGATCTGAAACAAATCATGGTAGCTTAGTTAAACAAGCCTCCCAAGCCATAATAGTGCAAAAATCATGCAAAAAAGGGGCTGCAACCATGAATTAAAGCTGGAATACCTTGAAAACATTATTTTATTGCTCCTGCAACAGCAGTAGGTTTTACATCAGATCTAGAGCTGCTATGTGCATAAAACATTAGATCTATATCAGATCCATGCACTATACAAGCTCTTCTTTAGAACCCCCTTGGGGTTTTCAGTAAAACACCAATTACAAAGTGTAGTTCTGAGATCTAAGAATGTAGATCTACTAAAAATTACAAATCTATAAAGTTTGGCTGACCTGATATATGCAAATAATAGCCTCCTCCAATCGATCTCCAAAGTGAAGGGCAGATCCCCAACACTCAGAAAATCAGCTCTCCAAATAGTGTGTTGAACCACCTTGAAACTGCTCCTTCATAAATTACGCAGATTTGGATCTCTTCTGCACTGTAGGGGTAAAAATATAGTTTTCCTGTAGCCAAGATATGAAAATGAAGCTCAATTGCTTCAATATTGTCCTCTCAATGGATTAGAAACCTCTTCCACTGAAAATGAGCACTAGAATGGCCTAGATTTGAAGATTTAGTCTCCACTTGCTGCAACTTGCTGAAAACAGAAAAACCCTCAATAGAATCTGCACTGTCAAAGGAAGATGAAGCTTGGCCTTAAGCCATATAGTGGAAAATATGGTGCAAGAATCCTCCAAGAGATACTCAATGGAAGAGGTGGGATTCTCGATCAAGAAAACCCTGTGCTAAACAGAAAGAGAAATAAATATGTCTAAACAGACCATATATTCAGAAAATCATCATCATAATATAACCCCATATGGCTACCATCCTCCTCCTTATAAACAATCTGAGCCTTCTCACCTTAGGTCCCACTCATTAGGGTTTCCATCTTCATGCAGTTAATCTCCCTCCAAAATTGTGTTGTCCCATCATCAAAGCCACTCCTCCATAACAACGCTATTGGATTTGGTCAACCTTGACTTATTCTCCATGAAATGCCTCCTTCCATACTCAATTTGGATTTATTCTAACTATCTAGACTGATCCATATTCCCACTGGGTTATCTCCATTAATGTCCCACTTCCTCCATACTAGCTTTGTTGACTTGGTCAAACTTGACCTTGTCCACATGCATTAGCCTTTGTTCACACATGAAGGTGTTTTATCCAACTATAAATATGATCCCTTTTCCCATTAAGATGGATTTTATTTCTGCTAAAAAAATTTATGGGCCTCCCTTCCCATTTATTCATCTAACTATGTGTTAAGAGAAAAATTAATATTCCAATTAGCTGCATGCTAATTTAGGAATATTATAGTCCTCCCCTCCCAAATGTTTCTTGTCCTCAAGTAGTTGCAACGATAGAACTGAAGAACCTCTCCTCTTCCTCTTTTAGCATCCCCATGTGATAATTTCCCCAAAAGAACAAGATGCTTTCTCATCAATGTGTTCTCAAGTTGTTCCTCCCATGTGTGTAAGTATACCTTTGGTGAAAAATCCAAATGGCTCTCATAATGAAAAAGTGGGGTATCCATGGAAACAACTATATGTGGTCTAGAGGCCTTCTTGAGGCATGGAATCTGAAATATATTGGGAACCATAATTCGCATGTGAAGCCTCCAACCCCAAGCTATCATCCACAAAACGTGAGTCACCCTCCAACATGGTAACTCCTGAAACATCTCCTCCACCTTAGGCTCCTGCAAAGAAGGTGGGTTGCATAGCTAAATATGTGGGATCAAAATGTCCATCCCATGTTTTCTTTCTCTCCACTTATGATAATTGTAGAGCTGCTGCTAAATGTGGGCTGCAATAATGTTGCCTTCATGGAGCAAAAAGGCAATAGGGTCCTCAAAGATACACCCTTTGGTTCTTGCCCAAATCATCCCATACAAAATGAATATGGCATTATCTCCATATGGAATCCAAATAAGAGAAGTACTAAAGTTTTTACATAGTTCTGGAAGGTACCAACAGTTTCTCAAGTATTCACAGTGCAGTTTTACCAACTGCAGTTCAAGAAAATGATGTGGCAAGTTGTCTCCCAACAAATTGTTAGTTGTACATGTCATCACACTTACTAGTGAATAGTAAATGGCATGGTATATCAACTCAAGATACAGAAAATAGTACATCACTTTCCCAAAGCCATACAAGTAATGGCTCTCTCCATCATAGATGTTGGTCCCAAAATGGCCATGAAGCTCAAATAAAGGCTTGCCTTCTTGTGGAGAAATGAACTGTATACTAATGGTAAGAGAATGAAAATACTATGTTAGATAATCAATAATTGTATAAACATAATTCTTACCATATATTGAGAGAAATATGATAATAGGATCCATAAGTGAGCTCTCCATAGTGGCATGATATATTCCCATGAAGAGGAATGAACTACGTGTTGCATGTAGATCTGTCTTCTTATGCTTGGAAATCTAAGTTAAGAAGATCATATCATGGTAATAGATGTATCCACCCACTACTCCATCACTCGCATCTCCTTCTTTCCCATCAAGTGCATCATATGTGAAGTGACCCTGGGGACACTCCATCAATAACCCCAAGCTCCCAAGTGACAGCATTGTTGGCCTTTGTAATAAGGCTCTTGTCATATCATAGCTCTACTCTTTGACATACCACATGTTAAAGTCATCAATCATAATGTTGCTATATATGAGAGATTCCTTCCCAAGTGGAAGTACCTCATGATCCTCCAAGGCTAAGGAGTAGCCCCTTCTCATCATGATAGTGCCATCTCCTACTCCTGCAACATCATGCAAAGTATGGGAGAATTTCAACCCATACTCTTTGAAGAACAACCAAAGCAACAACAACTCTTGTTGCCTCCCCACATCATCACCATATAAATCATGGAGCAACAACATGATAGTTGATATGAAAGATATCACATCACCCAAATATGCCCAAACTCCTTGCTGCCATATGATGTAAGTGCCATGTCAAATTCCATCCACCAACCAACTCTTTGAAATAGAATGTGTCACGGGATGACCAAACTCTTTTAAGAGTAACCAACACAGTCTTGCCTCCTATTGTCCAGTATCATCAATTTGCAAGTGGATTTCCAACCTCTTGCTTATCGATATCACCCATCCAACCCATGGTGAGTATCTATCATCATGTCCAAAAGTGGCATTCCTCCAATGGAGAATGCCATCCTCCCAAATCAGATTTTTGTCTTTGCATTTCATGGGATGTTGAAATGAAATCTCCTCAACGACCAAGTTGATCCCATAAGGATCCAAATAGGTGGTATGAAAAAACCTCTTATCATGATGTGAAATGTTTATCAAGAAATATCCATCACAATCATGAGAGATGTTATCCATCATAAGATGTCCTCCATCAACTATCTTCCTATCCTCTTTTATACATATGGGAAGGTCATTGGTGTTGTAGTTCCTATGATTTGGTAGATCTGGCAATACCAAATGACATGACAACATCAAACTACTTTGGGATCTCAGGATCTAGCCCTCCTGGATCCAAAGAGGGATCTCTCTATAAGGTAAAGAAATAATGTATCTTTAAAGGTCAATTTAATGTGTTAGGCTAGTTATAGGGCACAAGGGTTGTTGTTTTGTTTTGTTTATTTTTTTGGTTGAGAAACATGAAAGAAGGGTCCAATGTAAGGTAAAGGAAAGGGTAAAGAAGGACTTTAGCAATGGGGAGATAATTCAAAGAGAACACAAGTCCATTGGGCAATGGGGTCATAAAAGGGTTTACTTGCAATTAAAATATCCAAGGCTTTCAAAGGGCTAGTCATCTAAAACAGAGGATCTCTCAAGTTGATAGTATGGGATGAAAAAATAAGGAAATGAAAGGGAATGACAAGGAAAACCTTCCAAGGTGACCATTTCGGAGTAGGTCTAGGGACAGGACATGCCTTATGCCTCTATGATACAAAATCCTAATGATGCTAACTCTGAAGACAATAGTCCACCAATCCTCCTGATTAACTTCAGACAATGGAAAACATTTAAGGTCAGACACAAAGTGAAGTCTAAGATCAGAGAAAGACTTTTAACCTTCTCTGCTTTTGGCATTCAACTCAAAGGGATCTTAGAAAGGCTGATTTTTGGAAAAGGAACTTAGGGGATAGAAATAATCATTAAATCTCCCTATTCTCCTATTATTTCAGCAAAACCAAACAAGAACAAGAAACAAATTCTAAATTCATACATCAGTAAGAATGGACAGACCCACCTCTATACTGGTTAAATTATATTGAATTTGTTCTAAGATACACAATTAGCAGAAAACATATAAATAAGAAAAAGTAGTAAGCATTAGGGTACCTGCAGCAGTATATCCTAAGATAAATTTATTGTTTTCTTATCATAGAAAATGAACATGATGTTAAACAGAGGGAAACAATAACAAAGAAAGAACACATCACCACCGATTTACATCAGGATCCAATGAACATGCTTGTCATATTAGAAGAGAAAAACCAGTCACATACATTCTTGTCCAATAGCTTGATATCATCCAGAAATCATCTCCCAGCCTATTTACAACTACTACTCACAGAACTCTAACTCAGTGAAACAGCTTACAATCATTTATTTTCAATATTCAACCAACCAACGTTTACAATGTATTTCTTGTGAATTCTTATAGACGAAAGAGGGATATTAGTGGTAGATATAACTTAAATGATTCATTAAAATAGAGGGAGAGGTGTCTATGAAGCCCATTATATCTTAATATCTTTACATTGACCTTTAGTACCCTTTAGATGAAATAGGGGACTTCGGCAGACTGATATTAACTCCCTAGGTACGTTCCTTGAAGTACTTTTCTGGTTGTTGGTACTCTGTTTGTACCCTGAGACAAGAAAGGATGAAGATTTTCCTTTCAGGTCTTCCATGCTTTGTAACTAATGCACTGACCGTTCTAGGAGCTTTCTGTCAGAATAATGACTTTTATGGGCTCGATGTAGAATAGGAAATTCTGTGGGAACTTGTCCTTTCTTAAGAAAAGAACATTCTGCTGATATGAAAGCATTGATATAACTCTGATGTGTGCTTTAGGCTCCATTAGGCCTCCTTGATCATATTTGGTCTTTGAACTATATCCTTTGTGTCTGTAACTGTCGATTAGGCCTCTTAGTCTTCAATATTATGCATTAATCTCCTTTAATTCTTCTTTTGGTACTCTTTGCCGCTGCTTTTGATTGTGTCTGTGAATACATAGGTTATGGAAGGCACTGGAGGGTTTGAATCAGGGTTAATGACACTGATCTTTCAATAAAATGTGCTTTAAACTCTCCAGGGATGTCTCCTATATGATCTTTGGCTCTGGAAATGACTCTCTGCGCTCTAAATCACCCTGATTGCAACTACAGAGACAGTATGGCTTTATATCCCTTTGAAAACCTGCAAAACACAATTAACTCATTAAAATAAAACCTATGGGAGTGAGGGGAACTGATTCGGAGGCTCGTGAGAATGGTGGCGCAGCTATGAAAAATGGTGGATGCAATGAGAAATTGGCTGAAAAACCGTGGCGGAAGGTGAAAACATGGTCTAAAGGGAGATTGGGGCGTCGCGGGTTTTGGACCATTGGATTAGACCAATCGACAGATATCTATGGTGGATATTCGTCGACAAAGTTGTTTGGAGGATTAGACGAATGGAGGATGAGTGAAGATGGGATATAATGTGGGTCGTTGGATTTAGACTAATTGACGGCGGAGATTGATGGACGGAGTCATTTAGAAGGTTATAAAGATGGTGGATGAATGAGGGAGAGATCAAATATGGGTCGTTAGATTAAAACGAATCAACGACTATGATTAAACCCGAAATCACATTGTAGAGGGTGGTAAGGCGAAAAACGGGAGTGGTTTTCGCAAAACGTTTTGGTGGTAAGCAGTTTGCCAAAAAAAATGAGATACAACACAACAGCTGACACCTGTCCCATTAAAAACCGCCGGTTTCAGAAAATTTTTGGCCATTAACGCTTGGGAAGAAAACTTTTGCGAAATGGAATGTCAGTCGTCGGATCATCAAAGGTAGATCGGACGGTTCGGAATGGATGCGACGGAGAAATTTGCGGGGTGGACGGCAGAAGTAATGTGGACTGTTGGATTCGAGAAAATCAACAGCGGGGATTTCATCGCATCGAGATGGTGGATGGATTATAAGCGGAGCGCGATTGAATCATGGTCGTTGGTTCTTGTGGATTCAACAGTCTAGATCAAATTGGTGGATCAGAGGAAACGAAAAAGGGAAGACTGTGTTGGCGCTATGTGATTATGCGCTGGCCGTTGGATCAGAGGGGAGATCAACGATCCAGATTGATCGGAGGGTGAAATGATGGAGGGTCTATGGGTGGAATGCAATTGAATCATGGCCGTTGGTTCTTGTGGATTCAATGGCTGAGATCAAATTGGCGGGCGCGGGTGACGGGCTCATGAGCGGAGTGCGATTGCATCTCAGCCATCGGATCTGTAGGAATGGACGGTCGAGATTAGATCGGAAGATAGGAGGAGAGGGGTTCAGAGCGAAGTGCGATCGAATCTGGGCCATTGGTTCTTGTGGATTCAAAGGCTAAGATTCAATTGGAGCATCAGCATCGGAGGGGGAAAAGGAAAAGGATAAAGGGAACTTGCGATGAGCAGGGGCTAATGGCTTGATGGTCTTTGATCTACATAGATCAATGGTCTGAATTTAATTAGACCAAAATTTTGGGAAAGAGGAAATTATAAGGAAACCAGGGGTTCGGAAGGGTTTCTAAGACCGTTTAGTGCCCAATTGTGGGGCTGTAGGACGTATGGAGTAAGGGGCCAAATGGAATAAGCCCTCGAGGGCTAAGGAATTATATAATGCAAAAGGGGTGTTTTAGGCCTAAAAATAGGGTTTTTTAAGCCAAATGAGGGATTTCGGTAGATGAAAAGAGGCATTTTTAAACCAAATAAAAGGTAGTATGTGATTTAAAAAGGGTTTTGAGAGGGTCTAGAGGTTAAATGGAGGCACTTTTAGGGATTTTATGAAGGTAATAAGGGGTGAAAATGGAAGCTTTGTGAGAGTGAAATGGAGAAAATGGAGGCCTTTAAAAGCATTTTCTTTCACAAACATTGAGGCTCATCAATGGAAACAACAGTGAAGATTTCTTCAAGGAACATAAGACACATGAAGGCTTCAAGAATGAAATATTTTCAAGGGAAATGTTTCTCTTGAAGACTTAGAAACATATTTAGCCACATGTTTGCTATGCCAAAATTTTATAGGTGGCTAACAATTGGAATGCTCTAACAATGGTTGGGCCCCCAACTCATCACTGCTGCTTAATGACGGCGCTGCTAATCTCCATGATGGTGAAACTGTTGTCTCAAGATTGTGCCCAATGTTGGACACATAGTTATGCAATGTATTGTTCAAGACAATACTCATCCCATCCTCAAAGAATCTACACTCCAACCCCAATAGTTTTGTGCAGCTCAACAATGATACACTAGGATGACTGTATATCTTCTCCTTGATAAAATCAAGGCTTCTCAGTGCAGTGATAGTCTGTTGTTCCAAAGCAGCAATGTACTTTGACCCTAGGTCATGCAATGGTACATTCCCATAATCCTCCATATGATGTGTTGAAGTGACAGAAAATGGAAACATATGCATACCTTGGTAAAGCTTGGGAACATCTTGTACTGTTTCAAGGGTTCCTTATTCTAGTGTGATGGCTTCCCCAACTACTGATGATGATGGCTACTCCTCTATGGCTTCATCGACGCTGGTATAAGTCTTTTCCTCCTCATGCATCTCCAGAATAATGCATGGGACTCTAGATGTCAAGAGATCAAGACTACTATGCAAAGGTGCAAGTGTTCTTTCTCCTTATGTAAGTGCTCTTGCAGCAAGTGGTGGTGAAGGCTTCTTCTCCTATGATTTCTTCTTGTCAAACTTCTTGATCAACCTTTGAGTAAAATTTGTAAATGCAGTCACTCTTGCATGACTCAAATGGCTGAACCACCAAATGTTTGCTTCACCCTCAAGGTGCAGTGCTGCAATCTCAACGGCTTCTTTCTCTACTACTGGATGTAGCAAGAAAAATGCATCCAACCTCATTCCCCAAGCCCTTGATGTGCATGAGGATGACCCATAAAAGGTGGACAATAAAAATCTATTACCCTTATTCCTTCTATTACTGCAAGGTCTCCTTTCTTATTTGAGCTGAATGAACTATGGGAGAGTTAGATTGTCCTTGAAAGCTCTAGGTTGAGACTTATATTCTGAAAGATACTCACTTAGAATCTCATGATCTAAGTGTTCTCCATCTCTATGCCTCTCGTCTTGAAAAGAAAAGGCCATAGTATGTTTCTTTGGAGCTCTATGCAATACCGGATCTTCTTTTTGCTGATAGGAAGTACATGGACCATCCTCATATTGAAACCCTAATGTGGTTTCACTTCTTTTCTCCATTTTTCTTTACTTGACCTCCTTGGTGAGGTCCTTCTTAGATCTGAAAAGAAATGAGATGAAACTCATTCCTCCCATCATTCTGATCTCTTTCTCCTTCTCTTCTTCTTCATATAGCATACTGGCTGAAATTCACAGGCTGAGCCAAGATTATGCTTCGATACCACTATAATATTCCCAAATGGGGAAATGCAGCAATACATGCATTAAAAATGCATTTTTTAGAAATATTTTCAATAATAGTTAAATGCAGCCCATGGATCCATTCATTTATACATTATAGCATCCAAATACAAAAGGAGATCTGAAACAAATCATGGTAGCTTAGTTAAACAAGCCTCCCAAGCCATAATAGTGAAAAAATCATGCAAAAAGAGGGGCTGCAACCATGAATTAAAGCTAAAATACCCTAACAATGTTATTTTATTTCTCCTGCAATAGAATTAGTTTTTACATCAGATCTAGAGCTACTATGTGCATAAAAATTTAGATCTATATCAGATCCATGCACTATACAAGCTCTACTTTAGAACCCCCTTGGGGTTTTCAGCAAAACACCAAGTACAAAGTGTAGATCTGAGATCTAAGACTGCAGATCTACTAAAAATTACAGATCTGGAAAGTGTGGATGATATGATATATGCAAATAATAGCCTCCTCCAACAGATATCCAAAGTGAAGGGCAGATCCCTAACACTCAGAAAATCAGCTCTCCAAATAGTGTGTTGAACCACCCTGCAATTGCTCCTTCAGAAATTATGCAAATCTGGATCTCTTCTACATTTTAGGGGTCAAAATATAGTTGGCCTGCAGCCAAGATATGAAAATGAAGCTCAATGCCTTCAATATTGTCCTCCCAATGGAGTAGAAACCTCCTCCACTGAAAATGAGCACTGGAATGGCCTAGATCTAAAGATCTAGTCTCCACTTGTTGCAACTTACTGAAACAGACAAACCCTCAATATGATCTGTGTTTTCAAAGGAAGATGAAGCTTTGACTTAAGCCAAATAGTGGACAATATGGTGCAAGACTCCTCCAAGAGATAATCAATGGAAGAGGTGGGATTCCCGATCAGAATACCCTATGCTAAACAACACTCTATCTCAATTAAATATAAAGAGAAAGAAATTTGTCTAAACAGACCATATATTCAAAAAATCATCATCATAAGCTAACCCCATATGGCTGCCATCCTCCTCCTTATAAACAATGTGAGCCTTCTCACCTTGGGTCCCACACATTAGGGTTTCCATCTTCATGCAGTTAATCTCCCTCCAAAATTGTGTTTTCCCATCTTCAAAGCCACTCCTCCATAACAGCATTGTTGGATTTGATCAACCTTGACTTATTCTCCATGAAATGCCTCCTTCCATACTCAAGGTGGATTTATTCTAACTATCTAGACTGATCCATATTCCCACTGGGTTATCTCCATTAATGTTCCACTTCCTCCATACTAGCTTTGTTGACTTGGTCAAACTTGACTTTTTCCACATGCATTAGCCTTTGTTCACACATGAAGGTGTTTTATCCAGCTATGAATATGATCACTTTTCCCATTAAGAGGGATATTACTGCTTCTAAAAAATTTATGGGCCTCCCTTCCCATTTATTCATCTAACTATGTGTTAAGAGAAAAATTAATATTCCAATTAGCTGCATGCTAATTTAGGAATATTACACTTATGACCTTTAGTGTATTTTCTATCACAACTTTAGCAAAGCCCTTTTTCTCTTTTTTCTTCCAATTGTTGTGGTGTCAACCTTGTAGGCTGTGGAAGTCTAGGAGTAGCAACACTTCCATCTTTAT
The DNA here is from genome assembly GCA_034641835.2 of Pinus albicaulis. Taxonomy (NCBI): domain Eukaryota; kingdom Viridiplantae; phylum Streptophyta; class Pinopsida; order Pinales; family Pinaceae; genus Pinus; species Pinus albicaulis. Next base: position 551,896,123 of record CM076574.1, read on the forward strand.
AGATGTGAGTGGTAGGCTTCATTGTCACCATATTTTTACATTCAATTTTTCTTGCCAACCTAAATGCCTTCTCCAATGAATCAGGTTCCCAAACATGAACCTCATGTTGGATTTTATCCTTTAAAGTCCCTATGAAGACATCAATCATGTGTTCCTATAGAATATCAGTTACCCTTTTATTCAATTTTTGGAAGTCCTCAATGTGCTCCCCCACTGAACCCTTTTGTTTGAGATTTATCAATTGGCTAAAAAAGGTGTTGCTCTTTGTATCCTCATAATGTGATATCATTTCCTTCGTAAAAATTGACCAAGTGATAATTTGTTTATAGGAGCAAAGCCATTGATACCATACAAATGTATTTTGTTCTAAATATAAAGTTTCAATGCATACCTTTTGTGTGTTTTTCACATTATTGAGATCAAAATATTGCTCCATCTGTAGTATCCATGTTACGGGATCCTTGCCATCAAACTTCCTCATATCGAACTTTGGAATATGGTGGGTCTTCCATCCAACATTAGAGTTTATGAAATCACGATTAAAATGTATTTTCTCATCATGAGTTTCCTCTACTATATTTTCGCCATTAGGAAACATTATTTGTATCAACTTTGTCAAACCTTCCATGTCTCCTTTTAGATCATTCTTCATGTTTTCGATCTTAGCTTCCATGTCATCCATCTTAAATTCCATGCCAGTTTCCATGCAATCCATCTTATATTCCAAACCATCCATCTTAGCTTCCACACCTTTCTTCAAACCATCCATCTTAGCTTTCACACCTTTCTTCAAAATTTCCATTTCATTTTTTGTTTCTCTTTGCGAGAGTGAAATTCGGTGCACTTGCTCTTGTAATTTTGATATCTCATGTTGCACTTCTTTGCCTTCATGGGTCATAGTAGAGCCTTATGAAGGCTTAATGGGTGTTAAATTATTTTTAGGGGGAATTTTAGAACCCAATACTAATATAAATTCTACAATATGCCCTTGGAATCAATTCAAACAAGACTTATGCAATACGGAAAAATAAAAAATAAAATTAAAATTAAAAATTAAAAAATTAATTAATTAAAAAAAATAAAATAAAATAAATAATAAATAAATAAATACACACCTTTTTCTTGCTTTTGAGGAGCTCTATATTGAAACTGTATTATCTATGTTATTTCGAATCGTCAATATCTGAAATTTGGTGTTGTAGTAGCCCTCTGAATATTCTTTTGAATGCCACAGATCTGACCTGATTTGGACTCTTCAAGTCAAAGTTATGCCCAATCTCCCACAATGACCTAATTTTGGACTGGTTCAGTAGAGGGAAATTGTACGACATGCAACATGTCACTATTTCCTCCTTCGGCTCTGAAATTGATGCACAGGAAACTACAGTCTATGTACTTGCGGCCACTTCTTATAGAGATGAAATTCAGGAGCCTGAAAAAACCCTAACTTCCATAGATCATATCTTTGAAAATGTTGCGAACCAAGATCTGAAATTTTTACATGAAGTTCCTCAGGATTTCGACTTCATGTGTGTTATCACTCTATACTTTAGAAGATTGGAAAGACTAAACTATAAAGCACAACATAAAAATTGCTTGAATGCTAGGATCTATCCCTCCTAGACTCAGAGAGGGAACTCTCTATTGGATTTTGTTTAAGTTTACTGATATTAGGCTAGTTAAATAGATTGTGAGAGTTGTTTGATTGATGGTTCTCGGTTGGATAGAAGGGGTCTTTTATAAATAGTTTCCATTGGGATATGTAGTCTCAAAGGCTAGATATATGCATCAAGTCCCAGACCATAAGCAAGACTAACTAGCGATGAATACTAGTATTGATAATGAACGAGTTTATGAGGTGGAGAAAAATTATTTCAGTAATATCTTAAGAGAAACTAAGAATTCTTAAAACATACATCAGAAGAAAACATAGAAATTGTAAAGACAATCATAAATAAGGTGCTCCAAGCAGTAAATATTATTCTAACCTTCTTGCTTACAATTAGAATTTAAATGGTGTACATGAAAAGATTACAGTAGAAAGGCATTAAACATAAACAAAAAAACATCACCAGGACACCAAAACACATGAATCTTGCAGAATGATCTCTTTATTGATGCTCCAGCTTGAAAATTACAAGTACTTGCAATGAGAAACTGCTTACAAAACCAGGGTCCAACCCTTGTTACAGAATGAAAATTTATATTTAAACTACTTTCACCGGATTGTCGTTATCAAAGGGCAATCGGTTCAACTGCTACAATGGGTAACTGAAAATGGGTCTGTGCATCTTCCATAAGGACGCATTGTGACTGTTCTGTAACATATGCCTAAAATGGTTGTAGGAGTGTCCTTTCATTGTAACGACCTGCTTGACAGATGTCTGGCGTACTTGCGGAGCCGTTACTTATCATTGTGGTGGTCTGCTTTGCTAGCGGATATGATACACTAGATGTGCTGATATTGACAATTCACTAAGCTGCCAACTTTGTCACCGAACTGAGTTGTCATAATTTCTGGAGCCTGCATATATTTTCCCAACTCTCTGGAGTCAGAATCTTGGTCCTATTCAGCTTCCTGTAGACTTCATCAGTCTCGGTGTACTTCATGAATGTTGGTCTTAGCAGAAAAATGTGCTTCACCTCATGCTGTATGAAGACATCGTTGTTGATGATTTGATAAAATGCTTTGCCAGTCATGGTGTTATTTAGGTTTGTGAGCTTGGATGTGTCCTTCGAGATCTCTGTGACCCTCTTTACATAATCATTCCTGGGCATCAACTTATCATTGATGACAAACAAGGAAGGCAAACCTATTTTTTAGTGGCTCAATCCTGTTGAAAAACCTAGTCACCCCAATCTCCAGTTGATGGCACCTTTCTTCTAGCTAAGTGACCAGACTCTTCTTATTCAACACCTTTTTAACTTTAAGAACATAGGCTATCTTGTCAACCACTTCCAGTTGCTCCAATTCATGGTTGCTCTTGGAATTTAGGAATCTGATGATGTTGTTGCGAGTTTGGGGCTTATCTCAAAGTTCCTCGTTTGTTTTCTCAATGGAAACCTTAACCACATGAATTAGATCCCTTTCTTCAAAAATTATCTGAATTGAGGGCCATACATAATTTACAGATTCAATTATATCCAACCATATTATTTTTTTGACTCTTCCCACCATGCTGCCATTTGAGGACTCTTGAAGAGATTTATGTAAACTTTCATTTAGTTTTTTTCTAATCTGCAACTCTGTGGCATGTGCAGAATATTTCCTTTTGAATTTCTCTTGTAGGTCATTGAGTTGATCCTGCAGCTTTTTAATCTCTATTGACTGTAAGGACATGTTCTACATCTCCTTGGCTAGCTACTTATTACTTCCCCCCAGTGCACCTGTAGATGTTGTGGCTGCTAGAATCACTGTGAGAATAATTGCTTGTAAGGGGATCATGGCCTTAGTTGCTTGTTATGATGCTCCCTTCACTGCATCCCTTATTTCTTTCTGTCTTTCTTTGATCATTTTTTCCATCTCATCCTCCATTTTCCTGATCTGCTCCATCATTTGTTCAACAATTAATTGCAGCATTTCTGCTTTCAGTGTTTCAGTTGCTTCTATCTCCTTGGCCATAGGGTCTTCTGTCACTGGAATCTTAAGCTGCCTCCTCAAATAATCTATGTTTGCATTATTCTTCTCCACAAGGGTTTCTACCACTACTATATTTGATGGATTGTACCTGAGTTGTATAACTAAATCCTCCAGATATTTTATCCTTGAGTCCTTGGCCATGGCTGAGATCTTTTCCACCTTTAATTGTGACTGTGTGTTGGACAGAGTCACCTGTAATTTTGAGAGGCTCATGGTTGTGCTAGTTAGGGTGGAGGAGATCATTTCCCCAGTATTCTTGTGCATCTCCATCTGGTATATTGGGTGGATGTTCTTTGCATCAAACTCAAAAGATGTCTATTTTTAGTCTGATGCACCTTTGGGCTGGGGAATTTGTGCCTCCAAGAATGCCATCCTCATTCTTCCCTTCTCAGAGTCAAAGGTTGATAGGAGTCTACTCTGGGAGCTGTCTGTTTGTTTCCAAAACTGATTGTAGGTGTTGGTCTTGAGAACCTCATTCCTTCTTTTGATCTCCCTGAATGTGTCATAGATGTCTTCCTCCTTTTGTTCTGCAGTGGAAGTAGATGTAGGATTCTGCACATTCAGTTTTTGTAATGGAATGGTGGTAGAGAATGTGGAGAAGATCGTGTGGCCACCTGCTAGAGATGAACTTGGTGAATCCCCAATTGTGATGACAGTTTGTTGGTTTTTCTCACTGCTTTGGTCAAGGCCCATGTTGATTCTGGATCTCTTCCTATATTTCATTTTGAACTCCTTAATGAAGGAATCGATGTCCATGTTGGTTTGATCCTCCCTAGCCCTCTTACTCCCTATTTCCTTTTCAGACTCCTTCCCTTTGTCATCTTGAACTCCTAAATCTTTCCTCTCTTGTGGAGTTGGAGTTTGGATTCCTAGAGTAGAGATGATCTACTCTTCAGCCTCCTGGAGTGTGTCTTCCACCCATTCTTCTTGGTTCATGTACTTCTCTATCTCCAGTCTGTGGGTATGGATGTAGGGTGTGGACTTGTTTTCCACCCTCTTCTTGGATATGATCCCCATTGGATCATAGGACCAAGTGAAACTATGTGTGAAATTCAACTCTTTTAACGTTTTATCTGCCTCTTCCCTTGTTGCCCTGTTATTGCAGATGAATGGGCCAATTTGGGATTTGATCCTAAATTGTGACTTCTTCTTGGCCGAAACAAAATGCACCTCATCAGCATCTATCATTTTTCAGATACACTCAAGGGAAAATATCCTCATGGAGAGGTATTTGGGTATTTTATAGGGGGCCAATTCACTGCCATAAACCCTGATCTCCATATAGTTTTGCTAGAGATACCAGTTTATTGTCCTGATCTACTCTATCAACTGCATCACCTTCTTGATTTCTTCACTGATCCTGGGCTCTATGGTGTTGTTGAATGCAATGATTTTTGGATGAACAAATAGGTCTACAAAGCTCTTGTATTAATATTCTTCCTGCTCCTTTCTCAATATAGTTGTCCAAAAAATTACAGATTGGGATTGAGAGCCTTCATCTTGCTTTATCATGTCGAATTTGAACTTGCTGGATTGAAAACAGGTACACATGTACACCAACAAAGAGGTGTATTTGAATACCCATTCTATCTAAAATTTCAAGGACTGATCGTGGATTGCATCGGCAAGGAACTGAGCATAGTTGAACATAACAGTGGGCTTGGCATCTGCAGAGAGGATACACAAGAAACAAATTATGGCTTCATCTATCCACGGATCATTATGATAACCTAAAAAATAATATAGGGTAGTGACAATGTGCTTGGTCCTTTCCGGGAAGGTGGGTGATGGATATGGGGGATTTGTGGTAGGCATAGGTGCATTGGGAGTCATGAAAAGCTCCAAGGTTTTGGCCCTACTGGAAAAATATAATCCTTGGTATAGTCCTATAAGGGCCTCATATGAAAAAGGGATAGTGTTCTCAACAATGGGGGCCTGCAACATCTCTTGAATGGATGGGGAATTTACATAAAACAAATTCTCTCCTGCAGAGTTCACTATGGCTCTTTGTTTAATGTCATAGCAAGATTGAGATATTCTAATTATCTCAGGGCAACTATGGGTTCTAGGGAATATGTAATGTGGTAGCTTGGTATCCCACAGGTTGATATCATCTGCTTTGTTAAGGAGCTTATCCTCGAGCCAGCAGTAGACATCGAATAGGTCAAGGTTTGACTCTGTATCATGGATCTTGCAGTCACTGTCAGCCAGGGGAAAATGGTCTAAGTCTACCTAAGGGTAGACCATGGGATTGAAAGGTTGTTGATATGCCTTGGGAGGCATGATTTTATTTTTCACTCTCTATATCTCCTGCAATGGAGAATGGGTTGCAAGAGAAGGGGAATAGAGAAGGGGGAAACGGTATGAATTGATACTAGGGAAGGGGTGGGATCGAAGGGGATCGAGATCAAAAATGAATTAGCTGAAACGAGAACTACAATCAGGCTCACAGAGCGCTGATTTTTTCTTCTTTGATGCGTAATTTACCCTTTGGCCATGGTGGCTGGTCGTGATCTCTTCTATAGTTATCTGAAAATATCATAACCTATAGCAATTCAATAGTATCAGCAATGAAAACTTTGGTGCCGCGGTGAATTCGGGTTTTAACATGAGGTTGGAGGGTAACCGTTGAGTTGGCACGAGTCCGTTGGCTGACGGCCCAACCATTCATGGCACAACGATGTTGTTGGCGGGAGGGGATTTCATGGGGTGAAGTGGATAGGTGATGGAGGATGTGGCACGGCAGCATTGGCAACGGTCACAGGGCGGCAACGATTTGATTTATAGCAGGAAACGTCTTTTTGGAGGGTGTCTCGGGTGGTAAGTGATAATCGAGGGGGGGGTGCAAAATTGTGTGAGTGCGACACATGGAGGAGTGGGTGGTAATGGATACTGCCCATTTCAGACACCCCCCCCCCCCCTCCCTTGTTAATGTCTGGCGGCTGGAGGGGGGCCGAAATGGAATTCTGACCATCGGATGCGAGGCAAGGAACAGATATGGCAGGAGAGGTGGGGAATGTTTAGCGCTGATGTGACAGGGTGATGCAAATGTGGGCTCGGGTATGGGGATGAGCGTGGGGATGGGGAGGACTTAGGATAAGCAGGCAATGTGGGTTTGGGGGTTCAGGCATAAAATGAAATTATCGTCGAGACTTAGGATTATATTTGGCTAAGGTATGCCTGGGTGACATTACAACCCATCTTTAGAAACATCTCCCCTTTCCCATCCTTTGTGCAGTGGAAAATTTCGGTCATGGCTTTCTTATTACAACAAAGAAAAATGAAGTTGGGACATTTTATCTTGGTGGAATCATCTGGAATCATATTCCCATTGGCTTTCCATTATTCCTCTTCAATATATCTTCCTACCCAAAGCTATTCTCCTAACATTTTCTCCTCTTTTCAGGGTGCATTTGGACTAGTAGACCCTTACATATTTTTCTTTTGAATTTCTAGTCTAATACCTAACCTTATTCCATCCATTGGCTCAGCTTAAACTATTGAGCCAATCTCATTTTCTACCTATCTACTCATAAGCCAAGATTAAACAGTTTGGAAAATATTTATTCTCTAACCTATCAACAAAAATTGAAACACTGTCCAATCATGACTAAGTTGTATGATTAGACAAACCTATCTAATGAGTAGTGGCATTTGAATTTGCAACACTTTTAGTTTATTTCTTTTTTGGGGCTTTCTTCCTTTTTTCACTTTTTCTCTTTTCATTTTTTCTCTTTTCCTTTTTTTTTCTCTTTTCCTTTTCTTTATTTTTGTACCCTCTTTCCTTTCTTTTCAATTTTTTTATTTGAAATCATTTGAATTTTGAAAAGTATTTCAATAATGAAAATTGTGTAAAAAACATGAAGTATCCAGTCACCTTTAGATCCTATAATTTATAGGGTATAACAGTGGCTCGAGTTGGGGATGGCACTTCTCTGAAAAGAAGTGTCAAGAACTTGAGACCAGTAGCCTTGTGTGCTCCCTTTTCCTGCAACAATTTGACTAATTTCCTTTCTTCTTCAACTGATTCCTTTCTATTTTTATATATGCTCACTGAACTAGGCTTAGGGCCTTCACTTTAGCCTTCAACCTTGTCCCATGAATTATTGAAAAAATGTAAGACTGTGATATTTACAATGGTGAAAATCTGACTTGAGTTTTTAGAAGAAATAGTGTTTTAGCATCCTGCCATTGACAAGACCTCCAGATACTTCTGAACCATCCAACTCTTTGAGAAAATAAGCATTATTTCCCCTGAAAGCATGAATGGTGTATGGCCCTTGCCAAATATTATCAAACTTTCCATGCTTTCCTTTATCCTCTCTCCTAGAATCCCATTTCAAAACTTTGTCACCTAGATTGAAATTATTGGATTTGGTTCTCTTGTCAAATATATTTTTGATATTCTCTTGCATCACTTGTGTTCTGTGGTAGACCTATTTCCTGGACTTCTGCAGCTGGATAATGTCATTAATTCTTTTTTGGATGTCATTTGATTCGGCTTAGACTTCTTGGATCATCTTCATTACTGGAACTCCCAAGGAAGAAGGGAAGACTGCCTCCATTCCATAAACCAATTGGTATGGAGACATGCCAATGGATTTTGTTGCGGTGAGCCTATTAGCCTAAAGGGAATTGATCAACTTGTTATGCCATGATTTCTTATTCTCCTCTAGAAGCTTTTTAATGATGTTTTCCATGCTTTTATTGGAGGATTCATCTAGTCCATTACTCTATGGGTAATAGGTTGTTGAATGCCCCAACGTTATGTGGTACCTATGACAGAAGTCGACCATATTTTTGGATCTAAAGGCTGCATAATTTTCTGTAATGATTCTTCTTGGGCAACCAAATCTAGAAAATATATTGGTCTCTAGGAACTTTCTAATGACATAATCGATGGCATTTCTAGAAGGGGTGGCTTCTATCCACTTAGTGAAATAATATGTAGCTGTAAGGATCCATTTATGTTGTGTAGAGGATGGGGGATGAATTTTTCCAATAAAATATAATCCCCATTGCTGGAATGGGATTTCTACAGAGATAGGTTTTAGGGGCAGAGGTAGTAGTTTTCTCTTTCCTTCAAAGGTTTAACACTTATGACAAGCAGTAACCATCTTGTGGACATCAGGGAAAAGGGTGGGCCAATCAAAAATAGCTCTCATCATCTTGTTGGCAGTGGTTTTCCAATATAGATGGCTACCATAGTCTCCTTCATGGAAATCCTACATTACTTTATCTGCATCATCCTTCATCAAACATTTAAGCAGAATACCTCCAATATCTTTCCAATATAAAGCATTGTCCAAAATGCAGAATTTAATAGCTTTAAGTTTTAGAAATCTAGCCTTGGTTTTAGAAAAACTGGGAGGAGCATTTAGATGTGACAATACATACAAATATCATCGTACCATGGAGAATTCAGGAATGCTTCATCAATGGGTGGAGTCGTCAGTTCCTCTTCATCATTTAATGCTTGTAACATGTTGATGTCTAGTGCGTGAAGATTAGATTCTTCCATCAATTCAGCTAGTCCTTGGCCTTTAATCAACTTGGTAGGCTTGATTTCCAAATCGTACTCTAGGATCACTGCAATCCATTTCCCTCTTTTTCCATCAGGACCATTTTGTGTTAATATGTCTTTGAAAACTTCATTTGGAACATAAGCAATGATATTTGAATGTAAAATATAAACTCTAAAATATTTCAATGCTTTAACCAGTGCAAAAGCCTATTTTTCCAGATATTATATTTATGTTGTTCAGCTTAATTGTCGGATTAAACCTCTCAATATTAATTATCATTCTGGGAGTCGTAAACGTGAGTTGTACTGTGTATTGACTCATCTTAATGGTCAGAGTATAAATATATTCCTTTATAATGATAAACTAGGCACTGGAATGAAACACACATGTGCTGGAAAACAAGAAACCTTGAAAATGAAACCTACTTAACCAATTTCGTTCTGTGCAAACTCCATAATGCAATTAAACTACAAATCAATCCTCAATCATGTAACATTCTCACACTCGCATTCTACTTTTAAATCTCATATGATAACTTGAAAACCTTAATCTATTAACTCCTCTCACTAACTTGAAACTATCACTTGAAAACTAAACTTGAGATAAGTAAAAGACACACACGTTATTCTAATGAAAACCTCACAAATTAAACTAACTATAACTACTCTTCCTAATAAATTCAAGATTCCAAATTAATAAAAGACAATTCTAACTATTGCTAAAAGAAACCATTTCACTTCATGTAAAATAACACTTAAAAATCCTATTAAAAATCACATTACAAATAAGCTATGATAACCTTGAATTTAAATATTTTAATCTAGGTGAAACAAATTATTCAAAAACAACTCACTCTTCGAAAGCATGCAACTCATAATGAAAACTAAATCAAACTCATGCCACTCGATAATGAAAACTTTAAATCACTGCTACATGCACAATTAAATCCACACTCAAACTTGCTCTTATAAAGAAGTGATTATACTACGAAAACAAGGATAATTCTAATTTAAAAGAGATTTAATTCTTAAGAGAAATCCCGCTATGTATGAACAAATCAAACCTTGAATTACACTCTAAATGGCAGTGTTACTTATTCAAAATTAAAACATTACAATCTGTTCTCACTACAAAATCAAACTCAAAAATTGGAAAACAAAGTAATGATCTAACTGCAGAATTAGGAAATATTAGATGCTATTTAAAAGACAATTCAAAACGAAATATGATTCTACAAATTAAAAAATTCCTAAATCTATGAAGAATGAGGGACTCGACTCCAGGTTGCGGTGGATCCTTGCCACTCCCTGGAGCAAGTCCTAAACTAACTCAACGTTTAAAAACAAAAATTACAATGCTTATATATATAAAAAAATGCAGAAGCCAAAATTTATTAAATTAAATCAGAACATCGAATCAAATATTAATCAACAAGTACATCATCTGTTGCTGCTTCATTACAATTATTATGCTGGGAAATTCGATGCCGGATCTATATCTGAGAAAATCGACCCTGAGAAGCTCAAATTTTACACCTGAGGAGTTTAATTGTGCCCTGTCTAATTGATGTACAGACTCTCTAATTCTACGCCCTCCCTACATTTTCAGAAGAGATTGATTTACATCTAAGAAATTTAATTGTTGGACTCAATGAGTCTACGCCTTTCCTAATTGATGGACGGACTACCTCCTATCTAATCGATCCACCCCCTTCCTTGATTTAGTGCGCAGCTACTGCTTTATAGCAGCAGCGTTGTCTTAATTGAATGTTGGTGGTTACATATAATACAAATTTAGGATTCAGGTGATGTGAATTAAACAAAAATCAGAACAATGAGATTTTGCTTCTAATTTCAGTTTGACCTAGTGCGATCTCGAGTTCTGGAAGAATGTGACCTCACACACTACTGGCAGAGGTATCGTACAACTAACTGGGACATCGTAAGGCAGCTTCAACAACGATTTTCATTCTCGTTTTCCATATCATACGGATGGCAACTTGTTTATTGATAAGAGCTCGACGAAGGCTGTGATTCTCCTTTTATGGCTCTCAGAATGCCATTAAGCTTGGCTTATCCCCAATCGATAATGTATGGTTGAAAAAGATGCGTGCTATGGGTGCCACAACCGGTAGCCATGATCCTCGATCAGAAATTCCCCAAAGCACACCACTAGCGGGGACACCTCAGATGGCTTCCCATTCTTGTCGTCTTCACTCAATTATTTCACTATTAAACCTGAATCCGGTCGTTCAAAGGTATTCCTTTTGTGTTGAGCCTTGATTTCTAGCATTCTCATAAACGAAGATCTATAAAGACCCTTGGATGGAAATTGTGAAGTTGACAAATTGATATTCTTGGCCTCCAGAAATATATAGGACCCGGCCCGATTGAATGTGGAGGATGATTCTGCACTCCACATTATTTTATTTCAGAATATCCACAAGCATGCGCCCAAATTCATCCTCACCAACCTTCCCAACAAATTTTGATGAACCTCCAAGCCTTGCTATACCAACAACAACATTCACAGGGGCTCCTCCTAGAGCTTTATTGAATGCAGGAGCATCAGCTAATGACACTCCATTGACCGTTGGGACAAAAGTAGATAGCTAGCTGAAGCTCTAACAAGTGTTGAAGCATTGGTGAGGTTGAAACCATGAATTCTCCAATTATTGGTGATTAGTGGTATGAGCGCTTGCAGCAAAAATCATTGAAACCATTGAAACCGTTATGCATCCTGAACTCCAGAATTGATCTCATTTCTTAGAAGAATCGTAATTTCGATTACAATTTCTTTGTTGTAGTTAGACCCTGTTGTATTTCATTGAAGCGAACATTAGCATCCCCTTTACGAGAAATTCCATTGTGGCTTTCTCAATGTTGATTTCAACGCAGATTCATAAGCATGTTCACAGATTAATGCTCAAGTCTCCTCACTCTAATGGCTCATCATTGCCTTCTTGCACACAAACTTCTCACATGCTCGTTAGCTGAAGCTCAACCGAAAATATGAAGTGTGCATATGATTTTGTCTCTGAGGCACCCCAAAGGCAACAAAGCGTAAATAGATTCATTCCATGACTTTCCATCAAGAGATGTACTGAAAAAACATCAATATTTGAATTTCTTCCCAAGCAAGGTTGGGGAAGATATGTGAGTTTTGAGTTCTTGTATGATACATGTTGCTCCCTAATGGTCAATGTGTATTTTATGAAAGGGTTAACAACCATTGTCCACACAACTAGTTTTGAAGCTATAAATATCTTTGGCATCTTGAGAGTAAACTGAGATTTGTTTTAATCCCCAAACATAACCAGAGTAGCAATATTCATAGAGACCCAATACGTTCATGTTCAGAAATTGTTTTCAGTGGAATATTCCCCTGACGATAACTCCTTCACGAAGCCAAATTTTGCCAAACGGTTTCTGGGTTATATGAAACACGGTGCTTTGAACACAACCCACTTCTCATAATTTAGATATTCTGCTCCATTTGTGGAAAATTTGATATTTTCACCTACAGCATGCATTTGATGAATTCGTACTCAAATGCATTCATGCACCGAACCTTCCTACAACTAAGAAGGAATTTATTAAAAACACTCATCAAATTAACTAATAACAAGAATTTATAAATTAATAGCTATTTTCTCCAAATGCCTCTAATTAATGGATAAATAATGATTAAAACACTAGGTACGAGCATATAATGATGTGATAAATATCGTGAAAATTTGGGCAAAAGTGCGGCTCAACAATTTCAGAGATGCTTCTCTTAATGCCTTGCTGAAAAAGGCTATTGGTTATTCTTGTCCTTCATTGTTTTTCTGTAATAAAACAACAACAATAGTATGCTCATAGGCAAAAGAAAAAAATCATGAAATCTTTAGTGAAATCCAGACTTATTAGTACTGGGGCTTTTTCTAATGCTATCTTGACCAAATCAAAATACTATTTTGCTTCTATGGTCCACTTTACTTCTGATCCCATCTTTAGCATGTTAGTGATGTTCCTTAAAATTTCTGCCAAGTTTGGTATAAATATCCTTAGGAATTTGATTTTACCAATGAAGGATTGGAGTTCCTTCCAATTTCGGGGATGGATGATTTTCAATATTCCTTCAGTCATGCTAGGGTCAATCCTGATTCCATCCTTAGAGATAATATGGCCTAACATTTCTCCTTCTTCTAATCCAAACAATGTCTTCTTGGGATTCAGGGAGAGTCCAAATTTTCTGCATTTTTCAAAAACCCTTCTCAAGTGTGTAAAATGTTCTTCTTCGGTTTTAGAAAACACAATGATTTCATCCAAATATATCACAATAAAGTGGCCAATGTCATCAGCAAATGTAATTTCCATGGCCCTTTGAAAGTAGCTCCAAATTTCATTAGTCCAAAGGGAATTTTCACATACATGAAATTCCCCCAAGGAGTTGTAAAAGTTGTCTTATATTGGTCATCGGGGTGTACTAACACTTATTGTAACCAGAGAAAACATCTAACAAAGATATCCTACTGGAACCCACTACCCTTTGTAAAATGTGATCCATCTTAGGTAAAGGGTAATTATCCTTAAGAGATACCTTATTAAGGTTTCTGAAGTTAATGCAGAGTCTAATCCCGCCTCTTTTCTTCCTAGTTGGGATAATATTGGAAACCCATTGGGAGTACTTGAGTGGCACTATGGTTTTTGCTTCATACATATTTTTAATCTCTTTATCAACTAAAGGCATCAAAACAAGATTTATCCTTCGTAATTTCTTCCTGAATGGTTTTTTATTTTTTTAATTGGAATCTTATGTTGAATGATGTTGGTATCATAGGATTTCAAATCCTCATATCTCCATGCAAACACATCAAAGAATTTCCTGAATAAGGCTATATATTTTTCTTTGTAATAGTAGGCAGAGATTTAGAGAGTTTGATGATTTTGGGGTTCTGTTCTGTGCCTATATTGCATTCCTCAATTTCTATTTCAGTTGGTTCTATTTTGGGTTTTTTGGCCACATCATTAAAGTCAAATAATTCTTCTAAAGGGACTAGCCCTCTAGGAAGATTATTGTCTTTAAGCTAGAGTATTTCAAATTCTTGTTTTTATTGGTCTTTTTGTTTATCGATATTATATACAGTGTTGTGATCTGGAATATTTATAGTGGTATTTACATCTAGAACAACGTTTTGTGTTTCCTCAGTAGTTTGTACCTCAGTAAGGTTGTCTTCCTCACAATATGTATCCACGTTAATGTCTTCAAATTCATCTCTGGATTGCAGTAAGCTCTCAATTTTTTTATTACAGCCAAAAACTTGCCTGTACCTCATGTTTTTTGGCACTAAAGGACGGTGTTTGACCTCATTTGTATGTTTTTTTTTGGGTGAGGTAGTTTACAGGTATTTGCTGAAGATGCTAGGCCATTGGCTAGGACATTTTGGTTTCTGGGAATGAATTCTAAATCATATTCTTCAAAGGTCCTCAAGAAATCAAGGACAACATTTTTGTAAGCTCTCAATCTAGGGTGTTTGGCTGCATATATTCCTTTAACCTGTTTAATGACTAGCTCGGAATCACCTTCCATAGAGATCCTTTTTTCTCCTAATTTTTTCAACATTTGTAATCCCAAAAGCAAGGCTTCATATTTGGCAATGTTGTTTGTGCACTGGAAATTTAATTTGTATGAATGGCCCCTGTGCACTATCGTTTCTTGTATTGTATACCTAGATGCCTACCCCCGAGCCTGCTTGACTACATGAGCCATCAAAATTCATGTTCCAAAGGGGTTCATGAGCATGGTCTCGTTGTTCTGCTAGGGTTTGAATATCAGCGTATTCTGTGGGATCATTATCTATTTGGGAAATTTGTGAATCAATGATTCCATCATTATACAAACTGAGATAATCTAGGTCAGTGTGGACATATTACAGAGGGTAATTGTGAGGCTTTTCTTGGCTACTTACCATGTACTTCATCAGCGTTTCTCTATAATTTTTTCTCGATTGACCAAGCACTAGAATGGTAGCATAACTCATGTCTAGTTGCAGAGTTCCTTGCAATTTTCCCCCCCATGAGCGAGATAAAAGCATTCTATATTTTTGGGGAATGCCTTCCACAACAATATCCATCACCAGACTCTTCGCGAGTATTTGAGCTAGGGTGACACAAAGCTCCTTGATCAGGCCTAGGCACTTAACCTTTCTAGAATCAAAAGAGTATAAGTCTCTATAAGGCCTAGTGATTTCGAGGCCAAGTTTCTCCATGACAGCCTGGGGGCATAACATTGTGTGATGCACCTGAATCTAACATGGCATTATGAAGTATTTTGTCATGAATATTTAAACTGACATAAAAAGGGGGAACCCATCCTTCTTGTGGTCTACCATCAACCTCTAGCCCAAACAAGAGTTGAGGCTATTCATCACTCAAATTGACAGTGTCTGTAGTCTCCCATATATTCAATACTTTCAGGACCTAAGATCTGTATACATTTTTTTTTATCAGTTTAGTGAGAGGGACATAAATATTTACCTTTCCAAGTTCGCTCTCAATACTAAAAGGTGTTTGGATTCTTAGTGGGTTTGCAAATCAATCCTTTCAGCCTCTGTTCTTTGGGTAGTTTCAATTTGTTTGCTTGTATTGGGTATGTCATTCTGAGCGTTCCTAGTTGGGAAATCTACTAATTTCTTGACACTGTTCTCTGTGTTTTTATTTTCTGAATTATTTAAATTTTTCTTATTGTTTTCATTTGTTTTCTTAGCTTCAGATTCAGATACTTTCTTGGTAGAGTTTTCTAAATTCCCTTTATTTGAATTTTCAAAATTATTTTTTCTCCTTAATTTGCACTACCGGTGGACTTCCATAATGGCATTCTCAAAACCCAGTTTATAGTCATCAGATTATTTGGGCCCAAGGTTAGCTTGGGCTAGTGAAAACAAGTTTTTCTCTTCTTCAGTGAGGAAGACAGGATCCTCTTAATTGATTCCCATCAATTTTATATGATTTTCCACAGCCTCCTCCCCTATTCCTTCATCATCATTAGCATAATTTTCTTGAAAGGGAGGTCTAATCTGCTGACACTAGAAAATTTGGCGGAAATTTCGACATCCAATTCGTCGCTATTCCGACACATAGTTGTCGCAAGAGCGACAGTTCGAGGGCGGGAAAAACATGGTTTACCATACCATCACAGTTCCGACGCAATTAAAAAGTGTCGCACTATCGACACTTTTTCCATCACTTCCAAACAAGTGTCACTCTTCCGACGTTTCCCAATCCATCGCACTTCCGACCTTTGTAAACTGTCGCACTTCCGACAAAATGTGGTCCGACATTTTGAACGTTGCTCTTCCGACATCTGTAAACTCTCACAATTACGACGAAATGTGGTCTGACGTTTTGAACGTCGCTCTTCCGACGTTTGTAAATTGTCGCAATTCCGACGCAGTGTGGTCCGATGTTTTGGACATCGCTCTTCCGACGGTTGTAAACTGCCACAATTCCGAAAAAATGTGGTCCGACGTTTTGGACGTCGCTCTTCCGACGTTTGTAATCTGTCGCAATTCCGACAAAATGTGGTCCGACGTTTTAAACGTCGCTCTTCTGACGTTTCTAATTTGGCGCAATTCCAACGCTTACAAGGCGTTGGTATAGCGACGGTAGGTTCAATTTTTAAAAAAAAAAATGAAACTATAAAAGAGGAAAAACGTTGTTTTGAATATATTATATGAAGTAAAACAGTCCATGAAGTCATTACATTTTCACATCTGAAGATTGGAACCCAAATATCCATCCAGAAAAGTGGAAGTCCCACCCCAGACAATGATAGAAAAATACCCCATGTCACATACAGGGACATGATATAAAACCCAATAACGGTCCACATGGAGATTATCGACAATCTGAGAAAGCATCCAAATATGCCCAAGGCATCTATAAGAAAGTGAAATAGCAGTATGTAGAATAGTAGAGCAACAGATAGAGTACTGACGTCCATTGTTCCAAATACAAATTAAAGTACCCAAAATCCTTGAACAGAGAAAAAACGCTAATCATGTGAGGAGTGTGATATGTCCAAAATATAAAAAGACCATCAGACCATATCAATAAACCAGCAACATAGACCAACATCGCTAGTTTTGAAGGCATAGTGATAAACATTAATCATTTTTTTTTCACAAGAGAAAAAACGTTGTTTTGAATATATTATATGAAGTAAAATAGTCCATGAAGTCATTACATTTTCACATCTGAAGATTCGAACCCAAATATCCATCCAGAAAAGTGGAAGTCCCACCCCAGACAATGATATAAAAATACCCCATGTCACATACAGGGACATGATATAAAACCCAGTAATGGTCCACATGGAGATTATCGACAAATATGAGAAAGCATCCAAATATGCCCGAGGCATCTATAAGAAAGTGAAATAGCAGTATGTAGAATAGTAAAGCAACAGATAGAGTACCGACGTCCATTGTTCCAAATACAAATTAAAGTACCCAACATCCTTGAACAGAGAAAAACGCTAATCATGTGAGGAGTGTGATATGTCCAAAATATAAAAAGACCATCAGACCATATCAATAAACCAGCAACATAGACCAGCATCGCTAGTTTTGAAGGCAGAGTGATAAACATTAATAATTTTTTTTCACAAGAGAAAAAACGCTGTTTTGAATATATTATATGAAGTAAAACAGTCCATGAAGTCATTAAATTTTCACATCTGAAGATTGGAACCCAAATATCCATCCAGAAATGTGGAAGTCCCACCCCAGACAGTGATAAAAAAATACCCCATGTCACATACAGGGACTTGATATAAAACCCAGGGACATTTTAAGAATGTGCTGGAGGCAGGCCCTATATCTTGGCTTGCTGCTGTCCTCTTCAGTAATTCTATGTTGATTATTTCGTTTCACTGATACTCTTTAACTACTCTGATACTCTTTGACCTTTGTTCATCTTTTTATCCTTTTTATCATGATATACTGTGGTAAATAGGCAAAAATTTATGTAAGGATATTTTTTTACAAAAGTTCCATCATTTCTTCCCACCATTGAACTTCTGGCACTCTGGTCCTTTGCAAATTTCTTAGTGTTTCATCAGCCTCAGTATATCTGAAGAAATTAGGCTGATTTGGGAACAAATGATTTACTTCATGCTCAAGATAAAATAAATTCTCCAATCTGTCATGAAGGTTTTTCCCCGTAGGCAATGCTGCTGTTGATGAACTGGTTGAAGAACTAGCTTGATTATCAGCATATTTGTCCAATTTTTCAACATAACTATCAAGGTCCATTAGCTTATCTTCAACAACTATAGGATTGGGCAATCCTCTATTTAACAAAATATTCAATCTTTCTCTAAAGGCAATGATTTCTTCTTGCATATCTGAGCACCTTCGTTCTAAATTATGTACCAGAGTTCTTTTAGTAAAAACTCTCTTTATTTCCAGAATTGTTCCGGTCCTGTCCTGAATACCAATTTCTGCAAGTTGATTCTTAGTCCGAGTATTCAAAAAATGTATAAGTCTATTGGCCTCTTCTGGCATATTTCCCAACTCTTGTCTTGATCTCTCAATCTCATCCAGAGCCAATTTAACTAAGTTATTCTGTTCATCCATTATTTGAATTGAGGACCAGACATCCTTTATTGATCGAATGATATTATCCCAAAGAATATCATTTATTTATTTTAAAGGTTTCTCCAATGTGAGATCATTTTCCAATGCTTTGACTATTTTTTCTAATTTGTTCACTTCTCTTGTTTTATTAGCAACATTCATTTTTGAAAGATCATATTTATGTTCTAGAGTGGCCAATTGTTCCTTTGTTTTGTGAAGCTCTATGGCCTGAAGTTTCATATCTTCCATTGACTTTGTTAATTCATCAGTGTTCAAATTTGCAGTGTTGCTATGTGACAATTCTGCTGGCTGACCTGTTGTTGCTGTACCTTTCACTACTCCTGCTGTAGATACTGGAATATTTCCCTGCTTATCTTTTAATGCATTCTCAAGCTCTTTTTTAGCTGCAGTAAGTTGCTCATTCAATTTTAAGAGAAAATCCATTAGTTCTTCCTCAGAATTTTGTTTGATGATTTCTGCAGTCTGTGGATGTCTTGAGGCCGGTAACTTTAATTGTTTTCTCAGAGCTACAATATTATCATCTTTTCTCTTGATCAAAGCTTCAATACCTTTCACATCTTTAGGATTATGACCCAAACCAATGATTATTTCCTCTAAAGTTTTGATTCTATTATCCTTAGCCTGGGAGGAGGCTTTTTCAAGCTACAACTGTGTATTAGTATTATCCAAAGAATCCCGCAACTTATGGGTCATCATTGATTTATCCGTCAGAGTAGAATAAATCATCTCACCTATTTGCTTGTGTAGCTCAATTTGATCTAAAGGATGGATATCCTTTACTAAGACTTCAAAATTAGTCCTAACGTAATCTGCAGCTGTCTGAGGCTGCTGCACCTTGGGCTTCAAATGGCTCATTAACATCTTACCCTGTTGGATGTCATAAGCTGACATCAATATTTCTTGATTTTTCGGAGCCATCTTCAAAAATTGGTTGTACACTTGAAGTCTAAGTGGATCGTTCCTGGCCTTTATATTGATGAATTTTCTTTTGATGTCCCAGGCAGTTTTTACCGGAGGTTTGAAAGAAGATATTTCTGCACTTTGTTGCCTCTGTATTCCCTATTTTTGAAAATTAGTGGATGTCCCACTACCTGTATCTGTTTGTTGACTGTCTTCTCTTCCCTGGCTGTCAGGGATTTCCTGAACTGATTCATCTTCTGGAAGGGGAGTTAATTTTTGCCTTTTAACATCTTGCTGTTCAGAAGAGCCACCAATAGGAGTAGTTTTTTCAGCCTCTCTCTTTTTTCCCTTTTCTATATTCAGAGGAGTTTGTAAAATAGAAATTTCTGGCTCACTGATCTGAGTAGAAGGAATTTGTCCTTGACCTTGTTCTTTAGAAGTCTTTGGTTGCTCTGTCATTATGAATTTTTCAATTATTTGTATATCAGGCTCGTTTTCTTTTCCTTTAGATTCTACTGCTACTGTACTAATCTCCTGCAAATTTTGTTGTAAAGTCCTAGCTGAAGAAGATCCCTGCACCTGTCCAAAAGATTCTAGGTCAAGTATCTTTTCAAGATCTTTCATTACATTTTCAACATTGACCTGCTCACTATCTTTTTCAACCAATGTCCCTTTTGTCCATTCATCCATATTAGCATATTGTTCTATTTCTGGGATTCTTTGATGGATGTATGGTGACAGTTTATTTTTCATTCTTCTATCACAGATAAAGTTGTTTGGATCATAAGGCACCCAATAGAAACTCTTTTGTAGTCTAAGATAGTCTTCTAAAATCCTTTCGGCTTCCTTTCCAGCTTCCCTAGAGTTACAAATGAAGGGACCTAATTGGCTCTTGATCCTGAGTTGAGCCTTTTTCTTTGCATTGCAAAAATGAATTATATCCGAATTATTCATCTGCCTGAAATATTCTAATGCAAAGAGTCTCATTGGGACATACTTGGGCAGTTTGAATGGGCATAATTCACATCCATATATCCTGATCTCTATGTAGTTTTGATATAGGTACCAGTCACCTATCTTGTACTGCTTTGAGAGCTGAAGGATTTTCTTGATTTCATTGTTAATTCTAGGAGGAGAGACTCCTGTCAACAAGGTAGTTGCAAGATGAACAAAAAGGTCGACAAACTCATTATAGGAATAAGGAGAATTAGAGGAATTGTGAGTAATGGCAGACCAAAATATGACTGACCTAGGATTCCCTTTGGCATCAAGTTTCTTAACATAAAAAGGGAAATTTTCTGACTGAAAGTAAATCATGAGATGATATATGATAGAAGAATAATTAAATACTCTCTCATTCTCAAATCTCATGAACTGATCATGGATTTTGTCAGCAATATAAGATGAAAAATCGTACTTGACAGCAGGAGGCTGTCTAGGGGTAAAATTAGATAACAATAATAGGGTTAAATGATCAACATACTCACTAGTATTGAAGCCCATTATGGAAGATATCATGTTTAAAATAAGTCTACCCTCATCAGTAAAGAAAGTATAACCATAAGGGGGAGGGTTTTTAGGCTGATGCTCTGGTAACATGAAGGTTTGGCATAGGCGGTTTAACTCTTCATGGGATAACCTAGTAGATTTCTCAAGTAATTCAGCCATGGACAGGGGAGTGAGAGCTTGACCAGGTTGGAATTGTAGCATTTCATTTATGGACTGAGCAGTTATTGGGAAAAGGACATTTTGACTTGGGGATAAAACTGCTCGTTGGTTGGGATCATAATTTGCGTAGAAATAATGGATTAACTCAGGAAAAATATGGACTGAGGGGAGAAGGTACATAGGAAGATTTGATTCCCAAAGTCCAAAGATGTCAGAACCATTCAAATAATTGTCTCTGCAGCAGCAAAATATTCGAAGAGGATTCTCACTGAGATGCAAGTCCTTAATTTGAAAATCCATATCAGCTAAAGGCAAATAATCCAAGTCCTTGTGAGGGGCATTGATGGGCACGACATTCAGAGCTACAGGAACTTCCATTTCTGGTTCTTGTGGATTCAGAAATGGAATTTCGGGGTTTTTGTGGAAAAGGGGCACAATTACCAGCTTTGGGAATATAATTGCAGTTCTGGGAACGAAAAAGACCAAACTGAACTTCTTTTCAGACCTTAGTGCAGAATTAAAACTAAAACCAGGATTTTTTACAGAGTTTAGCGAGGAATTGGAATAAATACATGTTTACGGGAAATGAAACATGTTTAAATAGGCACTAGTTATGACAGAAGAACCCTGAAATACTCGGCTTCAATTCTCTTCAGCAAGGTAACGATGAGCAAGCGTTAACAGTTGGTTTTTGAATTTTGTTGCATGGAAGACTGGCTAGCGCACGGAACAATGAAAATGACGCAGACGCAATTTGTTTTATTTACAAAGTCAAAAGGGTGGCAGGTTTTGATTGATGACGTCAGCATGTACGATGGTTTCGTCATAGAGGGATAGGAGCGGATATTTGTTTGGGCCGCTCACGCAGTGGAAATCCGGACCCGAAAAATATTAGGGCGAATTTGATAAGAAATTCGCGTCACAACTCTCCCTCCGTACGCCAGCCAACTTCGGACCCGAAAAAGATTAGGGCGGAATTCATTTGGTTTTCGCGTCACAAAATTGGCCGATGTCAGCAGGCTATTTTGGAACGCGAATTTGGTTTGAATTATGGTTTATCGCCGTTTGAAGTCCGGCGGGCTCGACTTAAGAACAATTTTGTTTGATCCCATCTTATAAGATTTGTGTTGGTTTTCTTTGATAATACACATATTTATAATAAATCATGGGAATACCACACTAGTAAACATGTGGAAAAGTTATATAAATTATTGAGAAAAATCATTTTTATGTAAAAATATCCAAATGTGCTTTTGGGAAATAAGAATTCGAGTATGTGGTTCATATTGTTTTAAAGGAAGGAGTGAAGTTGGAGCCTCAAAAGATGCAAGCTATTACAAAATGACCTATTCCTAAGAAAATCAAGGTTCTTAGAAGATTTTTTAGACTTACATGATATTATTGATACTTTGTTAAGAATTATGCATGCATTTCAAGTCCACTCACATATCTCTTGAAGAAAATATCATTTATATGGAATGATGAGGCTACTTTGGCATTCTCTCTTTTAATGGATGCCATGTCTTCTACACCAACATCGATTGCACCTACTTTTGGTAAAACATTCATAGTAGAGTGTGAGGCACTAGGAAAAGGAATTTACGTAACATTAACACAATAAGGGATATCATTGGCTTTTAAAAGTAAGGAATTCAAAGAAAATATTTGGTGAAATCTACGTATGAAAAATAAATGGAAGCAATATTACATGCAATAAAAAATGGGAATAGTATATCACTGGGAGGTACTTTAAAGTCAAGATATACCATGATAGCATAAAGTATTTTTTGAAGCTATGGATTTCATTGGAATATTAACAAAAATGAGGAGAAAAAATGCAAAGTTTTAATTTTGAGATAATCTGCAAAAAGGGTAAGGAAAATTTAGTACATGATGCTCTTTCTAAAATAGAAGAGGCATCAAATTTATATCCAATTACATTTTCTATTCCTAGGTGGCTAGAAGAATCTTGCCATAATGGAAAAATGACAATAGTACTAAACAAAAACTAAAATTTATAAAGGATGGGATGAACTCTATGGAGCATTGGGAGTGAAAGAGAGATATAGTTTGGTGCAAATGTAGAATATTTTTATGCACGCAAGCATATTTGAATAAAAAAATATTAAGGGAGTCCCATGTCTCTCTGATGGTAGGATGCAGGGTTCCTTAAAACATCTCAAAGGATCAAAAATATATTTTTGGAAGGAATGAAGAAAGATATTCAAAATTTTGTAAGAGAAGGTCAGGTTTGCATAATAAATAAAAGAGAGATAGTAAAATCTCTAGGGTTACTTCAACCATTCCACATACATATTCAAAGACTAGAAGATATATCAATAGACTTTATTACAGGGTTACTGAAATATGCCAATGTAAATAGAACTTCCAAAATTAGATGAAGAATGAAAGTTGATTCTTGAACCACAAAAAGTTATAGATAAACATTTTGTATCTCTTTGACATATAACCATTATGAAGTACCTAATTAAGTGGAAGAATATTCCTCTAGAAGAAGGTACATGGTAAAATGATCAATTCGTGATGAAATACCCACGGCTAAAGGGTTCGTTTGAAGTTTTTACAAAGGTTTTGTTATATGTTTTATATAACGCGCGGCGGAATAGTTTTATTGTTTGTTAATGTCCCACACAGTGATCAAATTTGAAGGGCAAGTCCGAATTTCAATTAGAAGGGCATATATCTATGTCGCCCTTCCATAATGAAAAGCTTTAAAAAAAGAACTTTTCAATTGACCACAATAAATTATTTTTACATTTCATTTTCAGAAAGACAAAACCATCAATCTTTATATTAATAAAAGACTGTTACATATACAACAATGAAGAAGGCTCCATCTCTCATTGCTTAAATATCTCATTGGCAATGTCAACATAAGTCTTGAAGACACTATTATAAGATTTTGGATACATACCACCGGGATATAGGAGATTCTTATGTGTCAGATTGTGTAATGCAATTTTGACTTTGTCTCACAAGGAGCAGCAGCATGGAGGTCTGGATTTTTCTTATAGAACTTTTTTATTATTATTTGAAATTTTGTTTATAGATACGAATACAACAATGAAATTATGAGCATGGTGGACAATTATTCAAGCTCATGATGCCAAACCATGATGATGTAAGTTTGGAATTTAACATTTTTACATGTTAAAGACAAATAGTCAAAATCACTGACAACTTAGTATGCCATAATTAATAATCATTCCCTGTTCACTTTTTTTAATAGTTTTATGTCACACGATGATGCAGGGGCATTAGGCACTAGCCAGCAATGTAGGAGGTTTTGTCCACATGTTGCGGCTAGGAGGGTTCGAAAATATTTGAGTTGTAACAGCTAGGTGTCAATACCTCAGCTGAATGTATTACTTAGACTAGTTAGAGTTGTAGGAGTCGAACAGTTTCAGTTAGTTGAATTATTATAATTAGACCTTTTGATTTCTAGAATGGTCCTCTCAAAGGAACTGAAGAGCCATATGTTATGTATATAAATTGTAATTCCTTGGATGAATAAAAGTAGAGAGGGGATTTCTGCAAGAAACCTCTGTGTGTGAACAATTGTTTCCAGTTAAATGATTTCCAAGCTTAGTTGCCATTGAATTATCTCGAACTGCTAATTGTGAAGAACTGTTTAACTGTGAGGCGATCTGGTACTGATAATTCCATTCTTCTGTCTTTGAATTCCCATAAATTTTTGGATAACCCTGTGAACTCACCCCACCCGAAGGCGAGGTCTGTGTAGAGAACCGGGGTCGTGAACACTGTTCAAATATAAAAATCCCGCGTAATAAAGAGACAAGATTGTTGTTCTTTCGGAACCTGACCCGAGGATTGGACATGAGTTAACAAACAAAAGGATAGCGGAACCAGACTTGCACCCGTGGTCAAGCCCTGTACCAAAACCACGAGCAGAATCACAAAAGCGGGTTGCCCATATCGCACCGCTTTTGCAGAGTAGGCGGTATTTCCTATTCACGAGCGATTCCATAGGGAATGCAACACGTGGCGAAGTGACCCCCGTAAAACCACCATTTAACCCGCGCCATCACACGTTAAAGCCCGACGTTGGAAGCCGAGCGAAATTGCCAAGAGTCATTGATTTGGAGAAGGGCCATCGGACGGTGGCCGCACGTTGAACTTGCCCGGAGGTTAAATAAGGTGTGCGGAGGATAGCCAGGTATGATATGAGTGTTTGATTGGTTATTGATATATATAGGTGGGGCCGGAGTATAATGAAATTGTTTAATTAAACGATTGGCGGATAATTAGCATAAGTTTGGAGCGTGATTGTTGTAAGGCTGGGTGGTGAAATATAGAGCCGAAATTTCATTACAAGTTATTTATTTAAAAAGAAATGTGGAGTATAAATACAAAGTGTTGAAAGTTAAACATTGGTTATAAGGCTTGGAGATAATATAAAGTCGGGAATATAAATTAAATTCCAACCATTGTGGATAGTATTTATTTATCAAATTCTACGAATTTGATAAATAAACTCGAAGAAAGAAGAAGTCAATTAAGACTCAGGCTGGAGGAAAAGAACGGGGTACACCAAGGGAAAATGCTGACAGAGCGATTGCAGACACACCAACTCTCCTTGGGGGTCCAATTTCAGTTTTGTTGCGTCACACGATGATCTCTCTTCTCTGGCATTTACTTGTATTGAAGATCACTATTCTAGGAATAAGGAGTTATTTTCTCCAAAATAACCCTAGCCAAACATTGACAATGCATCAAGGATATCTTTCTATGCTTCATAAGTACATATGTTCTACTTCTAAATCATGTCTTGGAAGTGGTTGTTTTGCTGGAAATTATTCACCAGTTGGTTTCATACCAAAGTCTTTTTCACATTTTCAGCATCCAATACATGAAAAAGATAATGGTTTAAAACAACATAAATATTTGAAATTTTACAAGAATTGTCTGGCAAAATTTGAATATGAATTTTGAACTCAAGTGCATGATGCTGTATAGGATCAAGTGTCATTTTGAATACCAAATGTTTCACAAGAAACTTCTCAACATGCTACCCTGCAGTAAGGATTAAATGACAATATTGCATCAACTATTTCCATATTAAAAGTGCACCTCGACCATAAGACTAAACAACTACAAATGTTGTAGATCTAACAAGACCACACAATCAAATGTATTCCACAAGGCCAATACCGTATGAAAAATGAAAAGGAGTTTGCAACCAAAAATACCTTAGGCAACTAATTCAATTAGATACACCAAACCATCAGCAAAAAGGAAAACCAGCCTACTTGGCCCCAATATTTTCAATTGGGTCCTCTAATTCAACCAATAAAAAGGCCAAAACCATAGCATTGAGATACATTTCATTACACTGTCAATAACAATAAAATTTGACTCAGCCATAACCCTTTCCTTTTATTGTTGTGAAAAGCTTTATGCATTACTCTAATGTGGCCAGTCCATAGGCCAAGTAGACCACTGGGTAACAAATATGTTTCCTTTCACCTTTGAGTTTTCAAATTATGCCTACCAAATCTAAGACATTTAAGAGGGGGAACTAATACAACGTTAAAAAGAAAACCAGAGCACACATCTACAAATTACCTCCTTAGCCACTGTCACACCATCATTAACTATTTTCGGAGAACCATGCTTGCTCTCCAAGACAACATTTTTCCCTTCACCCCAAGGGTGACTCCAACAAGATCAGCAAGTTTGTTCACACCACCTGCAAGACAAATTGACAATGCTTTCAGTAAGTGTGCAATTGAATGCCAGACCATATTCCAAAACAACCCTCCATGAAAAATTAAAATAACACATTAAAATCGAATATAAGTGGACAAGGAAATATCCACCGCAGTGAAGTTTCACGAGCAGGTGACCTTCCTTTAAACATAATTTTTTCTCTGACCTGCAATTTTTTTGTCACTGAGCCATCCTTGTTGAAGTACAACTCCTTTTCCATAGATCTTGTATTAACTACCTTCTCTCTGTCACGTAATCTCAGAGTCCCTCTTCTGCTTGAGCGTTTAAAGGAAATGGGTGAAAAAACTGAAAGAGAAGACAACTGTCTGCCATAATTATCAAATATTGCACCCAACTTCTTCCCCTTTCCATTGTTACCCAATGAGGTAGATGTTGCAATTGTTGTCATACTGCCCAAAGAAGAGGCTATCTTCTCTTATGCTGAGTATAGAATTACAAGATATTCATATTAGTATGAACCTTAAAAAACATGACTCCCATTGCTAAAAACCACTTTTAAGTTGTAACAGGCAAACTAAACAACTATCGCAACTTTTGGCAACTTCTGGAGCATTAAGAGAGAAACAACCAAAGAGAAATACAACCACAATCCTCATTTTAATGAGACCGACTATATATTTTCATTAAGATAATAGAAAGAAATCATGACTATATTAAGGCTAGCACAAAACAATCTTTAACCAGTGTCTCTCGCGGCCTTTAGGTTGCCATGCTAGAGGTTGCATATTTTTAATTTAAATTATTGACCTCTCGTGCCCATCTATGAATGCATCCAATGGGATATCTACATCAAATGCTCCTTTATATCCCCAAAACAAATTCCCTACTACAAGAGCACCAGTATTGATGGATCACCCCACACCATCCCACCCACTAGAAACGGTGAAAAAGGAAACCCGAGAAATCTTCTGAAATATCTCAAGATGACTATATGGGTGGTTCTTATGAATCAACCAACTATTCAGAACATGCTCATCAATCCAAACCATAAGTATTATGTGACAATATTCAAGCAGGCACTGAATCGGATTTCTGAAGCTATGTTAGAGAAACCCTAAACTCTCACTGAAAATAGGTGAAATGTGGCACCACTCAGAGATTGACATGTGCCAATTGGTACAAGTGGCAGACAATTGGCATGCTCAAACAACGAGGTGATGCAGGAATGACATGAGGGAGAAAATATCAGAAAAGCCCCAAATCTGGAGAACTAAAGCTCATCACCAACCCGAGATTGACAACTTTACATGATGTAACCTATGAAATCGTAAATGGAGAAATCATAGTAACAATAAAGTAACCTATGTAACAATAAATTTGGATTCATCCTGGGAGTGGTAATGGGAGAAATCATAGTGAACAACCGGAAACATGCAGAGTTGCTTACAATCAAATAGATGAAAAAACACACACAAAAAACCTAGATAATAATCATGAACAAGCTTAATATTGAATTATGAACTGTAAAGGAACTTACAAAATGTGACATTACGAACCTCGTCAAGCGCACAAGAAAAAATATCCTGGACATGACCCTGGTTGACAAGTTGTATTGCTCATGATGCAAGAGGATTTGTACCTGCACTGCCAAGTCAATCAAAATCCATCATTATCTATACAATAAATACAAGTAATTGATGTATTATTTTTTACTCTAAGATTCATTCTTATGATAATGTTAGAACATATGTTGAAAATGTCAAAACATACCTGAATAAGCTCCTCTTCGTTTCAAGAACAATTTATTGGAGTCGCATGAACTTGGAACAAGCCTCCCACGATCCGAAAGAGTAGCAACTAAGTCAACAGTGACTTTTTTGTTGCTACACTGGATCGAGGGAGGTTTGCTCCAAGATTAAATCGCTCCAATAAATTATTCTCTACTAAATAGGGCCAACCACGTGAAGGTGGAAGCTCTTATGGCCCCTCCCCCCCCTCACATCACTCTCAATTCCCCAATACCCAATCTATATTTCATTTTTTACTTTCATGAGCATAAAAAAATATTCAATAACTAATAAAAAAACAATTCAACAAAAAGTACGCAAGGAAACATTGCAATTAATTCTTGACATAAAAATAGTATGATAAATGAGTTTTTTATATAACGCAAAAAACGTTCCAAGTATGGTAACGTTTGTCTTATAATAATAGAATATTTTACATTATCAAATTTTCTTTTTCTTCTTCGTATTTCTAAAGCTCCTAATTACATGATCAATATCATCATGCTCTTCTCATGTTTCGTGCCTTTCGAAACGCAGTGCTGACCTAGTTGCGTAGTCACGATGTCTGGTCTCATCCAGTGACGGGGCATCGCCTACAAAAATAGATAATATTAAATTTTAATTGTCAGTTTTTAAATATCATTGAACTAGTTAGGTAATATTAATAAAAAAAATTGCAATGAGATTATTTACCTGGTGCACCAGTTGTCGCCGCTGACCTAGTTGCGTAGTCACGATGTCTAGTCTCATCCAGTGACGGGGCATCGCCTACAAAAATAGATAATATTAAATTTTAATTGTCAGTTTTTAAATATCATTGAACTAGTTCGGTAATATTAATAAAAAAAAAAATTGCAATGAGATTATTTACCTGGTGCACCAGTTGTCGCCGCTGACCTAGTTGCGTAGTCACGATGTCTGGTCTCATCCAATGACGGGGCATCGCCTACAAAAACAGATAATATTAAATTTTAATTGTCAGTTTTTAAATATCATTGAACTAGTTCGGTAATATTAAAATTGCAATGAGATTATTTACCTGGTGCACCAGTTGTCGCCGCTGACCTAGTTGCGTAGTCACGATGTCTGGTCTCATCCAGTGACGGGGCATCGCCTACAAAAACAGATAATATTAAATTTTAATTGTCAGTTTTTAAATATCATTGAACTAGTTCGGTAATATTAATAAAAAAAATTGCAATGAGATTATCTACCTGGTGCACCAGTTGTCGCCGTTGGGACTGTTGCCCTGTCTTCCTCTCTGGTGGTAAGATCCTCAAGGGAAACATTCTCTGTCATTTAAACAAAAAACGTTATAAGGACAACCATCAAGGTATAATTAGAAAAAATTATAAGTGGAAATTAATTACAGTCACGGCCCTCACTGATAGTAGCATTGTCGTCCTGGTCCCTACTACAATGATCGGGTTGCACGTGAGGATCATCTACATCTGGCTCTAAAACTGGGTTATTTGCCTCGTCGGTAGTGCTGCACCCCTGATTTAAACAAAGTTGTTAGACATTAAATTTATGGACGAAAAC
Source organism: Pinus albicaulis (assembly GCA_034641835.2). Classification (NCBI taxonomy): domain Eukaryota; kingdom Viridiplantae; phylum Streptophyta; class Pinopsida; order Pinales; family Pinaceae; genus Pinus; species Pinus albicaulis. The sequence continues at coordinate 551,926,540 of CM076574.1, forward strand.
AAACATATTGAAAGGTTAATGTTTTACCTTATCAGGCATTCTGGATCTTGGGACCTGCCCCAAGCTTCTGTGACGTTCAACTACGACTTGATAGCCGAAATGGAAAGCGATATTTTTATCTTCCTCTGTAGTTTCTGTTCCGAAGTCATCACCCTACATTACATATTATTGTTTATTTTTAATCATATTTTATAGGATTACAAAAACGTTGGAAGGCGATACAATTAATTATAAGATGTTTAGCTACTTAATTACAATTCTTGCGGCCAATTTCAAGTAGCCGCCCTGGCCTAGCTTGTGATGGCCCTTTTTTTCAATCCTAGCTTTGGTTGCCTTTGAGGTGTCAGGAAACCTAGCATCAAAAGATTAAAGTTAGATATGACGTAGCACACTTTTATTTTAGACATAAAGAAAATTAAAGCTATTGAATTAAAGTTGTAATTTACCTTGCGGGTCCAGTTGGCATTTTTCCTTCTTTCTTTGCCCTTTTCTCTTTTCCGTCATGGATGAGTGCTCTCCACTCACTCTATGAAACTGCGAGAGGACGCTCATATCTAGGGTTAAATTGCAATTGCGTCCTATATGTGTCCCTGGTATATTTCAAATATTTGCCGGCTACCTGAGCCACCGCTTTTCTGTCAAATGTGCCGACCCCAAAAAGGGCTTCTAGATAATCTAGAAGTTATTTTTTCAAGTTGGAATTCTGGGAATTCCACCCTGTACGTATGGTTGGGCCAAAAATTACCAACGCATGGCTCTCCAGAATCCTGTAGAACTCATTGTTTCCTACACAGAATAAAACCAAAAGAGGAAGAAGATATTATCATTAATTTAAAAATAAAAATCATGATAAATATGTTTTAGATAAAGTACATGAAATAGTTAAAATATTAAAATTTACCTGGGAGTTGTACATTCTTTATAGGGACACCTTCATCTTTCACCAACAACGTGCCATTAATGGTCCCTGTGGAGCTAACACGTGTAGCTCCAGGAAACGCAATAATGTAGTTGGCCATATCAGCCTCATCATTGCCAACACGTTCAACAGTTGGCAGGGTGTCTGCTTGGGCAGGGTGTGTTTCTTGGCTGGAACCTAAAGGAGTAGAAGGTGTATGAGAGAGTTGTTGGGCAATCTCTTGCCCTTGTGTCCCACTACCACCAACATCGGATTCTGAAAGTGCCAGAAAACACTACATACAAAAGCACTTTTTGTTAGTTTAGTCAATGTAAAAATTAAAAATCAAACTATCACAATTCATCTCATGCAGAACAAAAAAAATATCCTTTTGACTTTTTATTATTACCTGATATCTTTCTAGCTGGCTCGTAATTTATTTTATCTTCTCTTCTGTTTCAAGTGTTTGAGGCGCGTCTATCAAAGTATTAAATTTCGAACTTGCATCTCGTGCCTTTTTTCGCAACAAGAACACTGGAGATAGGGATGAAGAAAGCTCTTCCTCAAAGAGGGAATCATCAGGCGTACCATGGCTAGGTGTCTGCATATTTGAAAAAAATTAATATTATTTCAATTAAGTAAATAACTAAAATACCTGAAGATAGAGCAATGCTGGCACTTTACATGTTCTTCCGCTGGCCTCTTTCCGCGATCATCCTGTCTCGGGGTTGTTCCTGCACTGCTCTGATCAGTCTGCCACAGTGCAATAAAATTATAAATGTAAAAACTTGAAAACAATATCTAACTTGAAAACACAAAATGAAAACTGAAATAATTTCTAATAAGACACCGGAAGACAGAGTTAGAGTTTCAAATATGCCTTGCATTGAATTCAGTCCTGGGAACATGTCATTGCACATTAAGGCACCCAAACAAGAGACGAGTTGACAATGAAGACCTTATTGAATATATTGTTGGAGAAACTTCTAGTAAACTTGTTGTGAAGACCTTGAGGACATTTTTGGAGCAACATTGTTGAAGCTGATGTTATAGCATTGTTGGAGACGATCTTGAAGGGCCTTGAAGTGAAGCTTTTGGAGCAACTATTGAAAAATCCTTAGAGCATTTAAGTAAGGCACTTTCTATCTTCCATCACCTTTTTCCTTTCAATATCCTTTAAAAGATTTTGTTGATATTTAATGTTTGAAATCACGTTATAATTCATTGATTATATGTGTTTGGGGACTAGAATAATTTCACACTAAACCATGCAAACTTAAAAGTAACTTAACAGATCCATAAAGTAATAATAATCATAATTCCTAATTTCCTATTATACGATATGATGCAAATTATTCAAACATGAAGCAATGAAGACATGCAATGTCTAAATTTCAAGATTGATGAACCAATACAAGAAGTTAGAAACTACAACTTTGATTCAATACTCTGTGTCCTAACTCCAGGAAGGAATCTAGTTTGTAGTATAGAACATGCATCGTGTATTATCAATTCTTAATTGACAACAACTAAAGGTCATATACCTCATCAATTCCTTCCCATTTTGTGTTTTTATGTTATATTCCTTATAAAAGTGTCAAATTTCTCTCAAAGTAAGCAACCACTGAATAAAATAAAAAATATTTGAGATATGATTGAGAAATGGTCATTTATTTCTTAAAAGGATCTTCATGATTTCTTTTGTTGTTTTTCATCTCAAGAAACAAGAAATGACCTAAGAAACTATCGTGCTGTAATATAAGAAACAACACGGTGCAATGGCCATTTTCAAAGCCAAATGATGTCCATTGAGGACATGGCCTTTATTTGGTTCCTGTTTCATAGGAGTTTCGGGTAGAAATGGAACTTTGTTGTACCATTTCCTGTAGTAAAAAGGGAAAACCTTCTTTTTCCATGGGAAATAATTTACCTTTCCTTTTTCAAGATAATCTAAATCACAAAAAATATGAACTATACTACACACATTATTGGATAATGTGAAAGTGGAAAAGGAATACCCTACACAAGTGATGCACACATGTACATTTGAACACTAATAGATTTTTTTAGTTGAAATGCAATGCTTGTTTTCATTTAAATGTAGGGTTTTTAAAGCAGGGAGAAATAATGGCTACCAAATTAATAAGCGTTTCTTTGGGAAAAATTTAAATCTTGTATTGGGTGATGAAGATAATAGAGGGTAATGAATCTTGATTCTTGACATCTAGAGAGAACCCTACGGCCTAACACAATCTAATGGAATTGACCAAAAAAACCCAAATAGAGTCAACCCTACTATAGGAGGAAGGGCCTGCAGTAAGAACTTACCATTTTGCAAGAGCTGAGGGCGAATGCTGTTCTGCAAGAGCTGAGGGCGAACACTGAGGGCGAATGCTGAGGGAAAATGTTGTTATGCAAGAGCTGAGGGCGAATGCAAGGCGAATGTTGTTCTGCAAGAGCTCGGGGCGAATGCGAGGGCGAATCTTTGTTCTGCAAGAGCGGGAGGCAGTGCGTGCCTGGGCGAGGGCGAATGCCTGATGGGAAGAGGGCGAGGTGAATGCTGAGGGAGAATGTTGTTCTGCAAGAACGGAGGGCAAATGCGCGCGTGATATCAGACGTTAATGCAGCACACATGTACATTTGAACACTAATATATTTTTGTAGTTGAAATGCAATGCTTGTTTTCATTTAAATGTAGGGTTTTTAAAGCAGGGAGAAATAATGGCTGCCAAATTAATAAGCGTTTCTTTGGGAAAAATTTAAATCTTGTATTGGGTGATGAAGATAATAGAGGGTATTGAATATTGATTCTTGAAATCTAGAGAGAACCCTACAGCCTAACACAATCCAATGGAATTGACCAAAAAAACCCAAATAGAGTCAACCCTACTATAGGAGGAAGGGCTTGCAGTAAGAACTTACCATTTTGCAAGGGCTGAGGGCGAATGTTGTTCTACAAGAGCTGAGGGCGAACGTTGAGGGCAAATGCTGAGGGCAAATGTTGTTCTGCAAGAGCTGAGGGCGAATGTTGTTCTGCAAGAGCGGAGGGCGAATGTGCGCGTGATATCAGACGTTAATGTAGCTATTGCGACGGATACGAAACAATAAAATCATTTTTATGTAGCGCGCATATAAGTTTCGTATTTGTATTTAGCGCACATATAAGTGTCGTTATACCAACGGCGGAAAATACGTCGCTATTGCGATGAAGGCCTCCAAACGTCGCAATTATGACACTCAGACATTGTGTCGCACTTGCGACGTTTAGAGGTAGTCATCGCAATAGCGACATGTTGGGCCATAGTGTCGCAATTGCGACGTCTTCCTCCAAACGTCGCAATTGCGACACTTTTCTAAGTGTCGGTATTGCGACACTTTTCTATAAACGTCGGTATAGCGACAGTTTCGGGTGGGATGGAAAAATTTTGGGGAAATTTCGACATTTGGTCAAAAGCGTCGGAACCAAGTGTCAGAATTTCTGCCAAATGTAGTAGTGTGATCAGGACCTCTTTGCTCTCTCTGCATAATTTGTGGAGGGTTTCTTCTTGGGTTTTGATTTTTGTTTTGGGGTGCTATCTGATTGTCTCTGGGTGTTTCTCTTTCATTCAAACTCATCCTCTCCATCATCCTTTCTATATTCCTTACCGAGTTATCAATATTGGCATTAGATGTAGAGGCTATAGGCTCTTCTCTTATGGTGACCCTCCTTTTGGTCCTTAAATTAGCTTCTACACTCACAACATCTTTTTGCATTTCCTCCAAGGTTGATGAGAATCTTTCCCTGAGCTGATAGGACAGGTCTGGATCAAATACATCTGGGAATTTAAGTATAACTATCCCTTGGGACGGTCTCATATTAGCAGGGAGTGCGTTGTGTAAGTTATTGAACCTAGTGCAATAGTCTTGCACACTCTCTTCGGGGGATATTTTGATAGTTTCATACTCTGATAAAATCTGTAGTGGGTTTTTCTTGACATCCCATCAGTTGATAAATGTCTAGTGAAAAGCAGGGATATCATGGATACTATTGGCAGTTAGACCTTTAAACCATTTCCTAACTTCACCCCCCAAACTCTGGGCAAACATCCTCAACTTGACACTGTCATCATCAATTTCTTATAGGTCAAAGCAGTAATTCATTTTATCTATGTGTTGTTGGGCATTCATGGGGCTAGTGTTGTCAAACTGCGGAATCTTGGACTGATAGTTTTGGGGCATAGGAGGTAGAGGCACTGGCAGCACTAATGGGGCATACCTGGCTACCATGATAGGTGGAGGGATATGAAAGGTGGGTGAGGGTGGATGGGTAGTGGTATGGAATATGGAGGGATCAAAAACTGTGAGGTCAGTCCAATTCTGAGATTTGGTTTTGAAGAGACTTTTTTCAAACTGTAAATCGAATTGAATGTCTTGCAAAGTAACAAAGTTGTCAAGCAAGGAGCTAGACCTGTAAAGAATCCTGTCACTGGGGGGACTGTTTTTTCTAGGTGTCTTCCTCAAGGTCTTCTCAGGATTGTCCACAATAGGATGGGGAATTGGATCTGTATGGGATCTAGTGTATATTCTTTTGGGAGCCAGACTTCAATCCAAAATTGCAAACCAACTGATTATTTAAGATTGTAAGGAGCCAATCTTTAAAAGAAAACAATATCATATAATGCTTTTTAGCTGGGGCTACTGAATTCGAATGAAAAATGGAAATTTTCAGCTATTTGGTAACTAGTATGTTATCACTCTATAATTTAGAATATTGGCAAGACTAAACTATAAAGCACAACATCAAAACCGCTTGAAGCTTGGGATCTAGCCCTCCTAGACTCAGAGAGGGATCTCTCTATTGGATTTAGTTTTGTTTAAGTTTACTAATATTAGGCTAGTTAAATAGATTGTGAGAGTTGTCTATTTGATGGTTCTCGGTTGGATAGAAGGGGTATTTTCTAAACAGTTTCCATTGGGCTATGGAGTCTCAAAGATTGGATATATGCATCAAGTCCCAGACCATAAGCAAGGCAATCTAGCTGTGAATACTGGTGTTGATAATGAACGAGGTTATGAGGTGGAGAAAAGTGATTTCAGTAATAGCTTAAGAGCAACTAAGAATTCTTAAACCATACTTCAAAAGAAAACTTAAAAAATGTAAAAACAGTCAAAAATAAGGTACTCCAAACATTAAATATTATTCTAACCTTATTGCTTACCATTAGAATTTAAATGGTGTACATGAAAAGATTGCAGTAGAAAGGCATTAAACATAAACAAAGAAAACATCATCGGGACATCACAACACATGAATCTTGCAGAATGATCTCTTTATTGATGCTCCAGCTTGAAAATTACAAGTACTTGAAATGAGAAAGTGCTTACAAAACCAAGTTCCAACCCTTGTTATAGAATGAAAAGTTATATTTAAACTACTTGCACTGGATTGTCGTTATCAAAGGGCAATCGGTTCAACTGCTACAATAAGTATCTGAAAATGGGTATGTTCATCTTCAGTAAGGATGCGTTGTGACTGTTCTGTAATAGATGCTTGAAGTGGTTGTAGGAGCGTCCTTTTACTGTAACGGCCTGTTTGACAGATGTCTAGCGTACTTGCGGAGCCGATACTTATCGTTGTGGCGGTCTGTTGTGTTGGTGAATCTGATACACTGGAAGTGTTGATACTGACAATTCACTGAGATGCCAGCTTTGTCACTGAACTGAGTTGTCATCCTTCTTTGAGCCTGCATAGATTTTCCCAACTATTTTGAGTCAGGATCTTGGTCTTGTTCAGCTTCCTGTAGACTTCATCAATCTTGGTGTACTTCACGAATGTTGGTCTCAGCTGAAAAATGTGCTTCACCTCATATTGTATGAAGACATCATTGTTGATGATTTCATAAAATTCATTCCCAGTCATGGTGTTCTTTAGGTTTGTGAGCTTGGATGTGTCCTTCGAGATCTCTGTGAGCCTCTTTACATAATCAGTCCTAGGCATCAACTTATCATTGATGACAAGAAAGGAAGGCAGACCTATTTTGTTCAGTGGCTCAATCCTATTGAAAAACCTACTCACCCCAATCTCCAGTTGATGGCACCTTTCTTCTAGCTCCATGACTAGACTCTTCTTATTCAACACCCTTTTAACTTCAAGAATATAGGTTGTTCTGTGAGCCACTTCCAGTTTCTCCAATTCATGGCTGCTCTTGGAATTCAGGAATCTGATGGTGTTTTTGGCACTTTGGGGCTTATCTCCAAGTTCCTCATTTGTTTTCTCAATGGCAACTTTCACCACATCAATTAGATCCCTTTGTTCAAAAATTATTGGAATTGAGGGCCATATATCATTTGCAGATTCAATTATATCCAACCATATGATTTGTTTAACTCTTCCCACCATGCTTCCAATTGAGGACTCCTCAAGAGATTTCTGCAAACTTTCATTTAGTTTTTTGCTAATCTACAACTATGTGGCATGTGTACAATCTTTCCTTTTGAATTTCTCTTGTAGGTCATTGAGTTGATCCTGCAACTTTTTAATCTCTGCTAACTGTAAGGACATGTTCTCCATCACCTTGGCTAGTTTCTCATTACTTTCCCCGGGTGCGCCTGTGGATGTTGTGGCTGCTGGAATCACTGTGAGAGGAATTGCTTGTAAGGGGGTCAAGGCCTTAGCTTCTTCCTTTGTTACTCCCTTCACTGCATCCCTTATTGCTTTATGTCACTATTTGATCATTTTATCCATCTCATGCTCCATTTTCCTGATCTGCTCTGTTTTTTCAACAATTAATTGTAGCATTTTTTCTTTTTGTGTTTCATTTGCGTCTATCTCCTTGGTCATAGGGTCTTCTGTCACTGGAATCTTAAGCTACCTCCTAAAAGCAGTTATGTCTACATTCTTCTTCTTCACAAGGGTTTCTGCCACTGCTATGTTTGATGGATTGTGCCCGAGATGTATCACTAAATTCTCCATAGATTTTATCCTTGAGTCCATGGCCATGGCTAAGATATTTTCCACCTTTAATTGTGACTATGTGTTGGACAGAGTCACCTATAATTTTGAGAGGCTCATGGTTGTGCTAGTTAGGGTGGAGGAGGTCATTTCCCCAGTATTCTTGTGCATCTCCATCTGGTCTATTGGGTGGATGTTCTTTGCATCAAACTCAAAAGATGTCTTCTTGTAGTCTGCTGCACCTTTGGGCTGGGGAATTTGTGCCTCCAAGAATTCCATCCTCATTCTTCCCTTCTCAAAGTCAAAGGCTGATAGGAGTCTACTCTAGGAGCTGCCTGTTTGTTTCCAAAACTGATTATAGGTGTTGGTCTTAAGAACCTCGTTCCTTCTTTTGATCTCCCTGAATGTGTCATAGATGTCTTCCTCCTTTTTTTCTACATTGGAAGTAGATGTAGGAGTCTGTGCATTCTGTTGTTGGAATGGCACGGTGGCAGAGGATGTGGAGAAGATCGTGTGGCCTCCTGCTATAGATGAACTCGGTGAATCCCCAATTGTGATGACAGTTTGTTGGTTTTTCTCACCGCTTTGATCAAGGCCCATGCTGATCCTGGCTCTCTTCCTATATTTCATTTTGAACTCCTTATTGGAGGAATCGATGTCCAATTTGGTTTGATCCTCCCTAGCCCTCTTACTCCCTATTTCCTTTTCAGGCTCTTTCCCTTTGTCATCTTGAACTCCTAAAGCTTTCCTCTCTTGTGGAATTGGTGTTTGGATTCCTGAAGTTTAGATGACCTAATTTTTAACCTCTTGGAGTGTGTCTACCACCCATTCTTCTTGGTTCATGTACTTCTCTATCTCTAGTCTGTGGGTATGGATTTAGGGTGTGGACTTGTTTTCCACCCTCTTTTTGGAGATGATCCCCATTGGATCATAGGACCAAGTGAAACTGTGTGTGAAATTCAACTCTTTTAACATTTTATCTACCTCTTCCCCTGTTGCCCTGATGTTGCAGATGAATGGGCCATTTTTGGATTTGATCCTGAATTGTGACTTCTTCTTGGCCGAAACAAAATGCACCTCATTAGAATCTATCATTTGTCTGCTATACTCAAGGGAAAACATCATCATGGAGAGTTATTTGGGTAGTTTATAGGGGGGAAATTCACTGCCATAAACTGTTATCTCTGTGTAGTTTTGGTAGAGATACCAGTCTGTTGTCCTTATCTACTCTGTCAACTGAAACACCTTCTTGATTTCTTCACTGATCCTGGGCTCTATGGTGCTATTGGGTGAATTGGTTGTTGGATGAATAAATAGGTTTACAAAGCTCTTGTATGAATAGTCTTCCTACTCCTTTCTCAATAGAGTTGTCTAGAAAATTACAGATTGGGATTGAGAGTCTTCATCTTTCTTTATCATGTCGAATTTGAACTTGTTGGATTGAAAACAGGTAAACATGTACGCCAACACAGAGATTTATTTGAATACCCCTTCTGTCTGAAATTTCAAAAAGTGATTGTGGATTGCATCCGCAAGGAACTAAGCATAGTTGAACATAACAGTGGGCTTGGCATCTGCAGAGAGGATAGAAAAGAAACCAATTATGGCTTCATCTATCCACTGATCATTATGATAACCTAACAAATAAGATAGGGTAGTGACAATGTGCTTGGTCCTCTTCGGGAAGGTGGATGATGGATATGGGGGATTTGTGGTAGGCATAGGTGCATTGTGAGTCATGAAAAGCTCCAAGGTTTTGGCCATGCTGGAAAAATCTAATCCTTGGTATAGTCCTATAAGGGCCTCAAAATAAAAAGGGATAGTGTTCTCAAAAATGGGGGCCTGCAACATCTCTTGAATGGATGGGGCATTTACATAAAACAAAATCTCTCCTGCGGAGTTCACTATGGCTCTTTGTTTAATGTCATAGCAAGATTGACATTTTCTAATTAGCTCAGGGCAGTTATGGGTTCTAAGGAAGATGTAATGTGGAAGCTTGGTCTCCCACAGTCTGATATCATCTTCTTCATTAAGGAGCTTATCCTCGAGCTAGCAGTAGACATCGAACAGGTCGAGGTCTGACTTTGTATCGTGGATCTTGTAGTCACTGTTAGCCAGGGGAAAATGGTCTAAGTCTACCTGAGGGTAGACCATGAGATTGAAAGGCTGTTGATCTGCCTTGGGAGGCATGATTTGCTTTTTCACTCTCTGTCTCACCTGCAATGGAGAATGGGCTGCAAGAGAAGGGGAATAGAGAAGGGGGAAATGATATGATTTGATACTGGGGAAGGGGTGGGACCGAAGGGGATCGGGAACGGAAATGAATTAGCTGAAACGAGAACAACAATAAGGCTCACAGAGCGCTGATTTTTTCTTATTTGATGCACAATTTTCCCTTCGTCCATGGTGTTTGGTCGTGACCTCTTCTGTATTTATCTGAAAATATCATAACCTGTAGCAATTCAATAGTATCAGCAATGCAAATTTTGGCGTCGCGGTGAATTCGGGTTTAATTAACATGAGGTTGGAGGGTAACCGTTGAGTTGGCGCGGGTCCGTTGGATGACGTCCTGACCATTCATGGAGCAATGGTGCTTTTGGCAGGAGGGGATGTGACAGGGCGAAATGGACAGGTGATGGAGGACATGGTGCAGCGGCATTGGCAACGGTCACAGGGCGGCAATGGTTTGATTTGCGGCGGGAAACAGCTTTTTGGAGGGGGTCTCAGGTGGTAAGAGGTAATCGAGAGGGGGAGTGTGAAATTGTGAGAGTGCGACATGTGGAGGAGTGGGAGGTAATGTATACCACCCATTTTGGACCCCCCCCCCCCTCCTTGTTAACGTCTGATAGCTGAGGGAGGCCGAAATGGAATGTTGACAGTCAAATGCGGGGTGCGAAACGGAGATGGCAAGAGAGGTGGGGAATGTTTAGCACTGATGTGACAGGGTGATGCGACTGTGGGCACAGGTCCAGGGATGAGCATCGGGATGGGGAGGACTTAGGATAAGTGCACAATGTGGTTTTGGGGGTTTGCGCATAAAATGAAATTATCGACGGGACTTGGGATTAGATTTGGCAAAGATATGCCCAGTTAACATTACAACCCATCTTTAGAAACATCTCCCCTTTCCCATCCTTTGTGGAGTGGGCCATTTTGGTCATGGATTTATTATTACAGCAAAAAAAAATGAATTTGGGATGTTGTATCTTCGTGGAATCATCTTCCCATTGGCTTTCCATTCTTCCTCTTCAATCTGTCTTCCTACCGAAAGCTATTCTCCTAAAATTTTCTCCTCTTTTCAGGGTGCATTTGGACTAGCATACCCTTACATATTTTTCTTTAGAATTTCTAATCTAATACCTAACCTTATTCCATCCATTGGCTCAGCTTAAACTATTGAGCCAATCTCATTTTCTACATATCTATTGATAAGCCAAGATTAAACAGTTTGGAAAATCTATATTCTCTAACCTATCAACAGAAATTGAAACATTGTCCAATCATGATTAAGTTGTATGATTAGACATACCTATCTAATGAGTAGTGGAATTTGAATTTGCAGCACTTTCATTTTATTTCTTTTTTGGGGCTTTCTTCCTTTTTTCACTTTTTCTCTTTTCATTTTTTTTTTCCTTTTTTATTCTCTTTTCCTTTTCTTTATTTTTGTACCCTCTTTCCTTTCTTTTCCATTTTTTTATTCGAAATCATTTTAATTTTGAAAATCCTTTCAATAATGAAAACTGTGCAAAAAACATGAAGTATTGAGTCACCTTGAGATCCTATAATTTATAGGGTACTAATAGCGTGATAAAAATTTTAGCTTCTAAACCTTCATAGAAAGAAGGTTATAGTGAAAATTCCATGATGACCTGTTTGGAGCAAAAAAACTCTAGAATCCAAATCCTTGATACCAAATGTCATGAAACCAGCTCCAAAAATAAAATAAAAGAGAGATCAACGCCTTAGAAATAAACAACTTCGAGGGGGCAACCTCCTTGACATTACATAAATGAAAAATTCTTGGATGATACAAATGACAAAACCTCCTTCTATATATAGGAGTCCATGGGGTCACAATATAATCCTAGCCAACCTAACAATAATAATGTAAGGGCACAATAATAACAAAATTGGGGTTACAAGGGTACAACAATAAAAATAATGGGGCTACACTAACAACAATAAGGGACTACACTAGTAATATAGGGACCTAACAGATTTTTTTCTATTTTTACATATTTATGTATGGTTTCTATTGTAAATACCACAACGAGTTATGCTATAAAGCTCCAATAAGTAGTATGGTTTTCATGTTTTCATGTTTTTCATGATGGTTTTGCTTTTGAGCAGGTGGTTATTGTAAATATTGCAACAAGATGGGTTATAAAGCTCCATAGGAAGTATGTTTTTTGTTTTCAGCAATTTTGTTGGTTTTAGGTGTCATAGAATATCGAGGACGGTGTTCCCCTAAGGAGTAGGGGTCTGTAACAACCACGGGTTAAAATTTCATGTAATAAAGTTAATAAAGGAAAAAGAAGACCAAGGTTATGGGACACTTATACCAAGCTAAATGTTGGGAAAAATGCATCACTTGATGCGTTTATGGCTAAAGGGAAATTGGCAAAGGCAACAAAAAAGGCTTTGAAAAGTCAAAAAGGTATTTTTGGCATTATATTTATGAAAATAAAGGAAATTAGGAGAAAATTTGCATGTGAAAATGAAATTGAAGGAAAATGAAGAAATTAGAGACATCAATAATAAAAACACATCAAAGCATCAGTTCAGGGCCTTTTGTTAGTTCAATTTTGGAATTGGTTTTAGAGAGGAGAAAACAAGAAAAGCAAGGAAAGGAAAGGAAGGATAAGGAAATCAAGGATCAAGCAAGGAAAATTTTAATCAAGCAGCTTCAACGGGAATACTTGCAGGTAACAGGTTGCATGTATGATTTCCTAGTTGATTTTGACATGCATGTTATGCACATGTTGGTGTTTGGTTCTTTTGTTGTCAGTGGAATGGATTTGGCGAGGTTTTGACAGTGGTTTTAGCCTTTCCTTTCCATTTCTAGATAGCCATGGGGTGATGGGATTAATTTTGGTTGAGATTTGGATTTTTGGGAGGTTTTGGATCTGGGTGATGTTAGGGTCCCGTGATTTGGCAGATTGGTAGACCAAATGACAGGGTAACGTGGAACCAGTCTTTGGAGTCTGTTGGAATGGGGTCTCCTAAACAAGCTGCAAAACCGATCCATTTTGGTTATTTTTGTTATATTTAGTATAGCGCTGCGGTTTTGGGGTGGGTCAAAGCCCCGAAAGCATTGTAATGGGGTTAAAGTGTAAACTAGGGGTCCGAAAACCATTGGTTGCGGAACATAGGATTGTTAAAGCTAGATTGTTATAAATAGAGAAGCATTTCGGATTGTAAGAGGTAAGGATTTGATGAGATATTGATACAATATGTTGTGTAAGCGATCTTTTGGGGTTTTTTGGGAAAGGACTCCTGCTGGCTGTGTGTGCGGAGATCCTAGTCTAGCTGTGTGTGGACCCTGCTGCTGTGTGCACAGGTTGGGAAGGGAATTGTAAAGGTGATGAATGAATGAATATGCTAGATTATTAGATCTGAATCTGTGAGTACTATTGAATGGATTGCTGATAATTATTGTGTTATGCCTCTTCTGTCTTTATGCTGCGAAGGTCTGTATCTTGCATGATTGGATCTATTCTGTTTGGTTCTATTATGTTGCGAAAGTCTGTGTATTGAGGTAGATCTAGATCTAAATCTGTTCGGGTTATGTATTGTTGTGTTGATGTTATAAGAAGTATATAATCATAGATCTAGTGCACGTGGATGCGATTGGATACATATCTAACCCTGCGCAGAGACTCAATAATCTGAATAAACACAGCCTGCTTGCATTACTCTCCCTTTCTCAGGGTGTGGGAACCTGGTTCCATCACCCACCCATACTACTATGGGTGAGACTGTGACCTGCGCAAGCAGGTCACTGCCGAAAGGGCCAGTAGTATACGAGTTTGTTGGCAAACCTTGCACACCGAACCTGGGTCATGACCCCTCAAGCCAAAAAATGGTTCCGTTGCTGGGACAGATCTGAGAAAGGGAACGGGTAATGACAAGAGAATACTGGAATCCTGAAAGAAAAGAGATCAAGGACTGGTTCGAAAGGCAGATCTAGGAATTTGCAGTAAGAGAAAACCGAAGCGAAAAACTAACGGCGAAAAGGTGGAAGAATAGGTACGTTCTCACTGAAAGCTACGAAATATTCTTTGTAACCTTTGCAATTGAACTTCAGGAGTGGCTGGCTAGGCTGGTAGAATTCTAGAAGTGCTAGAAGGATGAGTGATTCACTCAGTGGACTCCAGATCTGCTTGAACAGCTGGAAAAAACCGATAACACTATTACACGCATGGTGGATCACTGGGTAGATAGTGTGCTTAGAGGCTTTGTGACAGAATTCACAATTGATCAGTCTGTATCCTACTCTGAGGCCGAGCGAAAATTTTTCAAAGGATTTCGGGGTAAGTTTCTAAGGACGTTACCTTTACTGATCAAGAAGCTGTTGTGCGAAAGGAGCATTCTATGTAGCCATACCGACTGAATGACACGCAGTGGGAAGTATTATCGGACCAAACTTGATGGAGGAAGGGTTGCCTATAGCCAGGTAAAGGAACCAGCCACATCACCACCTAGGGCATGCAGAGGCAAGAAGTTCATAAACCTGAGTTATTATTTGAGGGATGATAAACCTGAGTTATTGATGATGCAAGAAGTTTTGATTACTCACCATGTATTTCATATGAGTTTCCCAGTATAATTTCTTAGTTTGATTGAAGACCGGGATAGTGGCATATGACATATCCATTTGGAGACTACCTCGTAATTTGCCTCCCCATGACCTGGACAACAAAATACCGTATTTCGAGGGAATATCTGCTACCACTACATCCATGACTAGACTTTTAGTGGGTATTTGCGCTAAAGTAATGCAAAGATTTTTGATCCAGCCTAGACACTTGACTCTACTCGAATCAAATGAGTATAAGTCTTTGTATGGTTTGGTTACTTCTAGGCCTAAACTTTCCATGACCACTTTTGGAATAAGGTTATGTGAAGCACCGGAGTCTAGCATGGCGTTGTGCAATATTTTGTCGGGTATATTCAGACTTACATAAAAAGGAGAAACAGCTCCTTCTTGGTATTTTCCCTCTACTTCTGGACCAAATAATAACTCAGGTTTATCATCCCTCAAATTTAAAGTTTCTGTATCATTTCCAAGGTTTAACACTTTCAAGACTTGAGATCTATAAACATCCATGGTTACCAATTCAGTAAGGGGCATCATTATCTTGATTTTGGCAATCTCCCCTTCAAAACTGAAAGGTACTTGAGTTTTGGGTGTATTTTTTTCGATTTTATCAGCCATAAATTTTTCTATACTTTTTATTTGTTGATTTTGATTTGTAGTTTTGTTCAAGACGGTATTTTCAGGAATTTTGGTGGAAGTGCTGGCACAGTTTGGGTTAATGTTTGATTGGCTAGTTTTGTCTTTGTTTAGATCAGTTTTCTTAGCCATAATATTAACATTGTCTACTGGTTTTTTAAGAATAGCTTCAGGATTTTTCTTGACAGCAGAATCTGAATTGTTCTTTTTTAAGTTTTCCTGGTTTTTCTTCGAGTTTTCTTGGTTCTTCTTACTTCTGATATCATATTTCCTATGGAATTCCATTATGGCATTTTGTAAACCAATTTTAGGATCTTCAGAATCTTCATAGTCAGTTTCATCTTGGTATGAGGAGAAGAAACCTTGTTCTTCTTCCGTGAGATAAACCTCACCCTCACTATCAGAGCCTATCAAGTTTAGATGATTTTCCTCAATATGTTCAATGTCTCTTTCTCCTTCATCAAAATAATTATCTTGGAAAGGAGGCCTGATTTGCTAATCATTGTCTCTCAGTTTGATTTGGGGTGGGTCCCTTCTAAAGTTTTGATTCAGTTTCTGATTTGTGGGTTTGGCCAGTTGTCCCTAGGAGGTGTTCTATCACTGAGACTTATTATTTCCATCATTTTTTCTATCATTATTTTCATATTTCTTTCCAGGTTTTCTATTTTAGCATCGGAAGGGGATGTGGAGGGAAAGGTTTCATCTCAGTAAGTGACCTTCTTTTCTGATCTCATCCTAGCCCTCTTTTCAGCAAGGTTTGCTTCCGCACTAATAGCCCCCTTTTTCATTTCTTCTAGAGTTGTAGGTTCTCTTTCTCTTAGCTGATATGTCATATCTGAATCGAAACCTTCCAGAAATTTCGCTAGAGCTAAGCCAAGTGGAGGTTTCATGTTAGGTGGGAGAGCGTTATAGACACTGTTGAATCTGGTACAATAATCTTGAACACTTTCTCCTGTGTTCCTCTTAAGAATATTATATTCAGAGAGGACTTGAAGTGTATTTTTCTTGATTTCCCATTTGTTTATGAAATTTTAGTACAATAACGGGAGATCATGTATGCTATGAGGAGTTAAGCCTTTAAACCATTTTTTATCTTCGCCTCCTAGGCTTTGGGCAAACATTCTCATGTTCATGGTTTCTTCATCTAATTCCATGTAATCAAAAGCATCATTCATTCTATCTACATGTTGTTGAGTAGTAGTGGATTCGGCTCTGGTGAAGTGTGGGATCCTAGACTAATAGTCATTTGGCAAAGGTGCCAAAGGCTGAGGTAACACTAGGGGTACATACCATGCTGCCATGATGGGTAGTAATGGTAAATTTACAAGTGGAGGATTTGGCACGTGAGATGAAGTGATTTTCACAGTGGTGTTGTGAGCAGGAGTGTTAGAGGTGCTTGGACCGGCAAACTGATTTTGAGTAGACTTGGGATGGAAAGAGCTAAAGTGGTGGAGGAGCTGAAAATCAGGTGGAGTAGTAGGAGATGCTTCTCCGCTAGAACTATGCTGCAAGTCTAAGGGCTCAAGATCATAATGGTAAAAGCTAGGTTGTGACTTGGTTATAAAAATATTTCTTGTATGGCGCAAGTCAAAAGTTTGGTCAGGCAAGGATGTAAGATTTTCAGGTACAGAGCTTGCTCTATGAAGGCTCCTATCGGTGGTTAAATTTCTAGTTTTAGAATTTTTCCACAAAATCTTTTCTGGGTCATCAACTACGGTAGGAAGATTCGGGTCCGGATGAGATCTGGTATGAATTCTTCGTGAAACCATATTTCAGATTCAAACTTTAGAGAGGCTGAAAGTTATGAATGTTTTCAACAACTTGTCTTCTCTAAGTTTTGTCAAACTAGCTCAGTGTATGATTAAGACTTTTTAGACTTTTCAAGGTTGTTTGTAAAGCAGTCTTATAATAGTTTATGGAAGCTTAGCAAAGTTTTCAAAAAGGCCTACTGGAGGCTAGTGGAGTCGCCAGGTGGATTTTAGTTTGGTTTTTAGAAAATATATGATCTATTATCCACCACCAAAACTGATATGAACAACCAATCTAAAAAAAATGTTTTTTGGGGTTATTTTATGAGTTTTTAATGTGCAGTCTGATTTGTAAGAGTGTCCTAAACCTGATTCATCACTTAGCTAATGTGGTGAAGAAAAAATAGTTTACTCTAAATGACTTTATAGGCTGTCTGTCTGATTTTAATTTTGAAGGACTAAAGAGTCTACAAGAGTTTGCTAGACTGTTATGTACTCAGTAGGTCCCACCGTGATCGCCATTATGTTAGTGTGGCGATGAGGTGGCTGATAATCACTAGATATTCTTGAGTCGGGGGATTTCTGAAGTTCTAAGGTATACTTAGTTTGTCACTAACTCAGAAAAGTCCCACTGTGATCGCCATTATGTTATGGTGGCAATGAGGTGGCTCAATAGTATAGTGTGCTTAGTTGAAGAGGGGCTTTCTGTGAGTCTTGAAAGATATTCAGATTAATATGAACTCAGAAAAGTCCCACCGTGATTGCGATTATGTTAGGGTGGCGATGAGGTGGCTCAATAGTATAGTGTACTTAGTTCAAGAGGGGCTTTCCATGAGTCTTGAAAGATATTCAGATTAATATGAACTCAGAAATGTCCCACCGTGATCGCCATTATGTTATGGTGGTGATGAGGTGGCTCAATAGTATAGTGTGCTTAGTTCAAGAGGGGATTTTTGTGAGTCTTGAAAGATATTCAGATTAATATGAACTCAGAAAAGTCCCACCTTGATCGCCATTATGTTAGGGACCCGTGATTTGGCAGATTGGTGGACCAAATGACGAAATAACATCAAACCAATATTTGGAGCCCTAGGACCTAGCCTTCCTGGACTCAGAGAGGGCTCTCTCTAATGAATCGAAGGATGTGAGCTTGTTCGCTTAGTTTTTTTAGATTTTAGGCTAGTTGTTAAGTGTGTTTGTTTGTTTTTTTTTCAGTTGTTTGGACGTAAAACTGATCAAGTGGATCAAAATAGAACAAGAAAATGAGATCAACTGGGCTATGGGGTCAAAGCAAGCCAAGGATGTCAAGACAATGGGTAGGGTGTACTGCAGGGCCGATTTAGTATAGTGAATGGATATTTCAGGTGGTTTATGAAGTGGAATGAACATTAAGTTTGTGCAAGACAAAGAGATCTTAAGAATAAATAGTTAAACAGCAAGCATTCATGTGGTAGGGCTAACCATTAATCACTATGAATGAAACTCAAACTAATAAATGCAAAAAATAAACAATCAGGTGATGCATAGAAGTATAAGACCCTCTAACTTTGGGAAAATCACCTTCAGTGGTTGAGAACACATGTAAGACAAACCAACAGCTCAAAATGTGGAAATTAAACTTCTAAGCGACACATTCAAACTGATGAGAACTTTGAAATAAGTCTGCAAGTGTAGGAAGAGGGCAAGATCAAAACAAGACCTCTCTAATTTAAATTAGACAGTCAATACTTCAAAGGAGATTTCATTAATGAGTTTTAAACAGCTATGAGTAAGCATGGCATATCATGAATCAAACAAGATAGTATATCATAATAATCATTAAGGAAATAAATAACAAGTTCTTAGTGGACCAAATGGTAGTTAATAATCCTTTGACATGACCAAGTGTTGGCGAGAAGTCAGGTCTCGCGGACAAGACCCAGGTTCAAGAGTTGTGGCCAACAAAGGGGTCCGGTGTAGTCTAGGAACACGCCGGCATTTTCACCCTGCTCCGGAGAGCAGTGCGTCTCACCCGAGGCGTGCCGCAACCTCATGCAAAAGGGGATGAGATCAAGGGCAAGGAACAAACCCGCAACTAAAGAAAGATGGTTCATCCATTCATATACAAAGTTATATACGCAAGATCACTTAATAAGCATTCAGACATTCATAAATAAAATTTTAAACTAGCATAAACGCATTACATGCACATGAACATCTTATTGAGACAGCAACCTTCCATTATATTATTCTCTTGGCCCAATACAGGATTACATGGCAATCTTCCTGTTAGCTCACAAAGCTGATACAGATGAATCTCAGAACAGAAAGGTAGAATAGAGAAGATAAGAAACCATATGAAGCACATGCATGAATCCTCCGCAGCTGCTCTGCGCGTCCTTCCTTGTCTCTGGCCTCGCGACCTCTTTAGTATGCATTCAACTCTCAGCATTCCCACCTCCTTTTCAGCCGGGTGACTGTTATTTATTCACCCACTCTTGCAACTATCGGCTCCTCTGCGTCTTCACTTCGGCTTCTCTCAGATTCTCTTCTGATGTCTGCGTGTTCCACTTTCTGTTTTCTGCTGTGTTTCCTTCATCTGCACTTATCTCCGTTCTATCTCCAGCTATCGAGTGCTTCCACGCCACCTTGGTAGCTCCGCAACTCCTGGTAGTTGCGGCGCGGTCGCGGTTGCCATGTGTATTTATTCCGCAACTCAAAAAGGGTCAAAACTCAAAATGTCTTGGCCAAGACTTCAAAACTAATAAAAAACAAGGGCCCCAACAGGCCCTGACCACAATTCCTTGACTCGTCCGTGAGTCAATCACAAATAACAGTTTCTATTTCCATTGCCCCGCTGGCACCCGTAATCTGCTCTGCTGTGCCTTCACCCTGCGCCCTTTCCTGTTGTGCTCCGCCATCTGGTTGTGCAAACAAGGGCCCCAACTCTGGGACCCGGCGGAGCGCTGTATCTCTAAGCTCTGTGAAGGCCGCCACTGCTTGCTGCCATTCCTGCATAAGAAGGTCGGCTTCTTGAGAGATTCGGTTGGCGGCGGCTTCGTCTATGGGCGTCGGGGCAGCCCCGAACAGCGTGGCGAGCTGGGCTTCGGCTTTGGCATCCAGCTGGTGCATAGCGTCAGCATGGGCGCGAAGGGGCGGCCGAATCTCCCGGATGACGTCTTTTGCCGCTGCTGATTTGGCCTCAATCTGTTGCATGTGAAGTTCCAGCTCGTCCGACTGGGCGTAGAGCTGATCTAACCTTGCTGGGTCTGTGGTCGCCTAAATATCCCAGGCAATCTGTTGCAGCTGGGCAGCGATAGGCTGCGTCTTAACAGTTAGCGCGAGTGAGCACTCCTGCAGACTTCGCAGAAGGGCAGAAGCCGTGGCTACAGTGGAATGGAGAGTTGCTTTTAGACTGACTGCCTGCGTCTGTTTGGTAGTTACCTGTCCTGAATGGTCACTGGGTGGATCTGGAAGGATAGGCCGTGCGGCTAACGCCGCTTGGAGTTCCTGGTTCTCCCTGCAAACAATAGTGAAAACTTCCCTGAGGTGGTGAGCCTGTAGTGCTATACTGTCCTCCTCTATACCAGCAGGAAGTGGGGCATAGTGAGCCCTTGCAGCGGGCCATACGCTGGAGAGCGCCTGAGTAGCAATGTTGGCCTACTCCTGGAGGTTGGTCTTCTCCCGCAGCAACTGATTGCGCTTTTCAGTAAGCGCCGTGATCTGATTCCGCTGCTCGGTGCACCGCCGTTGTAGCTCTGTGTGAATCTGCTCGGCCTTGAGGGCTGCCCGCTGAATGAGCAGGTACAGCTGTGCTGGACTACATTGTTCTGCATTAGTCGTGCTGGGTGTGCCCTGCTCCGGCACCCTCTCCTGCGAAGGTTGGTTGCTGGCCGCTGGTCGGCTGGAATTTTTTGGAGGATGGACCGGTGTCTGCTGCTGCACTGAAGTGGCCATCTCGGACTCCGGCCGGTCTTGCTGCGTGGTCTGCTCTGGGGGAGGGGCAGCCGAATCAGCCCCCCCATTCATGAACCTGGTAGATATAGTAGCATGAGGGTCCTGGGCCGTGGCCACGGGGTCAACCGGTGGTACCACGGCTACAGTACTGGAGGTGACTTCCACCCCGTGGTCACCTCCGAAAAGTTCCCGGATCAACGAATCTGACACAGTGGCTGATGAGTTGGATGGATTGGGGGAGGTGGCAGGTGGTCGGCCGGTGGGAGCGGTGGACGGAGTGAAAGAAGTGGGAGGGAGGCGAAGGTTGAGGAACTTTGCCGGATCGATCAGAGGTTCCTCCGGAATCAAAGTTGTTGTGGGCGGACTGGCTGGTGGATCATCCTCCGTAAGATCCACCACTGGATCTGTGGCCGTAACGCGGGCCCTCTTGGATGGAGGTGGGTCGGAGGAATCGGGTTCAGGGCCCGGTTCACCCATTGGTGTGATGAGGGGGGTGGCAGAGGTGAACAGGTTAGTGGGAATGGGGGAAATGAGGGGGGCGGTGTTAGAGGGACCACGAGACCGATTAATATGAAATTCAGCAAAAGAGGGAAATATAGGGGCACCACTTGAAGCAACTTGGGTGGCCACGTTAAGTCGTCGTACCTGGTCGTTGAGGTGCTCGACAATCGGGACCAGCACTTCAGGCAGTGTCGGTGCGGTCTCAGCTGCTTCTTGTGGAGGGTCCGCCGCAACCTGTGAGGACCCCGCTGCGCCGGTCGCGGCAGGCCGCTGTGCCGGCAGCATCCCCTCAAAGTTATAGCGGGTGATCCCGTCGCGGACGTGCTTGACGACCCCCGGCCACGCAGAAATCTCTCGGTGAAAGGTGTCGTCATTCAGCTGGAACCGGAGGGCCGCCATGTGAAAGGTGGTGTCTGGCACGCAAGTTGGCCGGAGGAAGGTGTGCCTGTGGCTGACCCCAAACCACACCTGATCACTGTACTCATCCAACAAGTTCCTGGGCACCCGTTGCTGGTTGGCCACAACATCGGTCATCATCCCGTACCACGCCCGGAACGCTGCCGCGTTCACCTGTTTGGTGCTGGGATCCATGGACACCTGCCAGGGGGTGTATTTCATCGCCAGAGGTTGGCTTATGGTCGTCTCCGCCGGCTCCCGGATGGGAGGGAGGTGCCATTTCCACATGGCGAAGGCTAAGATCAAGTAGCCGTAAATGAAACTGGTGGTACGCCTATAATTTTCTTCGCAGGCCGCGAAGAGTTCCTTCAACACGAAAGAGCACCAATTCAACTTGGCACCCCGGGTGCAGTGCTCTGCAATGGAAATTGTGTCCAGGGTGCATTCTCCCTTCGTATAGTGGCGCATCGTCTTGCTAGCGATCAGGTAGCAAGCGAACCGGATTTCTGGTTTGTTGATCAGGTCAATTTTGGCCCCTTTGCCACCCTGGCGAGTGCCATACTTGGTATACAGGTCGGAGTCACCCGACTTCCGGGCACGCTTAGAGGATGTCTGGCCAGCAGCGGAGACATCTGCACCGTTTTGGGACAGCCCTGTAAGACGATGAATGTCTTCGGCATGAATTGGGATTTCTTCGTTGAGCCACAGGGACCCGTTCTGTACCCGACTGAGGAGGAACCGGGTGCATTGCAGAGCCGGTCCCGTAGTGCCGAAAACGGGAAGAGACCTCAAATGCATCAAGGTCGACTGCTGTAGGCCCCTGAATTCTTGCCGCATCCGACTATTGGAGCTACTTCCTGGCATGTAATGGTGCTCCATGTAAGTCTGCCAATGGAGATGAGGAAACTCTGCCATGTAAGTCTGCCATTGGAATGATGTGGAAACTCAGCTGGGTCGGACAAGTTGGCGTCCATACATGCTACGTTGTCATACTTGTCGACCAGCGACTCTACGCGGTGAATTCTGCTGTCTAACGCTGGTTCAGGGACAGATACGATAGCCCTCGGCATCTTGGCTCGACGCTAGTAAACTTGGAGTGTTCGTCTGGAGTTCTCTGCTGAATGCGAAGTGCTTTGATGCTGCAAATGCTCTGGAGACGCTGCAACTTCCAAATTGAACTGGTCTTTCATTCTCGTGCTGCTGATCTTCTTGCAAATTATGGCATTTGCTGGCACGCGCGGAGTTGATGAGACTCCATAACGACAATTAATTCTTGCTATCCTTCGGGGCTGCGATAATCGTGCGATCAATCGCGTGCCTGTATGTAATCTGACAGTTGCTGACGGCGTCATGGGAAGATGGGCGGACTCGACAGCTGAGAGAACTGCGGGTGATGGAAAATGATTACGGTATGATTACTGTCTATTATGGTAATTTATGAACAAATCTGAGCGATCCTACGGACTGACAAAAGGACTGACGGAAATGACCTGGACTGACACTGGCACGAGGATGGATCCTACGTGAACGACACGCTGGACTGGAGCGGCGACATGCTGGACTGGCGCTGCGACACGCTGGACTGGCCCGCCCCGACCACAGTCGGTTGCGGTAAGGTTCCCGCAACTGACTGGTTATTTGACGGATTACCTATGAACGGAAAATATTACCTACACTCATCCCGGTTGCGGGAGAGTTATTCAACTACACTACTCTACGGGTTCTCTCGGTTGCGAGAGTTATTAATGAAAAGTGAGAAGGTACCTACTCCTGGTAGGGTTTCAGGCGTGCGCCATTCACCCACCCAGGAAGAACTGTACCGTCCATCTGTGCCAACCGAACGGCGCCTGAGTCGCGGATCTCGATGACAAGGTAGGGTCCCAACCAGTGCATCTGGAGCTTGCCTGGAAACTTCTGGAACCGGTTGTCGTACAAAAGAACTTTGCCGCCAACTTGGAAAGCTTTAGTTTTGATGTGGCAGTCGTGCCACGCTTTCAGCCTGGCCTTCTGAACCTTCTGGTGGAATTCTGCGAGGAATCGGGCCTCATCCAGCTCCTGTAGCTCCTGGAGGTGTTCCCGAAGTGACGCCTCTTCTGAGAATTGAAGGGACGTTGTGATCAAAAGGCTGGGTACGGTGAACTCGGCGGGAATCACAGCTTCCCGGCCATACACCAACTGGAATGGCATCTGGTTGGTCAAACGTTTTACCGTGGTCCGGTAAGCCCATAATGCCGCTGGTAGCCGCTCGTCCCAGTCGTCCCGCTGAGCATTGCAAATTTTAGTCAAGCCCTTTTCAAGAATCTTATTAAAGGCTTCCACTGTACCATTGGCCTGTGGGTGGTATGGGCTGCTTTTATGATGTTGAATCATAAATGTGTCCAGTAGTGACTTGACCATGGCATTAATGAAATGCGTACCCTGATCGCTGGTTAAGCTCTGGGGGCAGCCAAAGTGGCTGATGATGTGTTCAAAAATGAACCGAGCAGTGGTCTCTGTAGAGCAGTCGCGTACCACTGCCGCCTCAGCCCACCGTGTGAGGTAATCCGTTGTGGTAATGATGTACCGAGCTTTGGAATGGCGAGCAATTGGTGCGATGGGGCCTACGAAATCAACAGCCCACTTTTCAAACGGCCGCAACACATGCACTGGGTGTAGCGGAAGCTCGTCCCGGTGCGAAGGCCTTCCCGTCCTCTGGCAAACATCGCAACGTTTCACATAGGCCTTACAGTCTGCATGTACCGTCGGCCACCACAGGCCAGCTTGAAGCACCTTCCTTGCGGTAGGTTTCGCACCCACATGCCCCCCCGCAACACCACTGTGACATTCCCACATCACTGCTTCCCGTTCATGGTCAAGAACACACCTGCGCAACACCTCATCAAGCCCCAGTTTGTACATCTGCCCTGCGATCGATTGGTAGTCGGCCGCCCGGACAACAAGGTGGCATTTTTGAAATGGGGTGTAATCCTCAGGGCATTGTCCCGTGGTCAGATACGTGGCAATGTCAGCCAGGTAATCTGGTATTGCTTCAACTCGGAAGAGGTCAGCATCCGGAAGCTGATCGTCCAACGGGCCTTCATTCTCTCCCGTCTCCAACCTGGACAAGTGATCGGGACCAACATTCAGCCTACCAGGCTTGACAATCACCTCAAACGTGAACTCCTGAAAAAGTAGAAACCATCGACAGATTCTTCCTTCCAACACAGGCTTATTTACCAGATATTTTAATGCAGAATGGTCCGTGAAAAATGTAAATTTGCCGCCCAGAAGATAGTGGCGAAACTTCTGGAGAGAGTACACCATCGCCAACGCCTCCCGCTCGGTCGTGGTGTAATTCTTCTCCGCATTCGATAACCATCGGCTGGCGAAGTATACGGGGTGGTCAACTATCGTTTCCTCGGGTTGCGCCAACATAGCTCCAAGTGCAATTCCGGACGCATCAATATGCACATGGAACTTCTTATCCCAGTCGGGATGAACAAGTATGGGTGTCGTCGCCAACTTCCCCTTAAATGTGTCGAGTGCCTTCCTGCACTCCGCCGTCCACTCAAACGCTTCTGACTTCCACAACAGTTTCTCCAGAGGGGCCGTAATTTTGGCGTAGTTGTGGATAAACCGCCGGTAGTATCCTGTGTGCCCGAGCAGTGCCCGCAACTGCTTCACGGTCTCGGGGGCCTCCATGTGGACGATGACCGCGACTTTGGCAGGATCAACGCAGACCCCTTGCTTGCACACCACGTGGCCCAAGAGTGTGCCGAATGGTACTGCAAAAATACATTTCTTCAAGTTCAAGGAAATCTGCAGCTGGCGACACCGGTCGAACATAACACGCAACAGGGAGGCGTGTTTCTTCAGCAGGCTGTAAACAGTCCAGTCGTCCATGTAGACCTCCAGGAACTTGTGAATGTACTCCCGGAAAGCAGCAATGACAATCCGGGAAAACACAGCCGGTGCGTTCTTCAGACCAAACGGCATAACGTGGTATGTGAATGATCCCCACTCAGTGGTGAATGTCGTCTTTGCTTTGTCTTCCTCGGCGATGCGCACCTGATGGTAGCCCGAAAACCCATCAGTGAAGGAATAAGCTTCGTTTCCCGCGACATGATCTAGAAATTCATCGCTGAAGGGAGTGGGAAATGGGTCATGGATGCAAGCATTATTCAAGCTCCGGTAGTCTACACAGACCCGGATCTCCGCTTTGTCCTTCTTTTTCTGGATGAAAATCGGACTCACCCATTCCGCTTCTTCTACTGGAAAGATGAGACCTGCAGCCAACATCTTGTCAATCTCCATCTTGACCTTCTCTTTGATACGTGGATTCAACCGGTAGGGTCGGTGCTTCACCGGCCGGGCCCCCGGTTTCAGTGTGATGCGCATCTCGCCCAGATCCCCCTTGATCCCCTTCAGGTCCGCAACCGAGGATGGAAACAAATCTTCGTACTCCCGGAGGAGGCTGAAAATTTATTTTGTTGTCTCTTCGTCCCAGTATTCTCCCACTGTTGCGAGCTTAGGTTTCTCCTCCATTCCAATGTTCAGTTTCTTTGTCTTGAGCAGCTGTAAATGGACCCCTTCAGTCGTCGGCTCTTCACTGATGCTCCGCTCCCCTTCCTTTTCTTCAAAATAGAGATGCCTGAGGTCCTCCAAACTATTGTCCTCCGGATCGCCATCAATCCGGTGACAGACCAACTCGCGCCTGACCTTAGGTCGTGACACAGCCGGGCCCTTATTGGGCTCAGGCTGGCGGAAAAACAAGACCTCCTTGATTGCCTGTAGGGCTTGAGACTCCTGCGCCGTCTCCCCTTCGAACGAGAAGCTCAAAACAAACTTGTCCGCAACTGCCTGCCAAGAGCTGGTTTCTCGTTTTCGCTCTTCCTCTAGGTACCAGGCCTGGGGAATGGTGCCCAGAGAGTGGATAAACCTGTGGACCCACAGCTCCTCAGGGTACCGGGTGCTACGCCACTGTTCTTCGTAGGCCCGCAAATGGTGTCGCGGGTCTGAATTCCCATGATACTTAAGCGTGCTGGCGGGTCCTTCATCCTCTTTAAAGCGTGCCCGCAGAGCATCCACCACACACTCCCATCGTAGCAGAGTGTTGCGGTGATTTTTCCACCATCGAGCCGACGTTGACTGCAAGGCCACATCCAAAAGGGCCATCCGGCTTTTAGTTGGGACCCGATCTTCCAGTTTGGCAATAAAAGTATTGACTGCTTGAATGTTTGATAACGTGGGATATCCGTGGATCTCAGTCCCTACCCACCGGACCTGAGCGATGGAGGCACATCTCCGCGTGGTGGTCTCATATCCCCCTTGCTGCCAGTCTTCCCAAGCGAGTTCGGATCTGAGCTCCGAGCTCTGTACACTCCGCCAACTGACAGAGCCAGTTGCGGTCGGGTTAATATAATCGTCCCGCTTCCCTGCAGTCATCTGATAGAGATGGTCCATTATCTGAGCATCCTCCCGATTGTCCACTGTTTCTGTATATTGCGGGCCCTGATACGAGTCGAGAGGCTGGGTGACCCATACCTCCCCATCCTCAAAGATCATCAGCTCCTTCTTGAGGTCGATGATGGCGTAATTCTCAAAAGCCCAATCAATGCCAAGTAAAGCAGGATAGGGATCCTTGTCGCCCATGATATCAATAACCTCACAGTCGGTGTATGTATTCACCCCCGCAACGTCGACCTCGACTCCCTCGAGCCGGCCGATTGGTAAAATGCAGTACTGGTTCGCCATCCTGAGTTGGATTGGCGAGTGGGCTAGCCGTGGCCTTCCAAGAGCCTCCCATGTCTTTCGTGGCAGTATATTGACGTCGGACTCCAAGTCCAACATGGTGTCGCTGATTTGGAACCCTGCGACCTGCGTGTTAAGCCGGAATTATTTTCCTGTTCGTTGCTTGTTCCGCTTGACACATTGCACATATTGAGGGCTAGCGTCCGCCGAATCTCTTAGTTCTGTGCGCCCCTGCAGCGCTCCGTCCAAAGCATGCTTGAGCTGCTGCCGCAGCACGGCGTTATCAACAATCCTGAAGAATAGCCAGAGCCAATCCTCGACCACAGTATCTGCGACGTTCTGCGTACCGGATTCTAGCCGCGTGGGCTCTTCCAACCCCCCCTCGTTCCGCAACTGGGCGAATGCCTCAACCGCCTCCTGAAAATACTTCTTCTGGACTTCAGGCCTGATCAACTTCTTTGGGGATGCCGGCCGAACCACTCGTGCTGGCTCCTTCTCGTGGGCATCCTCTCCAGTATTCTTTCCGCCCCGCGTTACTATCGCGACGTTCTGCATGTCAGGGGTTGCGGCCCCTCGCGGTTCTGAGTTTATCAAATTCGCTCCCCTCTGCCTCACCCGTTCTTCCCACTTCTTGATCAGCTCCGGACAGTCTTCTGTAGCATGGGCGTTGACCCGGCACTGGGAACACCAGGGTCGTCGCGAAAGGGGACATTCTCGAGCCACATGACCCTCCTGGTCACAGTTGTAGCATTTTACCTTACCGCGTCCGCTTGTTCGGCCTCCCCGCATGCCTCCGCCTCTTCCTCTTGGAGCCTCGTTCACCCTGTAGGAGGGACGGTCTAGTCGGTCCGCAAGTGCGTCGAGAGCCCTGCACTGCTCTGTGTTGTGAGTCGTGGACACACAAAATTCGTAGTATACATTGTTCGGGACCGTGGAGTACTTCTGTAATATCGGGCACATCCGAGGAGGATGCCCCATCGTCCGGAAAATCTCACAGTACTCTGTGGTGGAGGACCCCGGTTGCTGTGGGAACCCCGCAAAGGTCTGTTGCGGCTGGTAGACTCCCTGCGGGTTCATCCCCGCACCCCCACCTGGTGGTGGACCCCCTTGGATTGCCGCGACCGAGGGTCCTGCTCCTATGCTGCGCAACCGAGGACATTCGATTGCGACGTGGCCCTCGACCGTACAATGCACACCGAAACATCTTGGCCGCGCCGTCTCACCGACCGGCTCCTTGGAGATTTTCGCCAGATGGCGATCCGGCGGTGCAAACCCCGCCCAAAGAAGGGCCTCGCGGCCACCCCCCCCCCCCCCCAATATTCCCCGGGGTAGCCCGCCCATGGCCGACCCCATGGCCTCGGCCCGTGCGCGTCCCGTGTATTATCAATCTTCTCGCTCGAGTAAGGGGGTTGGTGTCAAGGGGAGCAAGTAGCCTCGATGAACCACCGGTGGTTTGGACCGACGGTGGTCGAAGCTTCGATCGCGTCCTCGAATCGGCCGCATCAACCCCCACGGCTCGCTTCTCGCTAATTTCCTCACCGACAGCCCCCGCCGACCGTTCTGGGAAGCGACCCGCGGACAAAATTCGTTTCTTCACATCCGTGCCTGCGTGTTAGTGCGGTGCCTTCGGGACCACTTCGATTAAACTGCCCAGCAGCCTCCGTTTTCCGAGCGTGGTTTGGAATTCTATTAACTTCCCTGCATCCGGCGTTTGTCGAGCCCTCCAGATGGCTTCGCACAGATACCAGTGTTGTTCTACGTCGTCATTGCCCCGGCCAGAGAACTCTGGATACCGGGTGAAAGATCCAGCCATGTGTACTTGCGGAGAATTAACCAGGATAAAACCTCCCGGTCCTGGTTGTGTAACGGTCCCACTAGGGAAAATACTACTACTAGCAACGCTGCTGTTACTGGGCGTTACCGACGCTGCCGAACTACTGTATGACTGACTTAATGCTTGTAACTGAATAAAAATATTTCTTAAAGGTTGATAAAGTATCAGGGGAAGGTCGGGATCCTGGCCATGCGGAAGGTGGGAAGTAGGGCTGCCTGGAGGGGTGGGTGTCGTCTGATCTTGAAACATCCGCTGCATCACGCCGTGCCATTCATCATCGGAACTCTCTTCGGGCGGCATCTTTCCGTTATCTTTGCTAGTCACGATCTCTCTTCCTCGCATTGCTGGGCTCCCATGCACCCACTGCACTTCCGCTGCTGTCCCGTCTTCTTTCCGAGTATCCAAACCCATAACTCTCGTTCTCTGAGGCGCCTCCTTCTGATTCTTCCTCTCGATCTCTCTTCTCTTCAAATCTCTCATTACCCTTCTTCGCCACCTATCGGCGATCTGTGCCCGCCGATGCGCACGTAGCTCCCGCAACTTGCATGCGGCCTCAATGTCCATCCCCCGCTCCCCACTCTCACAGTCTACACAGCATTGGTCCCCTTAATCCTTCCCCCAGTACGGATGGTTTACGCTTCCATACTCGTTTTGTGGAATTCAATCAACCCTTCGTCCACCATCAGGGCTTTGATCCACAGCGGAATCTCCTTCAACAGCTTCCCCCTCAGCCCTGAGTGAAAAACAGCCTCGGCCTTCGAGAAGGACTGGTAGCACTCGGCAACAAACTCCACAGCGTACCCTTCCAACGTGGTCCTTACCCAGAAATCCACTGCGCGGGTTAGTTCAGTATCTACCCGATGCAGTGCCACGAGGTCGTCGTGCGTCCACCTGCGGTTTATCTTTCGCAAGCCTTCTTGGGGCAGCGTCGCTCGTAACCTCCGCAACCAATTGTAAAGGTCCGTAGGGAACCTTCCCCAGAAAATTTCGTACGTATCACTGGCTGAATCAGAGAAAAGAACGAGCTCCTTGATCGCCGCCTCCTTTTTCTTGGTCAGCTCTACTTGCTGAGCAATGAAATGGTCAAGATGATCATCCCACCATCGCCGTATTGCTCCTTCAAAAATCCTCGATACCATGATCTAGATCCCCTCAGAACATGCAGGTCCCGGCAACGGAACCATTTGTTGGCGAGAAGTCAGGTCTCGCGGACAAGACCCAGGTTCGAGAGTTGTGGCCAACAAAGGGGTCTGGTGTAGTCTAGGAACACGCCGGCATTTTCACCCTGCTCAGGAGAGCAGTGCGTCTCACCCGAGGCGTGCCGCAACCACATGCAAAAGGGGATGAGATCAAGGGCAAGGAACAAACCCGCAACTAAAGAAAGACGGTTCATCCATTCATATACAAAGTTATATACGCAAGATCACTTAATAAGCATTCAGACATTCATAAATAAAATTTTAAACCAGCATAAACGCATTACATGCACATGAACATCTTATTGAGACAGCAACCTTCCATTATATTATTCTCTTGGCCCAATACATGATTACATGGAAATCTTCCTGTTAGCTCACAAAGCTGATACAGATGAATCTCAGAACAGAAAGGTAGAATAGAGAAGATAAGAAACCATATGAAGCACATGCATGAATCCTCCGCAGCTGCTCTGCGCGTCCTTCCTTGTCTCTGGCCTCGCGACCTCTTTAGTATGCATTCAACTCTCAGCATTCCCACCTCCTTTTCAGCCGGGTGACTGTTATTTATTCACCCACTCTTGCAACTATCGGCTCCTCTGCGTCTTCACTTCGGCTTCTCTCAGATTCTCTTCTGATGTCTGCGTGTTCCACTTTCTGTTTTCTGCTGTGTTTCCTTCATCTGCACTTATCTCCGTTCTATCTCCAGCTATCGAGTGCTTCCACGCCACCTTGGTAGCTCCGCAACTCCTGGTAGTTGCGGCGCGGTCGCGGTTGCCATGTGTATTTATTCCGCAACTCAAAAAGGGTCAAAACTCAAAATGTCTTGGCCAAGATTTCAAAACTGAACAAAAACAAGGGCCCCAACACCAAGAAGGATGAAAACATAGAAGCTGCAATGAATTAGGAAATTTGATGTGCCTCCATGGGCATACCTCAAACTATTCTTTACTGACCTACAACAAGCAAGAAGGATGGATACATGTGTGAAAAACTAAGAAAACATAACTGAAAAGAAGCACAATACCATTTACCAAGCCATGGAATCCTGCACATAGATCCTCTCCATCATCTAGGCAAGCAAGTCAAGCTATCCACTCCATAAAACAAGTCTGATCATCAAAACTCATAACATATATTGCTTTAAGCTCAGTCAAGTTCTTCTTCTAAAACCTTCAACTTTCTAATCAACTCTCCAACAATATTACAATGACTCTCCATGAGTTAAATAGGAGGAATAAGAGGATAAGCTTCACAAAACCAACAAGAAGCTCATAGGCTTAGAAAAAATATCTTATTTTGTCCTTGAGGCTTTGCAAAGCCCAAGGCACAAAATATCTTCAAAAATATCTGAAACAGCTAAAAATGGTAAGAAAATTGACTTTTAATCTCTGACATGGAGTTAAAAACATCTTAACGCACATTTGGATGGCCACCTTCATAAAACTGCCTTTTCAGCCAAAATGCTACAGGAGCGTAGCAGCAGAAAAAATTATGTTTGCAGAGGACTTTTGAGGGACTTCCCGATGTCAAAACAAGGCCAGTGATAGCTCATTGGAAAGCCCTGGATGTCTAGTTTCTGAAACTACTTGATTTTTCTCAAACTGATCCCTGGAAGTCTATAAAAAAGTGGACTGAGTGAAAAAAAAAAACCCAAGAGGGTCTCACCTGCTGATATTTGAGGCAGAAAGGTGAATTTTGACTGTTTTTTGCCTCTTTGGGCAACCAAAACACCTTCTTTTGATCTGAAAATTTGTGAGTAGATGCCCCCAAATTTAATACATCCAAAAAAATAACTTTCATGAGCTGAGGATGTTCCTAGAAAACATGGCAGCGCCTAGAAAAATGTGCAATTAGGCCTAAAAATCACAAAAAACAAAATCATGTCCAAAATTGCTCAATTTTGGTGAACAAACCCCTTATGGGTTTCTAGAAACCTGTAAGAAAGTTGAAGCCAAGATTCCAAGCCTAGATATGTCTTTTTCCCCTTTTTTCACTGGGAGCCTCCTTTGGGCAGTTTTGAGCCTTTCTTGAGCAATTTTGAGTTTTCTTCGGGAAAATTGGTTCAATTTCTTGTAATGCTCGGTCAAATTCCTTTGCAAAACCAAGTCTTTGTTTTCCTTGTTTAATTTTTCCTCCAAATTCTTGTTGGCTCTTTCAAACCATGATTCTTTATCATTTTCTATCTCTTGGGCAAGCAATTATGTGAGAGGATATGATCAAGCAAGGGTTGCTTCTTCTTCCCTCTGTTTCTCCAAAGCTTTCCTAAGACCCATAGTCCTAGGAATTTTTCTTACTGGCTGCTCTTCTTCCTCAATATCATCAAATTTTCCCATATACTCTTCAAGCTTGACTTGTGCTTTGTATGCTTCCCTTTGGTGTTTGAATGTCTGGGCCTCATAGATTGCCATTAGCCCACTCATCTGCCTATTTCGCATTTGTAGAAAGTGTATGAGGTCCTTTGACCTTTCTAGATCAGTTTCTAAGTCCTGGATTTGGGCTTATCTGTTTTTCAAAAGTGACTCAAGGATTCTGGCTTCATCATCTCCAACATCACTGTCTATTTGTATGATGTCAAACTCTCTTTCTTGTTCATGGCTACTCTCTTGTTGTTTAACTTTTTCTTTGCCCTTGCTTTGGATAGACTTCTTTGCTCTTGTTCTCTTTGGAAATTCAACAATACTCTTCTTAGGCAGTTTGCCTCTACTCCTTAGCGCCCTAGTGACATTACTAGTCACTACTGGAGTGATTTTCTTCTTTGCAGATTTGGTGTTTGACTTACAGGGATGAATCATGTATGTGCTATTCTTTCTAAACTTTGTATTTCCCTCTTAGCTAGGAAACAAGTTCCTTTAAATGTTCCCTTGCCCAAAACTGATTTGTGCTATTTATCCTAGCACCCCTGCA
The DNA here is from genome assembly GCA_034641835.2 of Pinus albicaulis. Taxonomy (NCBI): domain Eukaryota; kingdom Viridiplantae; phylum Streptophyta; class Pinopsida; order Pinales; family Pinaceae; genus Pinus; species Pinus albicaulis. The sequence continues at coordinate 551,960,073 of CM076574.1, forward strand.
GATATGCATTGATGAAATGACTTTGATCACTGAAAGCCTTTGCTGATATAACATGATGATAATGCTTGAAAGTTCACTTGATCATCTTTCTTCAGATAGGGAAACTCTTTTTCTTTTCCTGATTTGAAAACTTGTGAGCACTGCTTAAAAGAGACAAAGCAAGATTTAGTGGTGTGTGACCTAAGGATAGATCAGGTTTTTGTTAGTTGGGTGAGAAGAAAACGATGGCTGACATGATGATGACAAACAGGGTTTTTGGCTTAAAAAAGTCTTGCCAAGGAGTTTTCCTTAAAACACCACCACCTAGACCTACATATTTTGTCACAGCTCTTGAATGGCTTCTTAGGCATGAGTAGGTTATCATATGACAAGATGATCAGGGATTGAGGGGTAGTCACTTTGTCAAATGTTGGACAGTGGGTTGTATGAAAAACAAAGGATTTTCATGGTAGGAAAAACAAACTTATGAAAGCTATAGACAAGGAGGCTTGCTGAGATGAGATAGGATTAGAAAATTGAAGACTTTTCTCATCATAGGCTGAAGGAGAGGGTTAGGAAGACAAAAAAAATGTTTGAGGTGTTTTCTAGATGAAAAATTTACAGATTGAGATTAGCTTCTAGAAAAATCATCCAAGGAATCTAGTCATCAAAACATGCAGAAATACTGATGACTAACAGTAGGTTCGTATCCCCGTGCGCATCATCAATTACAACCATAAAACAGCATAATCGCAACCAATATGGCCAACACAAACAGTTCGCGTTCATTAACAGGAATACCATCAGTACGTGCAACAACAGTCTTATCACAGTAATATACTAAGTGTAGATGCTTTCATATTGTAGAGATAAAATAGATGAGTTCGCAGCTTAATCAGACAATCTCAATTCGCATTAATCATAACATAATAGATCCAGACAACATCATATGTTTCAGCAATACTTCACATATTTTACTTATCAAAAATCCTCTTACATTCCCCAAATACCACCTACGCACACAGCTAGCAGGGTCCGCACACAGCAGGACAGAGGATCTTCGCGCACACAGCGAGCAGGAGTCCTAACCCAAACAACCCAACCCAAGATCTAGCAATTCATACTTCGCATCAATATCTATTCATCTTCTGCCTATCGACTCAAAAAGGTTCAACTATTTATACTATTTTAGCCTACGCATCCAATGGTCCGCAAACCATGGTTTGCAGACTCTTGGTCTACCCTTGACCCGCTTACAATGCATTAGGGGCTTTGACCCACCCCAAAACCCCTGGTTTCCAAAAATATTCCCTTTGGCATCAAGCATCAACCTGTCATCCTCTCTGGTGTGCTTCCTTCCATCTCGAGATGTCTCTACATGAGTAGGTTCTTCCACTCTCTGTTCATATGCTTGTGGTTGCTCCACATCTTGAGGTTCTTCTTTTGGAACCAAGAGCTCCTTAACTACATGCAACTAAAGCTCCCTCTCAAGGGAAATTCGCACAACCTTATCTTCATCGAATTTCACGTCTCTTCTAACCACTGTCGTCCTATGTGCTGTAAAGTACACCTGATAGCTGTGATGTGCATCAGTGTACCCCACAAATATCCCCAACTCATTTGTTAGCTCTAGCTTCTTCCAGGCATATTTGGTTACATGGAAATAAACATATGAAGCAAAAAAAATAAAATGTGCCACATCTCGTCTCTTACCTGAAAAATCTTCCTCTGGTGTACTCATCACAAGTATCAAATGATGATTTCTTTTATGCACAAATATTGATGTGTTGCATGCTTCTGCCCAAATATGCAACGGTAAGCCTTGATCATGCAACATCGCTCGTGCTGCTCCCATAATAATTTTTTTCTTCCTTTTTGCAACCCCATTATACTGTGGGTTATGAGGTGCTATCAATTCCCTTCGAATTCCTCCTAAAGCACAGAAGTTCTTGAATTATTTAGAGACATATTCTCCACCATTTTCACTTTTTAGAGCCTTCACCTTCTTCCTTGTATCTTTCTCGACAAATGCTTTGAAATCAAAAAACTTTGAGAATGTCTGATCTTTCTTCTACATGAAGAAAATCCAAAACTTGCATGAAAAATTTGTTGAGATTCAAGAAGATGATGACCTTCGTGAAAATTAAGCACCTTCACTAAGTGGGGCCCACAGGCTATTTTAGGTGTATGTCTATTTTTAGAATGGTGAGCATATTCTAAAATTAGCAGGATGTTGATTCTAGATGGTTGAGCAAATTATTCTATCTTTGGATGAATTTTTATTTTTAGAAGATTGGGCGAAGTCTATTTATAGATCGCTAATCTAAAAATAGATGATGCTGATTATTATTAGCCCTTAATAATAATCACCAAATAATTAGTAACCTATTCTCTTGGAGCACTTTATTTCAGTGAACATATGTGGCACATCAGTGGGCTGAAGGAATTACGCAATTCCTAAGGTGGTTAGTGACTCATGCATGGAGGACTTCGTTATAACTAACAGTGGCAAGTTGTAACAGAGTTGGAAGAGTAGTTATGTGAGTTGTTATTTAGTTTAACTCAATTAAGTGAGTTAAACTCAGTTGTGCTAGTTGTATCTATTTGTAACTAAATATACACTAGTGATAAATGACTGAATTAATTATTTAATTAATTCACAAGTAGTGTCTTACTTGCAACTGAACAAATACAACAGTTAACTACCTGCATGTCAGATCTAGTGGAGACCCAGTGGAGAGATAGGTGAAAGGGTGAGATGTACTGTCAGTTGTGACTATAGTGATGCATTCAATGCATCTACACTAACATTGGAGATGCCAATTATGATTGCGCAGTGCAAGCAAGGCAAGATCGAATTCATTCAGGAATCTTCTTCAGCAGGGATTGCGCAATTGAGGCAGGCTATCGGGAGGCAAGAAATTGGTGCATAGATATACAAATTTCTACATGACAGTGTGTGATGGTTGTTGATTGTACTAACAGCTCTATGCTATGAGCTTTGTATGATATTGTTACATGTTCCATTGATATACATAATATATGATATTTGGGGTTTTTACCTTTAATATTTCCTGGTAAAACATTCTTGTTATGTGTCATTGGTTTGCTTCATAAGTGTTTTGCATTTGGTGATTTAATTTCCGCAAAGAATTAAGTGGAAGGATTATGTATTTAACATAATATTAATTTGTTAGATCAGGAGAGTTCGGTAATATACATGCATATTGTATAATTTCTACATGGTATCAAAGCAATGTTGATCACTGGAAATTGCAATATTGAAGCGGTGCTAAGTTTTGTGTTGGTGGACAATTCGAATTTGCTGCAAGAATTTCTTGGTGCGACAGTTGAGTAAACATTGAAATGGTTTTTAATGGGTTGTGGTTGGGGTATTCACTCGATGGCAGCTCCAAATACATATCCTGGTGTTATCACTCTGTAATTAGCAAGATTGGCAAAGTCCAACTGCAGAGGTAACATCAAACCGCTTTGGGATTCAAGGATCTAGCCCTCCTGAATCCAGAGAGGGATCTCTCTATAAATGAGTCTGAAAATAGATGACTCTTTAAAGACTAGAATTATGGAGGCTAGGAAGGTTATGAAGATCATGTAGCTATATTTTGTTTGTTTTTGGTTGCTGGACACAGTGAACATGAAAGTGCCTTGTGTACTATGGAAGGTAAAGGTGAAGAGCCTGCAAATGAAGGAATGTTTCAGCTGATAGCAAAGGACAAAGACAGCTTTAACCCATTGGGCTATGGAGTCATAGGAGGATTTAATTGGATAGCAAATTCAAGAAGGATCCATGGAGCAAGTCATGTACATCAAAGGATCTCTTAAGGTGATTAATGGAGTGAAACAAATAGGCAGTGAAAGACTTAAACAAGTGAAAAAAACAAAGCACAGTCTAAGATCAAGTAAGTATTTTTAAACTAGCTTGATTTCAACATGTACTAAAGGAGAAACATAAAAGTATTTATGTTGATCATGTAAGTGCTTTTAAACTAGCCTGCATTGAAGTACTTTCCATCAGAAAACATTTAAAAACAGTTCAAACATCTTAAGATCAGGTAAGTGCTTTTAAACCAGCCTGCTTCAGCATATTCGATAAGGGAACACAGATGATAATCACAAAGAGCAATCTAGATCAGCTAAGTACTTTTAAACTACGCCGCATTGATAAACTCCAAGGATAACATAGAAAACATTCATCTCAAAGAGCTATCTAGATCAGGGAATTACTTTTAACCTAACCTGCATTAATAAACTCTTCAAAGAGGACATTCAAATGAAGAAAACATAGAAGATAAAGCTTTTAGTAAGAGTAGGGTACCGTGGAGAGTATATCCTAACTCTATGTTTGCTGCTCTTTATCAGAGAAAGTGAACAGAGTGAAACATTAAGTAAAACGACAATTGACAGTAAGGAACACATCACCATTGACATAGTTTCAGAATTCCATGAATCAGCAGCTTGTATTGATGTTCAAACCAGTTACAATCTCAGCCTTTATGGGTCTCTGCGCCCTTGAACTTTGCTACCGCCTCATGTACCCTTCAATTAATGGCATCAAATATTTTGCACTATTTATATTGGCACTTCAGATAAACCTGCGATTGGAAATTGCTCATCTTCTACAGAGGTATTTATAGAAGAATGAGGCGGTGGTCAACTATGAAAAGATCTGTTTGGATCAATTAATACAGAAGATGACTCTTCGGTGCTTTGAGGGCCTCGATCAAGAAATCTACAGGTGTTAACCTGCATTAATTGAGTTACACTTAAGATTAAAATCAATGGGAAGTATGCTATCCTTTGAAGCTCAGTGTCATGCTGGAGTGACTTTATTTCTACTTCCCGAGATGAAATGATCTAAATATCTGCTTCTGAACTGTTCTTTAATCTTCTCGAATGGTTCTGCCGACAATTAGAGATAAGATAGCTCAATTAGTATTAATTTTTCGGTGGTCTTTGATCTCAACGAGACTGCAAGTGTCTTTTGGAGCTGTAGAGGGTTCAATTAGCCTCTTCTTATAGCGGTGGAGGATTTCTCAGCTCGACAGATGTCTTCGTCGTTTCCTAAAACACTTTAAGTTACTTGAGATCTGTGTTTTTGGGTCTTCAATCTCCGGTTCTGATAAATTTTGTCTTTGGCACTGATACTCTTTAATAAATGATGATTTTTGCTTGTCTTCTGGTGCGCAGGGCAATAGCAGGGTCGAATGGCATCAATGGGTCATGAAATCACTGATAAAACGTAAATCTAACACCCCTCGAATGATTCTTTATGAACTCAGAAGATAGAGGATCGTCACCCTAGGCCTTTGTGGTTTCTTCAAAAATGGCAGAAGAATTCATTCGAGAACCTGCAAAATACAAAAAATTTGTTATAAAATCCTGCGTATTTGGTTTTACTGCTTCAAAGGCATAGGAAGAGAGCAGGACCATCGGATGGCATCATCTAACGGTGGAGATTAACTAAGAGGAATTTTAAATGACGCGGGAGGAAGAATAAAATAGAACCGTCGATCGCGCGATGAGCAATGGTGGGAGTGACCTGGGACCATCCGATCTGGACACGTGGACGGCCCAGATTTAATCGGAGGATCGCAATCGGGGAGGTCACACAACAACATGCGATTGAAACACTGCGATTGAAACTTTACGATTGAGCACAGGCCGTCCGATCATCAGGGAGACGGACAGCCCAGATTTAATGAGAGGATCGCAATCGGGGAGGGCAAAAAGCGCATGCGATGTAAATTTCCAATGCGATTAAGTGTTGGTCATTGATCTGCAGATCAGATCGACGGCGGAAAGTGAATCGGAGGGTTTTCGAAATGGGGGCAAGACTTGTGATCGGAGGGGATAAGGACCGTTGGATCAGCGGGAAATGAACGGACGAGATGTAATCGGAGGGGCAGGGGAGAAGAATGATGGGAGAGGTGCAGGACAAATTTGAACCATTGGATCTGGCGGGACGGACGGCTGCGATGGAATCGGGGGTGAGACGGGAAGGTCTGTGATTGCGATCTGAGGGAACTTGCGATTGAGCGTAGGCCGTCGATCTGAGAACAAGATCAACGGTCAGGATTTAATTGGGGATCGGCAATCGGGAGGGCAGCAAAGGGGATGCGATTGGAACACAGCGATGTGATTGAGCGTTGTCCGTCCGATCATCAGGGAGATGGACGGCTGAGATTTAATCGGAGGATCGCAATCGAGGTGCGCGTAAGAGGGGATGCGATTGAAACATTGCGATGCGATTGTGCGCGGGTCGTTAGATCGGGTCTAGATCAACGGTCCAGATCCTTTAATTTTTTGCACTGGCGGGACCCTTATACTTCGTAAGAAACCCACAAATTTCAATAAAAACCAAGGTTTTGAGTGGATCGGGCGAAATATATATATGATAGGCTGGCACCCGATTGCGGGGCCACTGGGTGTATGGAGTACCATGGGCCCGGGGCTTTATATAACTAGGGCCAATCACAATCGGAACATTCGGGCCCAGTCTTTCAATCAATCCATTTGTAACTTCTCCGACGTGATTGCGCATCGGTCTTTTTGATCTACCCATTGTGAATTCTCCGATCGCGATTGCGCGATCGGTCTTTTTGATCAACCCATTTTATTTAAACACGTGATTTTGGCATTTTAAAACAAACTTTGGAAAAAATGGGTTTTCAAGTTTTACAAAGAAAAACGTCCATCGGATACGATTTTCAAGGAAGCTTAGCGCCCGATTGCGGGCTTATGGGGTAGATGAAATGATAATACGATCTTCGATTTATGACAAAGGGGCTGATCGCAATCGGCATTTAAAATGGCTCACAAACATGCACACTTTGAATCTTTCCGATGCGATTAGCGCTTCATGGGTTTGGCACTTGGTTTTTATGATGAGGGCGTATTGGGGAAGTGGTTTGGAAACTCAGGCCAAGGGGCTTAAACCCTTAAGAGAGAAAAGGGTTTTTTTACACATATTTTCAATGATTTTCAAAGGTTTCTGAGGGTTTCGACAGAGTTCGAAAGAAGTTTGGAACTCTGCAAGGCAATTTTTATGAAAGAAAGCTGAGGAAAATGGACAACAAAGGAAAATGATGAAAAATATGAAGGTTAGTCTCTGAGAGGAAAAACGGGAAAAGAAGGAGGATATTGCAGCAGTCTTCTGATGGAATTTTTAGCAGAATTTTGAGTTTCTGAGAAATAACAGTGAAAACCTTGAGACATGAGCATGAGATCATCTACAGGCTTCAAGAGGTAACATTTTGGCCAGGAAAGCGTTTCTTGAAGGCTGAAAACATGTTTTGGCCACCTTTTGATAGACCAAAATTTACAGGTGGCCAACAGTGGCTCCACTTGGGGATGGTGCCTTCTTGAAGGCATCAAGAACTTCAGAACTGCATTCTCTGGGAGGCTGACCAATGCCTCATTCTTTGGGCTGCTGTCTTTGCTGAAATGATCTTATTCTGGCTGAAAAAATGTTCGCAGCATTGAAAAACAATGAATCTTCATCAACACAAGCTTTCTACCTACCCAATCCTACTGATCTAACATTTTTTCTTCATTAGAGTGCACTTGGGCTGGCAAACTCTTTTCACAACATTTTATTCTTTTGAAAAAAACAAGAAACCTAATCTAATTCTACTCCTTATTCCTCCATGGACTCAGATTAAACAGTTGAATCCATATGTTTCTCTACCTAATCTACTGTTTGTTGGGATTAAACAGTCCAACAAACTTTCATTCTCTATATTCTAAGACAAAAATTCAAAAACAGTCAAGTCAAGATTGAACTGTTTGACTTGCTGTGATCTATGGCATAAAAACAAGCTGCACATAGATTATTATTTGCAGAAAATTAAAATCAAAACAGAAGGCTTAAGATCTGAAAGTTCCCTATCATGGCCTTCTCCTTTCTTTTCAGCTCTGTTTTTTTTCTTTTTCTTTGAGTTGTCTTTGCTTTTCTTCTGGTTCAAGTTTTGAGCTTATTAGAACCAGGTCTTCATATCTGTTGACTCAATATTTGAAACAGTTTTGAGTCATCTCTCTTTGGAAACTTTGGCTCAGATTTTGAGTTTGTTTGAACCTTTATTTCTATCCTAATCTATCTACTGATAAGCCAAGTTTAAACAGTTTGGCAAATCAAATTCACTATCCTATCAGCAGAAAATTTAAAGCTAATTAGTCAAGATTAAGTTTGACTAACTAGAAATGTGCTTTTTGAGGAGTGGCGTTTGAGCTTGCACACTTTCAGATTTTCTCTTTTTTGGTATGGGGCTATACCTTTATTATTTTTACAATCAGCCCTCTTTTCTATCTTTTATTGTTTTTGTATTTTTTTCTTTTTTCTTCAAAGCAGAAAACAACTAACTACATGCTCAGAAGTGAGCTTTATTGACATCCCTATCTAGCCTATTCTAAACATGGAGTATTTACATATTCATATGATACAAAAGTGCCAATGCAGCTAGCTGAGTAATGTCAAGAAGAAGTACTAACTCTGGCTGCTTATCAGGGGTATCCATAGAATATTTTGAAGATTAGTCTTCAAAATAAACACTATCACAGAAGGTGACAGCTTTTCATGTCTCTGGCTCTTGCAAAGGATCACTACTTGATAATTTGAGCCATTTGGTATTTCCACACACTCTTCCATAGGATCAACAAAGAAAAGGTGAAGGTTCTCTTCTTTTTGGTCCTCCGTATCTGGTAGATTGTCTGCTTCCAAGACTTCAACTTTGAGGAGTGTAACTTCAGAAATTTGCTTGGAAGCTTCATCATTCTTAACAGAAAAGGAAGAAGATTCCTCTTGAGAAGATGGTATATCCTCAGTAGGACAGTCTTCTATTTGTTTTTCTCCTTCATCTTCATCATCTTCTGAACTGGAGGACTCATCATATTTGACAGTGTTGTCCTCTTGTGGCCCTTGTATGCTCGTGTTCAGTAGACTAAATTCTGTGAAGAGGTTATTATATTCTTGAGCAAGGGAGTACTTAAAGGTTTCCTCTTTTTCAAGAGAAGGCTCCTTGATTTCAACCTTCTCAAAAATTTCTTCGGTTCTTTCCTCCTTATCCTTTGAGCTAAAAGTCTGCTAATTCCCAATCATATGGAAACTATTACTGATGATCTGAAATGAAACAGAGCAAAGATCCAATGAATCTTCACTTACTTCTAGACTTTGAAAACTTCATCATCAATATCATAAAGAGTCTGCACTGGCTCATTACTTCTTTGAGGAAACTGATCTTCCTCCCCTAAATCTGCTAATGATGATCCTACAAAATTAACTTCTGTTTGGGAAGCATCATCACTAGATAGATAAAAGTTAGGAGAATCACGAATATAAGTACTACTACCAATCAAACATATTGGGTTATCAGCAGGTCCTTCTTCATTCTGATTTACAAAAGAACTTTCTAAATCTGTACAACAAAGTTCTCTATGTGAATGGGCAAGAGTGTTTGTTTCGCAAAAAATTTCAGAGAGCGGTTGTTTATTTATAATCTGATCTATCTCTTTTGCTGTCAAAGGAGAAGATGTTTCTATGTTCCTTTGAACAAAAGGACAGCAGTTCTCTGTTTCTTGTGAAGACTGATTTTGAGGCTGGATGTCTTTTTGAGCCTCGGCTATAAGGGATGATGAATCATTATCTAAGTTTTCAGGAAAATATTGAGGAATGTTCTTTATTTCTTGTTTGTTTTCTTCCTCAAGTGATTCATCTATGTTCTTAAAATTTTTCAGTAGGAGATTAAACTCATGAATGGCTGTTAAAAGATCTTCAGGATGCATCTCTTCCCAAGCTTCCTCATTATCTATAATGTTTTGGGTGATGTTTTGTGATGGATCATAATATATTGCACCCAATGATAATGATGTAGCATTTTCTTTATAGTTCTCATAGAACATATATTCAAGATCTCTTAAAGAAAACAAACTACAAGATCTTAAGCATTCATACCAATCCCTAGCTTTTCCTTCTAATGTTAACATGAACATTTTCATTAGGCAGTCTTCATGCCGTTCAACTTTCAACCTCCATACATGTATATGAAATTTGATGAGATGAAATAGAGGGTCATCGAACTTTTCACCTTGAAAAGAAGGCAGGTTGTCATCCCAATTCACCTGGGGCATCTTATGTGGAAACCCAGGGATATGATCTCTACTCATTGGGGCATATCTTCGTTGTATCCTTGGATTCATGTTTGTAAATCAAAAAGGAGGTCACTGCGTCTGGTCAATCAGTTCAGGGTCTTCTACCAGTGGAGTCATTTGGTCTTCTGGGAGTTTCAGAGTGTGGAGTCGCCAGGTGGAAAATTTTTAGCTCGTAAGGAGGTAAAATGTTTTATGGTCCACCACCATGTTTATTGGATACCAATCTAAAATATTTTGGGTTTTTTCTGAGTTTTTATAGTGGTTTGGGAGACTAATAAGTCTACAAAAGCTTGCTAAGCTACTATAAATTCAGAAATTCCCCAGCGGAGTCGCCATTATGTTATCACTCTGTAATTAGCAAGATTGGCAAAGTCCAACTGTAGAGGTAACATCAAACCGCTTTGGGATTCAAGGATCTAGCCCTCCTGAATCCAGAGAGGGATCTCTCTATAAATGAGTTCAAAGATGTGATCTTTAAAGACTAGAATTATGATATTAGGCTAGTTATGAAGAGCATGGGTTTGTTTTGTTTATTTTTGGTTGGGCGAAGACATGGTGAAGGTGAAAGCAGTTCAAAATAAAGGGTGAAGAGCCTGCAAATGAAGGAATGTTTCAGCTGATAGCAAAGGACAAAGACAGCTTTAACCCATTGGGCTATGGAGTCATAGGAGGATTTAATTGGATAGCAAATTCAAGAAGGATCCATGGAGCAAGTCATATACATCAAAGGATTGCTTAAGGTGATTAATGGAGTGAAACAAATAGGCAGTGAAAGACTTAAACAAGTGAAAAAAAACAAAGCACAGTCTAAGATCAAGTAAGTACTTTTAAACTAGCTTGCTTTCAACATGTACTAAAGGAGAAACATAAAATTATTTATGTTGATCAGGTAAGTGCTTTTAAACTAGCCTGCATTGAAGTACTTTCCATTAGAAACATTTAAAAACAGTTCAAACAGCTTAAGATCAGGTAAGTGCTTTTAAACCAGCCTGCTTCAGCATATTCGATAAGGGAACACAGATGATAATCACAAAGAGCAATCTAGATCAGCTAAGTACTTTTAAACTACGCTGCATTGATAAAATCCAAGGATAACATAGAAAACATTCATCTCAAAGAGCTATCTAGATCAGGGAAGTACTTTTAAACTAACCTGCATTAATAAACTCTTCAAAGAGGACATTCAAATGAATAAAACATAGAAGATAAAGCTTTCAGTAAGAGTAGGGTACCGTGGAGAGTATATCCTAACTCTATGTTTGCTGCTCTTTATCAGAGAAAGTGAACAGAGTGAAAACATTAAGTAAAACGATAATTGACAGTAAGGAACACATCACCATTGACATAGTTTCAGAATTCCATGAATCAGCAGCTTGTATTGATATTCAAACCAGTTACAATCAGCAAGCCCGGTGGGTCTCTACAGCTTTGAACTTCTCATATCAGCTTATGTATCTTTCAATTATAGAACAGGGCATCAGTGGCTTCAGAATGACTATTACATGCGTTCAGATGTCCCGAGACCAACCCTTTGCTCATCTTCTACAGAGGTATTTGTAGAAGAATGAGGCGGTGGTCAACTATGAAAAGATCTGTTTGGATCAATTAATACAGAAGATGACTCTTCGATGCTTTGAGGGCCTCGATCAAGAAATCTACAGGTGTTAACCTGCATTAATTGAGTTACACTTAAGATTAAAATCAGTGGGAAGTATGCTATTCTTTGAAGCTCAGTGTCATGCTGGAGTGACTTTATTTCTACTTCCCGAGATGAAATGATCTAAATATCTGCTTCTGAACTGTTCTTTAATCTTCTCAAATGGTTCTGTCAACAATTAGAGATAAGATAGCTCAATTAGTATTAATTGTTCGGCGGTCTTTGATCTCAACGAGACTGCAAGTGTCTTTTGGAGCTGTAGAGGGTTCAATTAGCCTCTTGTTATAACGGTGGAGGATTTCTCAGCTCGACAAATGTCTTCGTCATTTCCTAAAACACTTTAAGTTACTTGAGATTTGTGTTTTTGGGTCTTCAATCTTCGGTTCTGATAAATTTTGTCTTTGGCACTGATACTCTTTAATAAATGATGATTTCTGCTTGTCTTCTGGTGCGCAGGGCAGTAGCGGGGTCGAATGGCATCAATGGGTCAGGAAATCACTGATAAAACGTAAATCTAACACCCCTCGAATGATTCTTTATGAACTCAGAAGACAGAGGATCGTCACCCTCGGCCTTTGTGGTTTCTTCAAAAATGGCAGAAGAATTCATTCGAGAACCTGCAAAATACAAACAATTTGTTATAAAATCCTGCGTATTTGGTTTTACTGCTTCAGAGGCGTAGGAAGAGAGCAGGACCGTTGGATGGCATCATCCAACGGTGGAGATTAACTGAAAGGAATTTTAAATGACGCGGGAGGAAGAACAAAACAGAACCGTCGATCGCGCGATGAGCAACGGTGGGGGTGATCTGGGACCGTCCGATCTGGACACGTGGACGGCCCGGATTTAATCGGAGGATCGCAATCGGGGAGGGCAGCAAAGGGGATGCGATTGGAACGCAGCGATGCGATTGGAACGCAGCGATGCGATTGAGCGCTATCTATCTGATCATCAGGGAGATGGACGGCCGAGATTTAATCGGAGGATCGCAATCGGCAGGTCACAACAAAGCATGTGATTGAAACATTGCGATGCGATTGAGCGTTGTCCGTCCGATCAACCGGGGGATGGACGGCCCAAATTTAATCGGAGGATCGCAATCGGGGAGGAAAGAAAAGGGGATGTGATTGGAACGCAGTGATGCGATTGAGTGCTATCCGTCCGATCATCAGGGAGATGGACGGCCGAGATTTAATCGGAGGATCGCAATCGGCAGGTCACAACAAAGCATGCGATTGAAACATTGCGATGCGATTGAGCGCTATCCGTCCGATCAACAGGGGGATGGACGGCCCAGATTTAATCGGAGGATCGCAATCGGGGAGGGCAGAAAAGGGGATGCGATTGAAACATGCGATTGTGCGTGGGTCGTTAGATCGGGTCTAGATCAACGGTCCAGATCCTTTAATTTTTTGCACCGGCGGGACCCTTATACTTTGTGAGAAACCCATAAATTTCAATAAAAACCAAGGTTTTGAGTGGATCGAGCGGAATATATATATGATAGGCTGGCGCCCGATTGCGAGGCCACTGGGTGTATGGAGTACCATGGGCCCGGGGCTTTATATAACTAGGGCCAATCGCAATCAGAACATTCGGGCCCGGTCTTTCAATCAACCCATTTGTAACTTCTCCGACGCGATTGCGCATCGGTCTTTTTGATCTACCCATTGTGAATTCTCCGATCGCGATTGCGCGATCGGTCTTTTTGATCAACCCATTTTATTTAAACACGTGATTTTGGCATTTTAAAACAAACTTTGGAAAAAATGGGTTTTCAAGTTTTACAAAGAAAAACGTCCATTGGATACGATTTTCAAAGAAGCTTAGCGCCCGATTGCGGGCTTATGGGGTAGATGAAATGATAATACGATCTTCGGTTTATGACAAAGGGGCTGATCACAATCGGCATTTTGAAATGGCTCACAAACATGCACCCTTGAATCTTTCCGATGCGATTAGCGCTTCATGGGTTTGGCGCTTGGTTTTTATGATGAGGGCGAATTGGGGAAGTGGTTTGGAAACTCAGGCCAAGGGGCTTAAACCCTTAAGAGAGAAAAGGGTTTTTTACACAGATTTTCAATGATTTTCAAAGGTTTCTGAGGGTTTCGACAAAGTTCGAAAGAAGTTTGGAACTCTGCAAGGCAATTTTTATGAAAGAAAGGTGAGGAAAATGGACAACAAAGGAAAATGATGAAAAATATGAAGGTTAGTCTCTGAGAGGAAAAAGGGGAAAAGAAGGAGGATATTGCAGCAGTCTTCTGATGGAATTTTTAGCAGAATTTTGAGTTTCTGAGAAATAACAGTGAAAACCTTGAGACATGAGCATGAGATCATCTACAGGCTTCAAGAGGTAACATTTTGGCCAGGAAAGCGTTTCTTGAAGGCTGAAAACATGTTTTGGCCACCTTTTGATATACCAAAATTTATATGTGGCCAACACTTTGAAGGACGGGATGGAGGCAGTGCTTGAAGATAATGGTCTGAAGGATTTCATCGATAGTGATGTTCCTAAGCCCACTTCGACAGATGCTGCATTACTTTATGCCTGGAAAAATAAAGTAGTGAAGACAAGAAGAATTTTGTTGGAAGGTGTGAAAGAAAATATTGTGTCAAGCCTTCACAGGAAAGCCACTCCATTTGCAATGTGGAAGGATTTGACAGATATTTTCCAAAGCAGCAGTGACCATAGGAAGTTGGCGCTAAAATATAAGCTCAAAAAAATGAAAATGGAGAAGGGTGACAGTATTCCAAAATATCTCACGAAGTTTGTCTAATGTAGGGATGAGCTGGGGAGTGTGGGAATCATAGTTGTGGATGATGACTTGGTAAGCTTGGCTCTCCTTAGGCTTCCGAAGAGTTGGCACAGTTATCAAGACTCTGTCAATGGACGGGAGAAACTGTCGGATTGGGACCGACCTTGGTCAGATCTAGTGCAGGAGGAGATAAGGCGAAGTACCAGGGATGGCTCTTCATCAAAGAATGATGAAGAAGAGAATTATGCTTTGGCTTCCAAATCAAGGAAAGGAAAGGGGAAGAAATCCCATCCAAAATCCGAGGCTAAAGGAAATAAGATGGATTTGTCCAAGATGAAGTGTTTTCACTGTCACGAACATGGGCATCTCGCCACTAACTGCCCACAGAAAAAGAAGAACAAGAAGGCTACTGGAGCTGCAGCTAGTGAGGCCCTTGCCTCGTAATTTTAATTTGATTTCTCTTTGATCGCATGCTTAGTTTCAAGCGCAATGGGATCGGTGTGGTATCTTGATAGTGGTGCTTCCTTCCACATGACGGGAGATAAGGAGTTGTTTAGTGACTTGGAAGAGAAAGATCTCCAAATGCATGTAGAGATGGGCGACGATGGTAGATACAGTGCGACCGACATTGGAACCATTACCTTTGAGAGGGAGTTAGGTAAACCATTTCTGTTGAAATATGTTATGCATGTTCTAGGTCTGAAGAAGAACTTGGTCTCCGTCACGATGTTGGAGGACAGAGGTTATGACGTTGTTTTCAGCGAGGGAAAAGATTTCCTGCAACATAAAAAAATGGGTCAAACCAAGAGGATAGGGATTTGAGTCAAGAATCTCTACAAGCTAGAGGTAGATGGCTGCGCTACAATGATGGGAAAAGAAGAAGAAGTGGTGAGCCAAGATGAGGTCGAATTATGGCACAGGATATTGGGCCATCTTCACCATGGCGCCTTGAAGATTTTGCAGCAGATTTCTACTGGACTTCCCAAGGGTACTCTTGCACAGTCAGATCAGTGCAAGGAATGTACTATGGGTAAGTTTTCTAAGACCAAAAGGAGAACCGTGCTTTGGTGATCCTAGAGAGAATTCACACAGACGTGTTGGACCATTCTCGGTTGCTTAAACAACAAAACACAGGTATTATATTATTTTTGTTGATGAATATTCTCGTAGATGCTGGATCGTCTTCATGAAGAAGAAGGATCAAACATTCTCAAAGCTTTGTGAGTTTAAAGCATTGGTGGAGAAGGAGTCGGGGAAGCAAGTGAAGGCTCTGCGGAGCGATAATGGTGGTGAATGTTTCTCAAACGAATTCAAAGAATTTTGTAGCAAAGAAGGAATTCGAAGAGAACTCATAGCGCCTCATAACCCACAGCAAAATGGGGTCACGTAGAAAAATAATAGAATAATCGTGGGTGTTACACGAGTTATGTTGCATGACCAGGACCTACCAATGCACTTGTGGACGAAAGCATGAAACACTGCGGTTTATGTGCAAAACCGTTGTCCTCATACAGTACTTGGCATGAGTACACCTGAAGAAGCTTTTACTGGTAAGAAGCTGGATATTTCTCATTTAAATATTTTTGGCTCATCTATTTACATTCATGTGACCAAGGATGCCGAGAAGAAGCTGGAGCCAACTGCAGAAGTTGGGATATTTGTGGGGTACACAGAAAAACCCCATAATTATCGTGTGTATTTTCTAAACAATCGGATGACTGTGGTGCGACGGGATATGAAATTCAATGAGGAGAAAGCCATGAAGTTGTCGCTTGAGAGGGAGCTACACTTGCATGTAGAGGAGGAACTGCTTGTTCCCAAAGATGAGCCTCAAGATGTGGATCAGCCACAGGAGGAGGATCATGGAGTGGAGGAGTTCACTCACATAGAGCCAACACTACAAGGAAAAGACCCTCTAGCGAATGTTTTTTAGGAACCCCACAGAAAAATACCCCATACATCTGTTTCTAGCGGAGGTTATTAGAGGAGGTTGGCGGGCGAAGGGTTTTGCGAATGGTTTCCTCCCGGTGCGCTTATCATTACAAGTCGCCCTGGTGCACTCTAACCATGAAAGCACTGGTGCGGACCAAAACATTGGCACACCGGACACCATGCACTCCGTACACACTCGCACGGTGCGTCTTATTATTCTATAGCACCGGTGCATCACAAATATTCCACGTCGGTGCATTATAAAACACAACGCCAAAACCGAGATGGCCCAGTGCGGTAGAAAGAAACTGCACCGGCCCATCATAATACATCGCGCCAAAACACAAACCGACTGGTGCGTTTGTAAGAAACAGACCTGGTGCGCCTATAAACAACGCGCACCGGTAAAGGGTTATATTAAAATAAAATTAAAAAAATACGGCAAAATAACCTGGATTTTTCAGTTTTCCAGTGCTTCTGAGCTCTCAATTATTGGTGCGCACCCTACCATAGAACGCACCGGTGCGCACAAGACATTGGCACACCAGACAGCTTGCGTGACGTACACACACATCTGGGGCCTCCTATTTATGTAACGCACTGGTGCTTCACCACTATTCTACGTCGGTGCATCATAAAACATCGCGCCAAAACAGAAACACGCCGATGCATTCTTATCAAAGAGCACCGGTGCGCCTATAAAAAAAATGTGCACCAGTAAAGGGTTATATTAGAAATTTACGGCAAAATAAATCAGATTTTTTAATTTTCCAGTGTTTCTGAGCTCTCAATTACCAGTGCGCAACATCCCATAGAATGCATCGGTGCGCACGAGACATTGGCACACCGGACAGTTTGTGTGACGTACACACACATTCGAGGCCTCCTATTACTGTAACGCACCAGTGCTTCACCACTCTTCCGTGCCGGTGCATTATAAAACACAGCGCCAAAAAAGAAACGCGTCGGTGCGTTCTTACCCAAGAGCACCGGTGCGCCAATAAACCGCACGCACCGGAATAGTGTTACATTATAAAAAAAAAAAAAAAGGCCAAAAACCGATGCTTTACGACTATTCCACACCAGTGCTTTACGGATTTTCCGCCCTGGTGCCTCATCAAAATTTTGTGCTGAAACTGAAACATCCCAGTGCAGTGTTAGGGAACCACCCCAGTGCATTATAAACAACGTGCCAAATTTGACACAGCCAGGTGCGGTTGTAGGTAAGCGTGCCAATGCGCCTATAAAACCCCGTGCACTGGAACAGGGTTAAAAAACAAAAAATAAAAAGAACAAAAATAAAAATAAATAAATAAATAAATAAAAAATAAAAATTTACGGCCAAAAAACTTCATTTTTCACTTTCCTCAGTACTCCAGAGCTCTCAAGCACTGGTGCCATTTCCCTTTGTCTGAGCCGCCCTGACATCGGTGCTCTCATTGCACCCATTGCACGCACTGCTGCTCTGCATTGGCCACCAATCTCCGGCTTGTATTTTGAAAAACAGTGGGAAATTTTTATTTTGCAAAGTTTACAGCCAATATGCCTCCTTGACGGAGAAACGTACATGTATTTTTTTCTAGTTTTTCCATAATTAAGCCTTTTAGCGGATTTGAAATTGAAATAACCTTAAAAATAACCATTAAAAAAAAAAAATTTGTCGCGCAGTGTGCCGGATCTGTTCGGCTTGCACCGGATAGCGGTGCTGCCTGTAAAATTTACTGGTCGCACTGCCACCGGTGCTAATGATATCCGCACCATTTCCAGGGCGGTACCGAAAGGCGCCCTGAATAATTTTAAAAAAAAAAAGGCAGTGCGCTCATTTATCCAGGTGCACCGTTGACCACAGAAATCACAGTGCGATGCCTTGACGGAATTATCCGCCCCGGTGTATCTCCGCGCACCGCATTCTGGATTCCGAGAGGGTCAACGGTGCGGCCGGGTAAAATACCGCATCGTCAGCTATGTAATTGTCATGAATTCGGTGCGCTGACACGACTATATGCGTCGGGGCATATATTTCAGTCAGCACACCGCTATTCTGAACTTTGATAAAGTTAACGATGCTTGAAAAATAGACAGCTGCACCGAGGCCGGTGCGTTGTATTTCATTATGGGCACCGAGACCGGTGCTCTATGTTCTTAAGACGCACCGCGACCGGTGCGTGACTGTTTTTATGGCGCACCAACTTGTTTTTTTTTTTTTCAAAAGAAAATATATATGTATATTCCTAAATACATGTATGTTTTAATAATAAAAAAATTATTTTATATGGAAATGATTCAAAGAGAAGAGGAGGAACAACAGCAACAACAGGCTGAACAGTATGACATGATTCGCCAATGGGAGGCCCGAGAGAGGGAGAGAGATGCATACCCTCACCCTATTACTGCAGATACCCAAGAGATCCTTAGGCAGTTAGGCCTCCTCAAGCAGGGAAAATTTTAGGGGCGAATTTTAAGGGGTTTTAAATTTTGGTAGGGCGAATTTTTTATATAAATCCCATTTTCTATAGTTTTATAAAATTAGCCCTATAATTATTTTGAAAATAATTAATTATTAAGTATTAGCCCAACAAAATAAATGCGGATAAAACTGAAAACATGAAATTCGCCTCCCGATTTTCTGGTTTGGAGCAGATTTCAATGGCATTCGCCTGGATTTACTAGGTCGGGGGAGGGATTGGAGTGATTCACCCCCATTTTTACTGATTACGGCTTGGAAGTTGGAGGTGCAATAAAAAATTGAATGCATTTTCCGGAATTTACTGGGTCGGGGAAGGACTGGAGTGATTTTCCCTGGTTGGACTTGGTTGGGGCTTGAAAGGGGCTATTGGAGGTGCAACAATGCTTAGGGAAACAATTTACAAGATCTAGACCCTGGTTCCGATGACGCTGCATGCATTGACTGATGATGCTGCACACATTGACAAGAATCAAGATCTGGTTTCATTTCGAGAGATGGTAGTTGCCCGGAAAGGGATTTAGAGTACCAAGATGGTCCATTTCCCCGGTGCCATGGAGCTAAACCCGCGAGGAGGAGTTTGGACAATGGTGTTGGGTTGCAACTGTAATTATATTTTTTTTTATAAATTTTCTAAGTCTGAATGCTTCCAGTGTGCTTGTGACTGCTTTGACGAGCCTAACAGCGCTCTGTAATTATTATTTTTTAATAAATTTTCCAATCCGAATGCTTCAAAGTGTGCTGCACGGCCAGTGAATGCTGGTAAACAATGCTGGTCAGTGGTGAATGCGGGTGCTCTGTGGGTGATTTGTGAGAGGTAAGACAAAATCCAAAAGTTTACACTTGTTCCAGCCTTCTTTTAAGCTCACAATCACTAGAAATCCAAACTGTTGACACTTTCCATCAAAGGTCTCCCGTAGGCTTCGACTGCAGCTCTCAATTACATTGGTTTCATACTAGTTTGATTGAATACGGAAACATATTTCAAAGTTGTTACCCTTCGATCTTCTATGTTAGTAGGTTAATAGGTATGAGTATTACATGTAATAAGGGTTATCAAAGCTATTTTTTTCCTATCGCCATGTCTCTTACCAAGCATTATCGAGGTTTTTGTCTTTGTCTTTTTTTATATTGGTTTGGCACAGGTTAGAGGAAAAGCATATGAGTTGAGAGCCTACTAGCTGGACCAAGAATTCCAGTTTGCATCTATGATATGAAATGATGAAAAGTATCATAGGGCCAAGTTGTTAAGCCATCCTTATCTCTGTTCCTTGAATAAATTTAGGTCCGAATATCTAGAGATAATCTAGCGTAGGACCAAGTTGCAATAGGGCTATTGTAGGGTTCTTGTGCTTGGTTTAAATGCAGATTAGCAGGCTGCATAAATACATGGGTAGAGCAAGGCTTTAAGAGAGGGCTGAAGGTAGATAGAGACTGTTAAGAAGGTTGCAAGAACGTTGTTCCTAAAAGAGCTGGAGCAAGATTTTTGAAGATCATCCAAAGTGTGAAACATCACAAGTAATTTTGTGTTGCATCCGTGGAGGAATATCTTTGCAAATATTTGTGGGAAATTGAACTGTTGTAGGTATCCTTTTGAGGACCAAAAGGGTGCAACAATAGGCTAGAAGGTGTCTTATAACCCAACGTATGGAAAGACTTGATAGAAGAAGGGTAGCCACAGTCTCTTGAAAATAACATTGTCAATAATAGGATATAATGTTCCATTTCGCAGAAGAATGAACGATTGATCCAATTAAATTATTGAAATTATATATGACATGACCCTAGATAGATATCAAGATCAAAACTTTTGAAAATAACATTCAACATAACATAGAATTTGGTAAGAAATCACAAAATTAGTGAATGAAACATTAGTGAGTGATCGCAAAGCAGTTTTTCTCAATAAAATTAAAACCAATTTTTATGTAACCTTGGCACAGACACATAAAATTACTTGAATATTCACTTGTAAAAACCCAATAACTTCAACTATCAGCCAAACAACTATTAACAACATAACAAATTCAAGATAATCTGCAAAGTTGGCGACAGACAACTCATAAAACTTCACACAAAGCATAGTAAGGGAAAGGGTGATGATTGCCAAAGAAAGAATGCATACCTTCCAATATTTGCATTTGCTGCATGTAAATATGCAATCAATGCATCCAACGCCTTTTCTTCGACTGGTGCATTTGAGTCAGATATTTCCTTCTTGAAAAATGAACCTAAGGTGTAAACAATGCATGCACAACTTCCAATCAGATCAAGAAATATATCATACAATATACAACTCATGCCTCCACCATCCTTAGTCCAACATGAAATAGCCTATTAATACTGATAATTCAAAATCTCACTAGATCATTTCAGTTGTATCTATGTCTAAAAAATATTATTGAACTAAAAATGATAGTTTTCAATATATGCACAACACCACCAACGGTCCTATATACAAAGATCAACTTTGTGAAACATGAGGTTAATGAATAAAGAACAATTAAAAATTCACTTAGATAGCTAGCTACAACGGCATGACTAATATGTTCTCTTTTAGACCACATTTCACCTTCAAAAAATACTGCCATCTCAATCAAATATGCAATTCTTGTTCTCAACTTTCTGTCTAAAGGATTTATGGGCTTACAATCCTACTAGAAAATACGTTTTTTTTTCCACCTCTCCTGGTAACATATTCCAAAAATCCCTTTTGAAAAGGACCCTTAGAGAGCTATCACATCTAGAACATCAAACCTATGCTAAATTTACAAACACTACTGCTCCTCTGGCAATGAGTTCAAAGAACTGCAATTGGGACATATTAAAAACGTGATACCATGTGCTACAGTAGAGAAATTTTAGTCCTCCATGTTAGTAAAATCATCACAGCTGGAACTCAGATGATGTTCTCAGGTCACTGCTTCTGTCAGAGACCTGTTCCAATGAAAGGTTTTTCTTGTTCAATTTTTTAGATTTGATCTGATATGTTTTGCATAAAGTCTTCATGCAGGCAGCACATTGCCATAGTCTCTTTTCAAAAACCATATTTTAGGTGCCTATGATGAATGTACTATGTACTAATGTAGTGATAGGTTAGAAAAACTTTCTACAAGATAGCCATAGTACTGTTATTTTATGAGCCTGTATGGACAGTATGATGTATATTCTGATTTCACACTTGACATGTCAAATATAATGCCTTTTTAACATGGAAAAGCACATAACCACAGTGAGATAAAATATAAACATTTATGAGAAATTTCTTATTTCAATATCGTGTGAATTACAAGAATATTTTATAGGGAAAATGAGTGACAAAATTTACTATTTCACATATTTCACATTCGAAACTTTCTTTGATTTTTCAATTTTGTTAACTTCTCATAAATAAATTAAAATTGTAGCACTAATGCACTAGAAATTCACTTGTATATATGATAAATGTGTGTATGTATGGGAGAAAGCAGCAATTAGGCTTAACAGGGAATCCACTAACGTTTTGTGATTATGGAATCCACTAGATTCATGGATCACTGAGAAATTAATATCCTTGAGACAAAGAAACACTTATTTTGGGGATAAGAGTAAATCATATTAATTAGTTCTGAAAACAAGACAAATACTTTTGCCCATGAAATCCTTAGAATTGTGTGAAACCTACTTTTTGGGGAGCAGACTTGAATGAATGGAAAACCCTGATTGACTTACGAATTACAAGTACTTCGCTAACAGGCATAAACTTTTGGTGTATGGAAAGACTTGATAGAAGAAGGGCAGCCACAATCTCTTGAGCAGTGGAGGCCGAGTTGGTAGGACTGTAACAGTGGTTACAACATGCCCTAATTAGATGTCTGGTTTCTGAAGCAAGAACACGAAACCAAGAACAAGAAGGATAAGGGGAAGTTGAGAAACAATGTATGTTTCTCTAATAGATTGGTTTGTTTGTTAATGAATGGTTGTTAAAGAGAACTTGTGGACTGTTGAAAGGCCCAAGTACAGTGATTTTTGAAGAATTAAGTCACTATTAGAAGGCAACTATTATGAAGCCCTAAGGACAATGATCTCTAGAATTGAAACTTTGTTGTATGGTAAGATGTGTGAATTCACTAAGCACACTGAATGTGGAAGTTATTTAGTATTGTATGAGCTATTGATGATGCCTTAACTTATGTGACAAAGTAGTAGTCTTGACTCTTGACTCTTGTCACTATGTAAGGACATTTCTAGAAGACCCTATGAACAATATAGCTTGTAACGACAAAAGTATTGTTGAAGGAAAAAATTGCAAGTCCTTGTTCTAAAATATCACAGATATAGGGCAGATCCTTTAGAACGGTTAGATTATTGGATTGTATGAAGGCAGAACAAAAAACCCTAGTTCTGTGATTTGGAGCAACATATCAATGATTTGGGGCAACTAGTTGAAGACCCTATGAGTTGGAAATCTTGAAGGAACAGGATAGTAGCTATAGGTAAGGATTATTTATGATAATGAAGCTATGTTGACTAATGAATATTGATTGGAAAGGTCAGCCAAGTTATGGGACACCTTGAATAAATTTAGGTCCGAAAATCTAGAGATAATCTAGTGTAGGACCAAGTTGCAACAGGGTTGTTGTGGGGTTCTTGTCCTTGGTTTGAATGCAGGCTAGCAAGCTGCATAAATAATTGGGTAGAGCAAGGCTTTCAAAGAGGGCCGAAGGTAGATAGAGACTATTAAGAAGGTTGCAAGGGTGCTTGGTTCGTAGAGGAAGTATGCTAGGTTGGAACGTTGTTCCTAAAAGAGCTGGAATAGGAGTTTGAAGATCATCCAAAGTGTGAAACATCACAAGTAATTCTGTGTTGCATCCGTAGAGGAATATCTTTGCTAATATTTGGGGGAAACTAAACTGTTGTAGGCATCCTTTTGAGGACCAAAAGGGTGCAACAATAGGCTAGAAGATGTCTTATAACCCAACGTATGGAAAGACTTGATAGAAGAAGGGTAGCCACAGTCTCTTGAGCAGTGGAGGCCAAGTTGGCAGGACTATAACAGTGGCTACAACATGCCCTAATTAGAGGTGTGGTTTCTAAAGAAAGAACACAAAACCAAGAACAAGAAGGATAAGGGGAAGTTGAGAAACAAGGTATGTTTCTCTAATAGATTGGTTTGTTTGTTAATGAATGGTTGTTAAAGAGCACTTGTGGACTGTTGAAAGGCCCAAGTACAGTGATTTTTGAAGAATTAAGTCACTATTAGAAGGCAACTATTATGAAGCCCTAAGGACAATGATCTCTAGAATTGAAACTTTGTTGTATGGTAAGATGTGTGAATTTACTAAGCACACTGAATGTGGAAGTTATTTAGTATTTTATGAGCTATTGATGATGCCTTAACTTATGTGACAAATTAGTAGTCTTGACTCTTGACTCTTGTTGCTATGTAAGGACATTTCTAGAAGACCCTATGAACAATATAGCTTGTAACAACAAAAGTATTGTTGAAGGACAAAATTGCAAGTCCTTGTTCTAAAATATCACAGTTATAGGGCAGATCCTTTAGAACAGTTATATTATTGGACTGTATGAAGGCAGAACAAAAAACACTAGTTCTGTGATTTGGAGCAACATATCAATGATTTGGGGCAACTAGTTGAAGACCCTATGAGTTGGAAATCTTGAAGGAGCAGGATAGCAGCTATAGGTAAGGATTATTTATGACAATGAAGCTATGTTGACTGATGAATATTGATTGGAAAGGTCAGTCAAGTTGTGGGACACCTTGAATAAATTTAGGTCCGAAAAATCTAGAGATAATCTAGTGTAGGACCAAGTTGCAACAGGGTTGTTGTAGGGTTATTGTGCTTGGTTTGAATGCAAGTTAGCAGGTTGCATAAATAATTAGGTAGAGCAAGGCTTTCAAAGAGGGTTGAAGCTAGATAGAGACTGTTAAGAAGGTTGCAAGGGTGCTTGGTTCGTAGAGGAATTCTGATAGGTTGGAACGTTGTTCCTAAAAGAGCTGGAGTAGGAGTTTGAAGATCATCCAAAGTGTGAAACATCACAAGTAATTTTGTGTTGCATCCATGGAGGAATATATTTTCTAATCTTTGTGGGAAACTGAACTGTTGTAGGCATCCTTTTGAGGACCAAAAGGGTGCAACAATAGGCTAGAAGGTGTCTTATAAGCCAACATATGGAAAGACTTGATAGAAGAATGGCAACCACAGTCTCTTGAGCCGTGGAGGCCGAGTTGGCAGGATTGTTACAGTGGTTACAACATGCCCTAATCAGAGGTCTGGTTTCTGAAGCAAGAACACAAAACCAAGAACAATAAGGATAAGGGGAAGTTGAGAAACAAGGTATGTTTCTCTAATAGATTGGTTTGTTTGTTAATGAATGATTGTTAAAGAGCACTTGTAGACTGTTGAAAGGCCCAAGTACAGTGATGTTTGAAGAATTAAGTCACTATTAGAAGGAAATTATTATGAAGCCCTAAGGACAATGATCTCTAGAATTGAAACTTTGTTGTATGGGAAGATGTGTGAATTCACTAAGCACATTGAATGTGAAAGTTATTTAGTATTGTATGAGCTATTGATGATGCCTTAACTTGTGTTGCAAGGTAGTAGTCTTGACTCTTGTCACTATGTAAGGACATTTCTAGAAGACCCTATGAACAATATAGCTTGTAACAACAAAAGTATTGTTGAAGGACAAAATTGCAAGTCCTTGTTCTAAAATATCATAGATATAGGGTAGATCCTTTAGAACAGTTAGATTATTGGTATTCCAAATATGAAAACCAAGCTCACTCAACTATAATCAACTAGCAAGGGGGAGTATGATAATGCAAAAAAGAGCTCATCCAGATCCAACAAGAGCCATATATGGATAAACATACACCAATTTAACGTTAAATATAATTGGTCTGGTAGAGAAATGAGACAGTTGGAATTGACAGACAACTTATTAGGGCTCAGTTGAGTAGGAAAACAATTGCAAGGTGAAAATACTTTCAGAAAGGAGAAAACTGAATGACTTGATGGAATTACTCAGTGTTTATAAAAACATATCAAAGAACCACAAGTGATTATCTCTTGTAAGTATAGGAAAGGCTACAAAGGAATAGCTAATTGAGTTATGAAATATAACATTAGTGATTTTACTATTGGTTAATCATAACATGCTTCTAATGTATGTAGATACTAGGGATAATTTTTAATTATGTACTAGGTGTTTACATTAAATCCCTGAGAAGGAAAGGAAATTGGAAAATGTAATTATGATTTAAATTGGACCTATTTATGTGCCTTGCAGAGTAGAGCGGAGTAATTATTAATATGGAATGAATCCCACCATATTTATTTTTTGATACATTTAAACTGATTGGAATTTAAGAGATTTGACACTACTAATGAAATTTCCAAATCAAATATGGTAATATCATGATGGAATGATACTTATAATGTTGGGCACGAATTGTCATACACCTGTTTTTTGCTAATTTTGATGTATAATTCACATAGTGAGTCTTTATGCACAGGCTTACCCAGGACGGCTAACAGGTGGAGTAGAAGCTGATGTGATGGCTGCAAATGAGCTGGAAACCCATGCATTCCTCCAGGCAAGCCATTATATTTCTTTTTCTTTCCAAATTGATCTCAACCTGTAGCAAAATATCTATGTTCCCTTAATTTGATTTAGCAGAAAAAATTATGATTAAGGACTGTTATGCACATTTTTTCCTTTAATTGGGTAAATCTGAAATAAATATTAGATGTTTACCAACTCTTGTGTATGGATGTCAAATATTTTCTGCCTTGATTTAGCAACTATAAAGGTGCCTTCCTGCTTCTATAGTGACCTCTTATTTTGATTCAATTGTTTTTCTAGTTGGATTGTCAGAGGGAAGCATTCTTCAAAGCTAGAAATCATCTCTAGATCTATAAACAGTGGGTTCGGTTGAATTAGTTATCATATATTTTTTATAAGATTATATATTTGTGGGCTTTAAAGTGAATCTAAAGATAATATTTGTCATGGTGATGAGACTTACTGTTATAACTTATAATTGAAAATTTCAACAAGGAGACAACAGTTACAGTTTGAAATCTTTCAAAATTTTCAATGAAGAGATATCTCTACTATTTTTTAATGTATTTTCTTCCTTTCATTTCCTTGTCTCTAGTTGTCATTTCCTTATTTGGCATGTAACTTCTATTTTTATTTTCGTAGGAATTCCCCTTTTTTTTTAAAATATGTCTTGTTATACAAAATATTTAAAAAATTCACCACAACAAAGATCAGAACAAATCAAATCGTGTGATTTCAAAGCATGATTATCAAGGCTGCAAGATCCATGAGCTATATTGTCATCAAATCCAAAGCAAGGTTAAATAAGTTCTTATCAAATAAAAAACAAGGTGAACCATGCAGACAACGATTGGGTCACCGAAAGAATTCAAATAAACTTAGAATAAGAAAAAGTTATTAGGTTGTCCCAAGATGTTTTGGGTAGGTTGGTTACAACAAGCCCCCACCTCCTCATTAGGAGGTGAGTTGAGAGGAACCAACAGGCTCTTTTTTTTGTGACAAATGAAGCAGGCTTCTATAGAGTCAAGCTAGGGCCAACTGCCGAGGTCAGCTAGGCCTTTTGAGCTTGAGGAGCTTTGCTCTTTTTGACAAATTTCACCCATTTTTGATTGTTTGTAAAGGGTCATAGGTTTTTTGAGCCTTCCCTTTCTCATCCTCAGAGATTTATGATTTTATAGTTTTGGTTTGGCCAATAAGGGGTAACCCCTAATCCCATGGTTTGGGATTTGATCCTGTCAACCACCAAAATGGGTAACCCTATAAGAGAAATTTTCTCCTAAATTGGACAGCTAGCCAGCCAGCAACCCCTGATATTCACTTCATGATGATGATATACCATGTGCGTCAACCATCTGCATCATCTAGATAGGTGATTAAAATATTGAAATTTGTGCATACCTTTATTATGTTATATACTTCCTTATTTGACTCTCGTAAATAACACTCAGTAGCTTAAAATTGGATTCACTTAATTTCTACATTCAAATCGATGCATTGTATTTTCATAATCTTTGACCCTTTGGAATTATTAACTAGTTTTTTCTGAGCATTTAATGGTCTGCTAATGGTGGTTGTGTGCATTAACTGTAGCACAGTTAATTGACAGAAGACAAGGGTAAAGGTTTGTTGTATCTTGCATGCAGCACAAGGTATGCTGATCAATGTTCCTTTCATGGGACTGGTTGATTGGGATACCTGTGGAGCCCAGATTAAATATCCAAGCTTGTTTCTTGAAATTGTTTGGTATTGGTGTGTGTAACTCAACTTCCAAGTCTCCTCCCTTCATCTTTAGAGTTTCTTGCTATTGGGATTCCCTATGCAGTGGTGATTTCCTGCTTGACATGGAGGTATATTGGTCATGCGATCATTTGAATTAGGTTTTTCTCCTTGGCTCTAACTGGTACATATGATCTATCGGTCAATAAATATTTCAAGAGAGACTATAATTTATCCTATTTGAAGAAAAATATCATCAATTTGTCAAGGTTGGAACTGGGTTTTGTCTTTGCAGGTCGAGAACCCCTGCATTCATGTTCTTGTCATTGTCTACTTGGTCACATTGGTGGTTGTTGTTACCCCTCATGTTGACATGATTGGTAAATGCATATTTCAGGGGTAACTTGTAGGATGCTCAAGGACTATAGACACACACTTATTTTTGGTTGACAGTAGTCCTTCATGTGATGATCTTCCTGGATGTTCAGCATGGTGATTCTCCTTGATAATAATGTGGTTTCCTTGGTTGGAATGATGATTCTAGCCTTCACAAGGTTAGATTATCAGTGGAGTTTGCTTCAGTGGTGCATTATGTTCTTCATGAACGAACATCAAGGTGGTCAAATAATCACATCATGGTCACTTTCACCTTGTGCTGCATGGTTAGATCATAAGTATCCTCTAATGTGGTAATACACTTACCTAGTTTCATTCATGTTCATGCCATTTTCCCATAGTTTTACCTAGGCAATTTGTTTTACCTAGGCAGGGAAGACTTGGGAAAAATTGAAAGAAATTTTGAAGGGCCTAGCTCTGTGATAGCCTTTTCTTCTCTTTATATATATTCAATTCCAATTTTAACAAATTTGTGGGCCAACTTGATACCTGGAAGCTGTCGAAATACATATCATTCTGGAATAAATTCACCAAAATTATTTTTGCAACAATTAGACAAATCATTAAGACAAATGGGGAATTACTTTCTGGTTCTAGGTGAAGAACAAGAGTTGCACATACTTGAGTTGAATTCCCTCAGTTATATGTTGAGGTTGTTTGTGTCAGGACTAAATTTACATTCACAGATATTTACCAGATTGAAGACTGAAGTCCATAGTTTCTGCTGCTGAGGTCCCCTATGAAGGAATTGGGTTGGAGCATTCTGACTTTTTAGAGTGAGTTAACAAGAAAATTTGTGATGAAAATCCAAATATATCATGTCCCTTGAAACTTGTTTAGGAATTACCTAAACATTTTTTCATTGAACCCATACCTCTCAGTGAATAACTTAAAGAAATTAGAGCAGTTTTGCTTGTTCCAAAAAATAGTTATGAGTGTCCTCTTAATTTTGTAATAGGCGTGCCTATTGAAATTTGGTTGTTGATGCTTTTAGGAGACTCGATACACTAGTAAGTTATGCACCGAGCTTACTATGTGAACTGTGGATACATACTGAGAAATATTTCACATTTTTTGGGACTGTTTTTACTGCCTACATGAAGGCAAAGTGGCAATTTGTAATAGTCTTTGGACTGATTAGTAGCATACTACCAGCATATGTAACATGTAACCTATCTTAATGAAAAGTTATGAATTTTTTCTCTGTGAAGAAGGAGACTCGATACAATATAACAAAATAGATGTCAATGAATTTAAAGGAAATGGTGGAGTAAAATCTGGTTCAATTACTTTTCCATTTAATGTTGTGAAAAAAAATTCATCATGTTTCTTAGAAGTTTTTGTTATGATGGAATGCCACTTTGAATTTGGGAGAGTTCTATTAAATATATTTCAGGCTGGTTCAAAATGAGAACTTGTTTCACTATCCCATGATGGGCTCCATTTTTCCCTCTGGTATTTGGGCCTACAAGATCTTCTATCCATTGAAAAAGTTTGCAAGTCTCTGTATGTTGCAGTGAAAGATGATCCTTGTCTATGGAAAACTATACATGTGGAGTATCCTCTAAGTGAAAGGCTCACTGATGACTCCCTCTTAAAACTTTCTGAAAGGTCTCAAGGCCAGTTATGAAAATTGACTTTAGTGGAGTGCCTGAAAATTACAGATGATGGACTGAAGCAAGTATTCGACATCATTTCAAAGCTTACAAAGGTTGGTATCTGTCTTTGTGGTGAACATGGTATTAATTTTAAATGGCACTGATGTTATAGCAGCCATGGTATTCATTTTAAATGGCACATTTTAAAAATACACTTGTATTTTGAATTGTATTGCAAAAATTAGGAGGATACAATGCAACACCCTGCACCAAGAGTATGAGGTTTTCTCTGTGTCGATTTCCATGGAAAAAACAACAAAATCCTCTACAAACTTTTCAATCTTGGGAAGCTACTAAAAAATCTCCGGCCTCTTTGGAAGAATTTACACCTGCACCAAGAGTATGAGGTTTTCTCTGTGTAGATTTCCACGGACAAAACAACAAACTCCTCTGCAAACTTTTCAATCTTGGGAAGCTACTGTAAAATCTTTGGCCTCTTTGGAAGAATTAAGACCTGCACCAAGAGTATGAGGTTTTCTCTTTGTAGATTTCCACAGACAAAACAACAAAATCCTTTGCAAAATTTTCAATCTTGGGAAGCTACTGAAAAATCTTCGGCCTCTTTGGAAGAATTAACAACGACAATAGAAGCAGAAGCAAGTGATGAAAAGGCTCAATATTTTCATCCATCAGGGATTGTAGAGTTCTGGGTATTAGGGGAATCAAAACATCAACAATTCCCTCTAGCTTCTAATCAGATTCCAACTTACTTTGTAAAATTGTGCTTTCGTCATGAATCAAAATACTATCATAACAAACTAGAAATCACTTACTTGTATTTGTACCACTGGATCAAATGAATGTAATGGATTTGTGCACTAAATAAAGTTTTCTTGTGCTTAAGCCCAATGGCTATGAACAAGGTCTGGGATTGGGAATATGGTCATTATTAGTATGATTTATGCTTTAAATCGTAAGAATGGCTCTGAAGACATCTACCATAGCAAGGGGAGGAAAGCAAGGGCCTTAGGCACCAAGAAAATATTTACAATCTCAATGGCAATGGAGATATCACAGATTCAGGTTAGGATTCATGGTTGTAAATTCTTCTGGAAGATTCATTGTCTTTTATAACTCTCCTCCTGCAACAACAAACATAAACAAGACGGTGGTAGAGGGCACAATTCTTAAGCTGGGGAGTCATGGGAACCTGGTCCTAGAAGACTCGGACAGAACCGTGGTTTAGAGTATCAATACTGATGAGTCTAAAGGCATTTTAATAGCGAAGAATGCCAATTTTTAGATTTATAATTCTGCGAATTCTTTGCTTGTGTACGAGGGTTCAAATTTCGTGCAGAAAAGCTGGATTATCCCACGCACACAATTCTACCTAGGAAATTGCTGAAAAGAGGGCAGACACTTGTCTCGAATTCATCTGCGACGAATACGTCTTGTGCAGATTTAGGGTTGGTTTTGTTCTACATAATCTCAATCTAGGAGCCTTATGGGGGTTGCAAAGGCTAGACTGCCAAGGTGTTCTTAGGACCTGCTTTTATAATTCATCGTTAGTAAGTCCCGAGGTCATCTATACGGGCCAAAATTTGCAGGTTTTTTCTAATGAAAATGTAGGCAAATCGTCTTATTTTTATTCCTGCGCTAATGGGATTCGATCGCTGCCAATGGGTCCTTTCTATAGTGACAACAATGGACAGTCTTTGCGTCTACCATCTCTCTATGGTTCTTGGACGAAACAATGTTTAAGATTGGTGTATGGACTTCGAACTAGACTACCCTATCTCTCTGGTTCCTGGACAGAACTGATAAGGATTGTCTATTTCTCAAAGCCTGCTAGTCTTATGGGTATCTGTGACAAAGGCCAATGCATCTGCCTTTAATTCAAGCAAATCCAAAACCATGGGGTAAGGATGTTATAATAGCCAAGGTATTCATTTTAAATGGCACATTTTAAAAAATACACTTGTATTTTGAATTGTATTGCAAAAATTAGGAGGATACAATGCAACCTCTGTATTTTTTAAAATGTGCCATTTAAAATGAATACAAAGGAGTGATTGTCCCTATCTGACAATCACTCCTCACAGGCTAAGAGCACTTACAAAACGCCAGGTATAGATTCATAATAGCCCAATGCTTAATTTTCCTATTATTTCAAAAAGTTACTAATGTATGCAGGATCTAAATCAATTTTGTGTTGATGAAGGTTGATTACATACTGGGAGATAATCCTATAAGGATTTCATACATGGTTGGATATGGTTCCCTCTATCCAAAACTTATTCATCACAAAGCCTCTTCTCTGCCCTCGAAGGACAATCATCCTCAACCCATTCCCTACAAAGCAGGCTTCCAATCTATGTACAGCAGTGCACCCAATCCCAACATCTTGGTGGGAATTGTGGTGGGAGACCCAGACAACATGGATAGGTTTACTGATGTGAGAAACAATCATGATCAATCCGAACCTTCCACCTACATTAATGCACCCTTAGTGGGTTCCCTTGCTTATTTGGCCCATTTTACTAATTCTTAAATATCTTATCTTCTTCTTCTAAACAAGAAAAGGAATTAATAATGCTTGGAGAAGGAATTAATAAGGGTTATAAGAAGCCCAGTATCCCTTGCTATTGTTCACATGATTTCTGCAGGATCTCCAAAATAAAATCAATGGAATGGAATTAAATTTGTATCCCTTGCTATCGTTCAAATGATTTCTACAGGATCACCAAAATAAAATCAATGGAATGGAATTAAATATTTTCAATCAAGACTTTGGCTGTTAGTAATTTTTTCACATTCATTATATGATGCAGCCAGTAATCTTACTCGTTGGAAATTTTTGCAGGTTCATTATAATGTAGATTGTGACATAATCGTGAGTAACATGATATTGCACGAAAAGTGCATTAAGTAGTTGTAGCAGATTTGGACATATTCATGAGGAATACGTGACATTGCACTAACAGTTAATTAAATGGTTGAAGGAGATTCATGCTTTCGGAACATTTTTACGCACTTCACATTTAAGATGGTTACAAGATATTTGTGACATATTCCCCAACAATGTTGCATTTAAGTAGAAATTCATTAAATGGTGGAAGGACATTCATGGTTGATAAATTTGAGTGGAGGGTGTGACATCTTTCTCTTATGGTGAAACATGTGACTGAGTTTTAGTAGAATAATTATTATTTTCCTTCAAATCTAATGTTAAAATTTTGAAAAAGATAGTTTATCTTTTAACACATTAGTAGGTACATGTCACTTGTATTAGAAAAAAGCCATTTTCTTTCTCCACTTTGCTCATAAATTATGCAAATTAATATACTTTGTTCATGTTTCATAAGTTTCATTTTTATTTATTCCTTCTCTTGAATTAATTTACTTAGAAAATTTTGGTTTCTTTCCTTCTTGGTTTAAACTAGCTCCTCCATATACCATTGTTGAATAAGGTATGCAGAGAAGAGGGTGGAGATAATATTGATTTTGATCACATACAATCAATCTTTCCTACATAGCTACCCCCCCAAGCGATGGTACAGATTCCTGTCTCTTATTTTTTTTTCTACTCTTGACCATATCACTCTGCACAATACATAAATTTAATATAGGAAAGGTAACGGTTTAGGTGCAATATTGGTGCATGATTGTACTATTTTTGGCATATTTGATTGCATTATTTTGGTGCTCACTTAAAAACAATGGAAAATCCTTCATACGCGACTATGCCCGTGTTTTTCCGCGTGTATACGCGAGTACAGCTAGACTTTTCCGCGTATGCCATTTTAATGATTAAAAAATATATAAAAATCCCTAATTTCGCGCTGGGTTGATGGTTACTCGGGTAGTTCAACCACCCCAGCCCGTGGCCAACTGTTTCCAACTGCTGAAACTACTTGGAGGGACTATAAAAAGACCTCATATGTATGGCCTAAGGGAGAGAGAGAATTATTATTATTATACTCTGTTGGTTCCCTATCCAAGTTTGATTCCCCGTGCCTCCTGCACTTTCCCAGTTCATTTCAGGAAACCCTTGTTTCCTTGAGATACACATCCCTTTATATGTTATCTCGTATGCACTTATTTGGAAGGAGTCTTAGCGAGGCAAGGGCTGGACGGATCCGGACGACGGTCTCCGAAGGCCTTGGAAGGATCAGGTGATCTCTCCACTTACTTTTGTACGTACTATTTTTATAATACAGAAGTATCATGCTGTTCCCGAAATAAACGTGTTAGTGTGTGCTTTAATGTATGAAGAATATTTGTTATACAAGCATTCATGATGATTTATTTAATGTTTTATATGAATCTCACTAACATATAGAGTAGAGATATACTGTACAACTTGTCCTTTGTGCTGGTTTCTTCTTGTATTTCAGGTGAAAGAGGAAGGATGGTTGCAGGGAGTTTGAACTCCACGTGGATCTACTTCAAACGTAGGACCAACGGGTAAACCTCTCATTCTGCTCTATTTCGTTTTCATGACTGTGCATGATCGTGTGAGTCTCTGTTAAGTAGTACGCCCCTGCTCTGTGGAGGTTGAATCCCCCAACCTCTAGGGTGTTAAATCCCCGAAACAGAAATGGCGACTCCGCTGGGGATCACATTTTTGTGATTCTCCTGTTGGGTTGTTTCATCTGTTTGGTAGGTTGCCAACAGTTTCTTCTGTCTTTTACAGTCCAGTTTGCTTTCTTGCAGTCAGTCTGAAGCTTTTATACCTTTCCCAGACTTGTACTTTTTATTTTTCACTATCTTTCTTTGTATACGCAGTTTTTCTTGCACACAGTCACGTATACCCGCGAGTTTGTGTAGAAGGAACCGCGTATACGCGGGTTTCCCTCAACACAGACGCGTATACACGCCTGTTGCATAACTGCAAGGTCGCGTATAC
The DNA here is from genome assembly GCA_034641835.2 of Pinus albicaulis. NCBI lineage: Eukaryota > Viridiplantae > Streptophyta > Pinopsida > Pinales > Pinaceae > Pinus > Pinus albicaulis. The sequence goes on from CM076574.1 coordinate 551,995,219, forward strand.
CTAGGGTGAATTTGAAATTTCAAGATTCTGGTGTTTTTGGTCTTTTCTGGCTGTGGAGGCCTGTGTTTGCAGTGTCTTTGTACTTACCGGAGTGTGACAGAAGTGGTTTTAAGTCTTGGTTCTCTTTCGTTTGCCCGAAAACTGATCTTTTGGCGAAGTGTTCTTGTTGGTGCTAGCACTCCTGGATTGAGTTCCAAGATCGCTTTCTCAGCGTTCTTGGCTGTTCTGCTTTACCAAAACAGAGAGCTTTTGCTCATTGACTCACTCCTGTCTTTGTGTTGTGCTTTGCATTGCGTTCTTTGCTTTGTTTTCGATTGGTTTTCTTGAGTTTCATAAGCTAGGGTTTTGTTGCATTTTTCAAAGATCTTTTCTTGTTTCTTTGGAGTTTTGTATTGCAACGAATTTGCACTATTTCTCTTGGCTGTTTGATTGAGTTTTTAGTCTTCCGTTGCCCTTATTGATCTTGCTATCATTAGTTTTATAAGGTTTGAGGGCATAGTTGGAGTTTATGCTTCAAATTCGGTCTCGTTTTGGCTTGGATTGGGATAGTTGTTCTTGGTTTTCTTGAAGCTCTTGTTTTACAAAACAGAAAAGCCCAAAAACATTTGTTTTGCTTTTTGTTTTTTGCATATCAAAAACTCAAAAAACATTGTTTCTTGTTTTTGTTTTTGTTGTTGCCTTTTTCATTTTCGTTTGGCTTCATCTTTTGGGACTTTAGTGAAGTTTCTTGCTTCTAGTTTCCCGCTTGATTGTGAAGGGAGGTTGTCTTTTGATTTCTTCTTCTTCTTGTTGAGTATTTTGATGGCTTATATTAAGAGTTCTTGTTTACAAGAATTATCTTTCTGGATATCAAAAGATTAGTTGAAACTGAAGGAGCCTTTTGGGAAATTTCACCTTGTTTCAAGGGACTTTCTGCATCTTAGAATTTACATGCTAGTGGTCATTTGCATTAGGTGCATTCAATCATTTAGTTAGCTTCTTAATTTTTGTGCGTGTGAGTTTGTAATTCGAAAAGAAAAATACATTTTTAGCCTCGTAGAACTTACATAGAAATTGCTCTTCATCGAAAGACTAAGAACTGCATGCGCATGTAGTCAGGTTTTATTAATTTCTTTTGCGTCAGAACATCATTGGTTTCAACTCCATATCCTTATGACTTAATACAACAACCCTTAAAATAAGCGATTAAATCTAAAATCAACTAGCAAGTTTTATTTAGTGTCAATCACCAACTAGCTAGGTTGTAGGGCCTTGGAATAGGAGAGAGTAGAGTTAACTCTCCAAGGCCGCTCAAACAGACATAGAAGTTTACTAATTGAGCGAAATCCAACTCCGTGAAGTGGACTGGGAAAGCTCTCATCCGAGAGTCAAGCACGAGGGGAAGTGAAGGTTAAGAAGAGGGATACCCCCCCTCCGATTAGCTGAATCTAACCTCAAGACCGTTCCGCCCAGCTTCTGATACGGATTGGTGTCCATAGTTGCTGTTCCTAGGTTCCACACAGGTGACTGCGCGGGGGAATACCCGTGGTACCTGAGGCAGACGTCGCATCACTTTCAGCAGTACTTCTGGGGGGTGCCCTTGCGAAGCTTGGGTGCTTGAGCCAGCAAAGGCTGTCGTTAGGAGGTCGGCGTAACTGTTTCTGATACCTTCGCTAGTTGTTCTGGGCCCTAATCATCCCAGACTGCTTTCGGAAGGCCCTATACTTCGCTTTCCTGTATTTTGGTGTCCTGTCCTCATCACCCGGAGCGGAAATACTTGGAGGCTGTTTGCTTGCTGTTTCTCAGGGTTTTGATTTTAGTGAGTGCTCTTTGCTCCTAGCTTGCCTAGCTTTTCACTTTTCTTGAGTCTAATATAATAAATTTGTAAAAGTGGCCGATCAAGCGCCTCGACGTTCGAGGAGAGTCCGGGGGTTATCTCCCGAGAGTGCAGAGCCTTCTTCGAGAAGGCGTAGGAGCGATCTAGCAGGTGGGTTTCACCCTGTAGAGTCTGACGCGGTGGAGAGAGATCCTCCACTAAGGTCTGAAGGTTTCGTTGCTGATTCCGGTGTCGGTTCCGAGAGGAGCGTTTCGCTCACCTCGAGGGTATTGTTTCCTCAGAAGGAAGATTTTCAGATAGAAGATATACCTGAGCCTGCGGCTACAGGTCCATCTCCTCTTCCTCTTGATCATCCGTTTGTTATAGAGTACATCGGACCGGAGTCTGAGAGACCGCCGGATCTTCCTTATCTTTCTTATCTTTCGATGGCCATGACTGGGAACGCGGCTTCTACCGTGAGTGCTGCGGGCATTCAGACCCCTGCTTCTGTCGAGGCAGGGGGCACTCTTGCTCTATCTTCAAGTGCTTCTAGCACTGCTATGTTTGGCTCTGGGTTCACCCAAGCATATGCTTCTCAATCTGGTCCCTTTGTTTCAGGGATGTCCATTGCGGGAAATCCCTCTTTTTCCTTTACCGCCGGTGCAGCTGGATCTACGCCCATGTCCAACATGGCTAGTGGATCAGCTTCTTTTCAGGGTTTCGCCTTTGGGACTGGGCATATTCCTAGTCCCAATCCTTCTTTAGGGTCGTTTCCTTTTACGTCCCAGACCCAAAGTTTCAATCCTTGGGCTCAGGGGCCAAGTTCGGCTTCTTTTACAGGATGGAATCCTATGTTTGCAACGTCGGGGGCAGGGAATCAGTTCATTGCGAGTCATCCAGGGAATGCTTCTTTCCCTGCATCGAGTGCTTATCAGTCTTTTTCTCCTCTATCTAATGTATGGAACCCCTACCAGGGGCTTACATCTTCAGTCAATACTTCAGCGGGGGGAACTAGTCTGGGTCTTGGTAGCTCGGCGTGGGGAGGAGGTTCTTCTCCGTTTTCTACGGGTCCTTTCTGGCAGCCTGGTGCCTCATCAAATCCAGGCTATTCTTTTCAGAATGTGGGAAATCCATCCCATCAAGGATGGAATTCTCAGGCTCCACCGCGATTACCATTTCTGGCAACGTTAAACTTGCCAGACTTGGCGAAGTTAACTAATGACCCGATTCGGTATAGTCCGGGTTGGCCTCCGGTTCCAACCAAACTTCCTTCAGACATTCCTAAGTTTGAAGGTAAGAATGGTGAAGATCCGGCAGACCATGTCACCACATTCCACTTATGGTGTTCATCCAACTCTCTGATCGACGATTCGATTAGATTGAGATTATTTCAGCGCACCTTAACTGGAAACGCCGCGAAGTGGTATATAGATCTTACTGGGGGCAGTTTCGCCACATTTGGAGAACTGGCTGTCACTTTTCTTAACCATTTCCAGTTGCCTGTCAGATATGAGGCTGGGACCGAACTCCTGGCTAATTTTAAGCAGGATGAGGCAACTCACATTTCCGATCATATTCAGGAATGGAGGAGAAGGAAGAGGCTAATTAAAGCCCATATTCCAGGTGAGTTCCTTCTCGAGTGGTTTTTGAAATCGCTTCAGTCAGATGTTTCAAAGGATGTATCCATGTCAGGGGTATATTCCGAGGAGCAGGCCATCTTTAGGGCCCAGCAGTTAGAGTTGATCTATTCTCAGTCTGGCATGCTTTACAAGTATTTTCCTAATGCTCCTCGCTCCAAGTTGGATCTATCGAAACCTAAACCTGGTCCGCATGGTGACGGACTTGTCGGATCGGTCAGTAGTAGTGCAGCCAGCCTGCTTTCTCAATTGCAGCAGTTGTTTTTACAATCTGCTTCTTCTGGTCAGGCTGTGCCTGCTGATTCTTCACCTTCCCAGTCTTTGTCCATTAATGCTGTCCAATCTTCTGAACCCAAAGGAAATCAACACTCCGATGGGAAGAAGAAGGGACGTAATAACAAGAAGAAGGGCAAGAATGGGAAGGGCAATGCAAATAAGACCAACGAGCGTGTTGGTGAAGGGCAAAAGGAGAAAAAGAAAGTTAAGTTTCCGTGCAAGCTTTGTGCTGGAGACCATCTCACGCATCTTTGCCCGAAAATTCAGGATGCTCAGCGCCTGTTATCTCAGCAAGGTTCTTCTAGTTCCCAGGCCGTGCTAACAAACCCTTTTCCCCAAGGGCAGCAATTAATTGCTGGCGCGAATCAAAATCCTGGGGCTTCCTCTGGAGGTCCTCAGGAAGGGGAAATTCCATCGAATATCTTTATGATGAGTGCTCACGTGGATGTCGCTACGAGATCCCGTGATTATGGCGGAGAGGAATCTTCGAAAGCCAAGGAAGTTCCTGAGGCTACTGAGCCGCTTCATATCACGAAGCCAACTGTCGAGTCTATGCCTCGGATACCGAAGGCATCCTCTAAGCGGCCAACGATTAATCCGAACATGAGGGCTGCCCAGAACTACTCGATTGTAGAAGATCTGGCGCAGAGTCCTTGTGCTATGTCAGCTTTAGAGGTACTCCAGTCTTGTCCGGCTCAGCGCAGTGCTTTGCTCACTGCCATTGGAGCTATAGATCCGAAAAATTCTCTTCTGATTACCTTTGATATGAAGAAATTTAAGAAGAGACTTCCTCATCATATGGCCTTCCATATTAAATCATCGTACCGGAAGACTAATATCTTTCGCACGGTCGTTGATGAGGGTGCTTCTACTTGCGTGATGTCTCTCGCATGCTGGAAGACACTAGGATCTCCCAAAGCTGTTCCATCTAGCACTATTCTTACTGCATTCGATGGCTATTCTCATAGGCCCCATGGTATTGTCCCGGCTTTGCCCATCTGTGTTGGGGGCAAAACCGTTAACATAGAGGTTGAGGTAGTAGATGCAGCCTTGGACTACAACCTTCTGTTGGGGAGAAACTGGATATATGATATGGATGCCATTGCATCTTCACTATTTCTGATAGTATGTTTCCCCCACGAAGGGAGGATAGTTACGGTGGATCAACTGGACTGTCCTCCTGTAGACCTGGATGCGCCTCCTGACTCATCTGTCCCTAAGTTGGACAATACTAAGGCACCTATCGAGAATCTGGGAGTTGGAATGTATTCTTCCCTGATGGGATCTTTTGATCTCCCTCCTCCTAAGGTGTCTATCAATGCTATTTCATCCTCCAAGGCTCCCCTTCGAAGAGAGTTCTTTCGAACTCATTATTTTTCGGACCCTTGGACCTTACCTTCCCCAACTGCCACTTTGGAGGAAGGGAAAGTGGGTGGAATGGCATTCCCGATTTCTGCAGCTGAGATTGCATATCAGTCTGTTGTTGACACTGCAGAGTCTGATCCAGCTCCTCTTTCGCTGGAAGAGTTGGATGGTGATGTGGCTCCGGCTTGGACGCTTACTTCTTCTTCTGCCCAGGATTGTCTAGATACCACTCTTCCATCTGAAGAGGCCATCCTGGAAGCAATGACAGGTATAGAGAGACCGTGGGATGACTTGCATCATCGGTCTTACTTCCTACCTGACTTGAGCGAAGTCGAAGCTAGTTTTCCAAGTCCTCAGTCTCCTGGACCTGTTCACCCAGTCTTGAGCCCCTTAGCACCAGCACAGGTTTATGCTGAAGGAAACATGGCTGTGATCTCTCCGACTATCCCGGTGAACATCTCCAGGAATCCCAACATTATCGAGAACGTTTTCATTGGAGCTGAATGTTCCCGTGAAGAAGCTCAAATCTATACCGAGCTCTTCAAAGAGTATAGGGATGTTTTTGCTTGGTCTTATGAGGAAATGCCTGGCATAGACCCATCTATCGTCCAGCATGAGATCAAGACGTATGAAAACGCTAAGCCAGTCAAGCAAAAACTTCGTCCGGTTAATCCTAGGAAGGCAGCAGCTATCAAAGCTGAAGTTGAAAAGCTGCTTAAGGCGGGATTCATTTTCCCAGTTCCTCTGACTGAATGGGTTTCAAACCCCGTTCCCGTTGATAAAAAGCAAGGAACAATTCGAGTGTGCATCGATTTCAGAGACCTGAATAAGGCGTGTCCTAAAGATAATTACCCCACACCCTTCCTTGATCAGATTATTGATGAGTGTGCCGGTAACGAAATTTTTTCCTTCATGGACGGTTTTTCTGGTTACAATCAAATTACTATCCGTCCAGAAGATCAACATAAGACCGCATTTACTTGTCCCTGGGGTACGTTTGCATATAAGAAAATGCCTTTTGGTCTGAAAAATGCTGGAGCTACTTTTCAGCGGGCCATGTCTTACGCCTTCCACGACATCAAGAAAATAATCGAGGCATACTTAGATGATCTAGCTGCTCATTCTCGAAAGAGGATGGATCATCCAGGACACCTCCAGCAAATATTTGAGAGATGTCGTTTTTATAAAATTCGTTTGAATCCGAACAAGTGCGTTTTCGCGGTAACATCCGGTCGGCTGTTGGGATTTATCGTGTCTAATGAAGGGATAAGGGTAGATCCCTTCAAGGTTGAGGCAATACTTCGGTTGCCTCCCCCGTTTTCAATCCGTCAACTTCAAAGTCTCCAAGGGAAGTCTAACTTTCTTTGGAGGTTTATCGTTAACTATGCTGAGATTACAAAGGGATATATGAGACTGTTGAAGAAAGGAGTCCCTTTTCTTTGGGACGACTATGCTCAACGCTCATTCGACGCCTTGAAAAAGGCATTGACCTCTGCTCCTTTACTGAGTCCACCCAATTATAGCAGAGATTTTCTTTTGTATCTGGCTACAGCAGAATCTACCATTGGTATGGTTCTGGTTCAGGAGGATGATGCTCTGGCTGAGCATGTTATTTACTACCTTAGTCGAGGACTGGTAGGACCTGAACTGCGATACACCTCGATAGAAAAATTAGCCTTAGCAGCAGTTCATGCTGTGCAGCGACTCCGGCATTATATTATTCTTCGCAAAACTTATGTCTTGGCAGCTGCCAATCCATTTTAGTTTGTCCTCAACAGGCGAGTGATTGGGGGCAAATATAATAGATGGATTGTGATTTTACAGGAATTTGATCTAGAGTTCATGTCTGCCAAATCCAAGAAGTCTTTAGTTTTTGCGGAATTGATCTCCGAGTTGCCTTGTGGAGAGGCGATGATCTATGATGAGTCCTTTCTGGACGAACACTTGTTTCTGATCTCTCCACAAGATCCTTGGTATGGGGACATCATTGTATATCTCCAGACTGCGAAGTTTCCCTCTTCTTTTTCGAAAGATGAGCGTCGCAAGCTGCGTCACTTAGCTAAAAGTTATCTGATTATCGGTGATGCTTTGTACCGTCGAGGGGTTGATTCAATCCTAAGACGCTGCTTAACTTTCGAAGAAGCTGAGGCTGTGCTCAATGATTCTCACGGTGGAGCTTGTGGGGGTCATTTATCAGGGCTTGCTACAGCCCAAAAGATTTTGCGTGCCGGCTACTTCTGGCCCTCGATTTTCAAAGATTGTATTGAATCGGTCAAGAAGTGTCATCCTTGTCAAGTGTATACTCGAAAAATGCGCGCTCATCCAGCTCCGCTTTTTCTAGTCGTTACTGTCGGACCCTTTACAAAGTGGGGTATGGATTATACTACTTGTAACCCGCCTTCGGCAAAAGGTCACAAGTACATTATCGTAGCAGTAGACTACTTTACGAAGTGGGTCGAAGCTATGCCTACTTTTGGGAACGATGGTGAGACTGCAGCTTTTTTCTTCTTCAACCAAGTCATTGCTCGTTTCGGTATACCTAGAGAGATTGTCACTGACCATGGCAGTCACTTTCAGAACAGTATGATGGCTGAGTTGGCTCTTAAATTGGGTTTCCGGCAAGAGCATTCATCTCCATATTATCCTCAGGCCAATGGCCAGGTGGAAGCCGTGAATAAGTCCTTGAAGACAATTCTTCAACGGACGATTGATAAACATAGATCCAACTGGCACATTATGCTATATCCCGCACTCTGGGCATACAGGACGTCAGTTAAAACTGCAACTGGCTTTACTCCGTTTCAGTTAGTCCACGGGGTGGAATCCGTATTTCCCATTGAATGCGAGATTCCTTCCCTTAAACTGGCTGTTGAGCTTCTTCCTGACACTTCTAGTCTGGCAGAGCGGCTTCTTCATCTGGAACATCTTGATGAGCAGCGTCGAGATGCCGCCACATTGAACGAAGCACATAAAAACCGAGTCAAAGTCCAGTACGATAAGGCGGTTAAGCCTAGGGTCTTTTCCGAAGGTGACCTCGTTTTGGTCTATGCCCAAGAAAAGGATGCCTTGGGGGCAGGAAAGTTTAAATCGATGTGGTATGGCCCCTATATCGTCAAAAAGGTCCTTAAGAAAGGAGCGTATACCTTGGTTGACTTTGAAGGAAATGAGTTGTCGGAGCCCCGAAATGGGCTCTATCTGAAGAAGTATTATGCCTAGGCTTTGCCCCGGCATTTTGCTTTTTATATAGTAGTTTTTTTGTCTTGTACATATCTGTTTGATTTTCGATTTTTTGATGGGATGGTGATGTTTTTGATCTGCTTTGGCAGGTTGTGTTGATGTCATGAGTCATTATGGTTTCGCCGATGGTGCTAGTAGACACACCCGGAACTTAGCTTCCGCGGCTTGGGTGCTTCACTATCCTTCCGGTCAGCTGTTGGCATCAAGAGGGGTCTGCATTGGTCCTGCTTCCAATAACGTAGCAGAATACACTGCAGTCATTCGTCTACTCTCGGAGGCAATATCTTTGGGTGTTGATTCGTTGGTAGTTTTCTTGGACTCCCAGCTGGTGGTGTCGCAGTTGAACAACACTTATCGGGTACGAGATCCATCTTTATTACGATTGTTCTTGAGGGTACGTTTGTTACAAAGGTCATTTCAATTTTTAACATTCATTCATATTCCTCGAGCTGACAATTGGTTTGCTGACTCATTAGCTAATCACGCTTTAGATTGGCATATTAATCATTCAATACAATAAAATCTAATCATCAAAAACATCATACATTTGATACATTTATCACATCACATCAAAATATCGCTATATATATATCATCAGTATGTCAAAAAACTTTACAAAATTTTGGATCCATCAATGCCGTACAAAACTTGGGCTTATGCCCCATCATGTTCAGTCTCAAAAAATATACAGTCATCCAATATGAAAATCTATCTAATCCTGAGGACCCTGCCCAGCGTTCCTATAGAACATCACTGCAGTGGCCACACGGCGGAACAGTCTAACCCAGTCCCGGGGTACTCCTACAACCCGTCTCCGGACGGCTTCTGGCAAGTCCTCCACAGCAGCCAGAGGGATTTGGCGGGTTAGTCCCTCCAAGTTTCTCTGCACGGCCTGGAGGGTTCTGTCAGAATCCGCTGTCTCTGCTTCACCTCTGCGGCGCTTGTGACGTGCTAGGTCCTCAGGACGCACTGGTCCAACATCTGAAACATGATCATTTTTATTTGTCAGTCATTATGAATCCAATCCAAAAACATGTTTGTTTTTCATTTTTCATACATATTTGAAAAATCCAAAAAATCATATAAGTTAAAATTTTTTGAAAAAAAACTTACCAACTGCTCCCCATGCTGCACCGGGTGGAAGTACTAGATCTGGATCTCCTCGGAAATCCATCCCGGCATAGGGGTAGTCATCTACTGCGATGATCTGTTCTCTCCACCATAAGAAGAACTCATCGTCCCAGGTAGTTCGGGGTACCTCGTTGCCCCCCAGTCTCTTCATCATGTCTGCCCAACGGGCAATTCTTGGGTCCCGAGGGCTGCTGATAGTTGAGATGACTTTGGGTCTCAAAGCTGGAACTCTCTCGAAGAAGAATGTAGTCAAAATGGTTCCATAGCCAAAGTGTTTTGTATGTGTTTTGCGAATGGAAGTCAGTTGTTGTTTCATGTTCAGTAGCAGGGCAGTGCACCAATCATACACATGAATTAAGCACTCTACAGCTATGCTCATGTGCGTCCTGGACGCCTGATGCAGTGAGGCAGAGCCTGCCACTCTGCCGATGGTGAACAGGAGGATCTTCATGTGCAAGTCCCTGATATCTCTGATTGCAATCTGTGTGCCTACTTTTTTGGAATCTTCTATGCAATAGAGTTGGACATAGTCCTCCACGGTTAACCCTCCCAGGGGCTTTCCGTGCAAATCCACCGGGTCTCCCCTTCTGGAGAGTCCAGTGATGAAGTATATATCTTCCACCTCTATGCGTAGTGGCATTTGATCAATGATGAAACAATCCTGATCCGGTTCCCAATAATTTACCAGCATTTCAAGCAATCTCACATTACTTTTCATATTGGGCATTTTGAAAAATTTGAATAATCCACAATTTCGGAGGACGTTTTGTGCTGCGCGGTCTTCCATGACCTCTTGGTCTACTGCACTATGCTCGCGTTCCCTCCATGAAATTGTCATCCTGCAAAAAATTCATTAAAATTTGCATTAGAAACTCATTTTTGAAATTCGGACTTGCGCATACGCTAGTTTCGCTGTGCACAGTCGCGTATACACGCGACTTGCCTTCTTTGAACCCGCGTATGCGCAGGTACGCGTTTTTAATAAGGGTTTCCAGGTAAAAATCCACTTAATTTTAAATTTTAAACGGACAAAATGAATCAACAGGATGAATAAGGAGCCTACCTGAAGTTTCGATGAATTCTGACGGTCGGTTGTTGCTGATTTGACGAAACAAGTTCTTAGCTCCAGAGCTCTTTTCCAAATCAGCTATGCAATAATGAACCAATTGAGAGGTAATTTGTGTATTTATGGCTAAAAAATTGAAAATTTTCGCAAAAATTTCCTTGTGCTTATTTTTTCGATCTGTCTTATGCTGTATAACTCGATTGCTTGGAAGTGCCCAGTTTGGTATATTTCAGGTACATTTTGACATTTTCGAGATTTTTCCCCGGTTTTTGGCCCATGTGTTCAGACTCTTCACGGCAGGTATATGATCTTCACTGGCATATAGGTTAGGGAATCACTTTCCGTTGCATCTTGCATTCTAGCCTCCATACTGATCACTTGCCTTAGGGTCGATCCCATCATGTCATGAGTATTATACCCATTTCACTCGCCGATTTTTAAATCATGACTTGATGGTAGAGCCTTCCTTTACATGGGCTTCCTAGTTAGTTCCTCGCTATCACTTGTTGCCCATGCTGCTTTTTATGTAGGCTCGGGAGTCCTCTTTAGTCCCGCCATGTCTTTCGTGCTGAAGCTTCATTCTTCTCCTTCATCACTTATCTTTTTCTGGCTTATACCCTAGAGGCTCCCTGGTGTCGTTAAGTTGTATTACTGCATTGCATATTGGCTGCTTGTTTATCCTGGCCTTTAGCCGGCTTCATTTGGACTCGATGTTTAAGCCAACTTTTGACCTCGACTTTCTGTACAAGTTAACCATTGCATGCACTTAGCTATCACGACTTGACACCTTTGTACCCATGGATGGAACGTTCCTCTGAGTATCACTGACCAGTTTTCGCCACCTTGCATTGAGCATAGGATTGTTCCAAACCCCGGAACTAGTGCATCCGCTTTCTTGATACTCGTTCTATCCATTGTACCATAGCATTCTTTTATTCTTTTTCAGGCTTATTATGAAAAAGACAAAAAAATTAAATATAACAAAAAGAGCGGGAACGGGATGTATCTTCGTTATTTCGATGGCAGTACAGAGTCAGTTTTGTCGCCCTTGAACAAAGCACATATACTTATATATATTTCCTTCATTTGGGATGGTTCTAGTTCGACCTAGGTTCAGCCTTTACCATGTTTCACTTGTCAGTTCTCCCCCGGTTGGTTATCTCTTCCAATCATATGGAGAGTTTGTTTTGCCTCCTGCAAGACAGACTTATACAGTGTCACTTTTTACTGCCATGGTCATCACAGAGTCGTGCTTTTGTTCAAGGGAAGTCTAGCCCGAGTCGGCCATTCTGCGGTGTCTCTTGACTCATTATTCAGTCGGCCTTCCCGGTCTTGTCAGTATCATGTTCTATCACATCAGATGTTTTGATCTTCTGCTCGTGCTGGTTTGAGAAGGTCTCCATTGACTTCTTGCCGGCGGGTTTGTCTCTTATCGACTACGACACACTGCTCTGAGAGAAAACCTAGAGCCGCACCTTGGGCCTATTTCCATCATTGATAGGTGACCTCGTGCTCAGCATTTGATCATCATCATGGGTCTTTGACCGAGTGGTTTCCCCTGTGTTCGACGTCAGCACACATTATCACACTTGGGATTCGTGCAGTACCTGGATTTCCATTTGACCCTATCGGTGGATTTCTCGCCTCCGTGTCAGCTTTCATTATTGGTTGGTTCAGAGGGTTTCTTCCGTGCGCTAGCTTCATCTTGTGCATGTCGGAAACGTACTTCGGTTTTGGTTCCATCACTCTACTTCGTCCGATTCCTTCCAAATCTTGGCCCGCGGGTTACACTCGCGCTGGACTGATGTGGGATGCCTTAATGCCTTCCTTCCAGCAGATCTTTTCCCATCGACTCCGACTCATTGCTCTGGGAACAAGGTCTAGAGTCTTTTTGTCAGTACCTTAGGGTTTGCAGTCATCAGTGGCAGACTTTTCGCTATCGACAGTGAGGATTCATCATTGCCTCCTGATTGGTAGATTCTTTCAAGTGTTCGACTTCAACTCATTCATTCACACTTGTCAGATTGTACTGGGGCACTTTGACACTCATTATCATTATCGGTGGGTTGTCTCGCGTTGGTTAACGGGAAACATCATTGCCCGGTAATCCAACGATTTCTCACATGGTCGACTTCAGCTCATTTATTCCCAGGGTGTAGAATTGTGCCGTTGTGATCGGTGAAGACCTCGGGTTGCATCAGCATTTCTCGGTTCACTGTTGACAGTTCTCTCAGTTTCTGCCAGTGTTGCCGTCCACCCTTATATGTTGCAGCTCAGCACAGCAGCATCTTATATGTTGATCCCCGAGTTGCGTGATTGTACCGTTTGATCCGCCTCTTATGATCCGGTACTTGGAGATTCAGTTACTTGATCAGACATCCAGTTGCACTATCTTTGATCAGCTTTCTATATGTGATACTTGGACATTGATACAGACTTGTATTTCCGGGCCCGGCTCAGATGATTCACTATGTACTTTCAGTTCAGTTATACTTGTATACATGTTGGATCTATTCAGTACTTTCTATATATATGATGTATTTTTGACTGAGCATGGGTATGCCCGCCTCAGCATGAGTTGACTCTCTGTTTTCTTTCATTGGTTTTTGGCAGGCTAAAATCTGGTGAAGTCCTCTCTTGTCCTTGCGAAGTTCTTTCTATGTGCATAATACATTTCGGCCATCATGTACCCCTTCTGACCTCATATATTAGGGGGCATCCGTTATAGCATCATTTCTCACCTTGACATGATTCATGATTGCTACATGGCTTTATGGGCACCCATTCCTACAGACTTGGACAAATTCACTTAAAAACAGTGGAAAATCCTTCATATGCGACTATGCCCGTGTTTTTCCGCGTGTATACGCGAGTACAGCTAGACTTTTCCGCGTATGCCATTTTAATGATTAAAAAATATATAAAAATCCCTAATTTCGCGCCGGGTTGATGGTTACTCAGGTAGTTCAACCACCCCAGCCCGTGGCCAACTGTTTCCAACTGCTGAAACTACTTGGAGGGACTATAAAAAGACCTCATATGTATGGCCTAAGGGAGAGAGAGAATTATTATTATTATACTCTGCTGGTTCCCTATCCAAGTCTGATTCCCCGTGCCTCCTGCACTTTCCCAGTTCATTTCAGGAAACCCTTGTTTCCTTGAGATACACATCCCTTTATATGTTATCTCGTATGCACCTATTTGGAAGGAGTCTTAGCGAGGCAAGGGCTGGACGGATCCGGACGACGGTCTGCGAGGGCCTTGGAAGGATCAGGTGATCTCTCCACTTACTTTTGTACGTACTATTTTTATAATACAGAAGTATCATGCTGTTCCCGAAATAAACGTGTTAGTGTATGCTTTAATGTAGGAAGAATATTTGTTATACAAGCATTCATGATGATTTATTTAATGTTTTATATGAATCTCACTAACATATAGAGTAGAAATATACTGTACAACTTGTCCTTTGTGCCGGTTTCTTCTTGTATTTCAGGTGAAAGAGGAAGGACGGTTGCAGGGAGTTTGAACTCCACGTGGATCTACTTCAAACGTAGGACCAACGGGTAAACCTCTCATTCTGCTCTATTTCGTTTTCATGACCGTGCATGATCGTGTGAGTCTCTGTTAAGTAGTACGCCCCTGCTCTGTGGAGGTTGAATCCCAACCAACCTCTAGGGTGTTAAATCCCCGAAACAGTGCTACAATCAACAATTGTGTACCATGTATGGTAATGTGTTTGGCCTGAATGCTTGTGATTACAATTTGGTATCTTCACATTTTTAAGTAAAAACAGATCAAACATTTTGTTTGTTTTTATGAATTTATGTTTATTATTTTATCCAGTGGAGATGATTGGTGACTTGGGTTCCTTTTAATCAGGCTTCACCATGTGGCCTTACCTAGTGATATACAACTCGTCTCTTGATGTTTTCTTCCCTTATAACCATGTCACATTATTCATACCATAGCGAAAAGTAATGGTGTAATACTGATGGGTGCTTGTACTGTTTTTGTTATTTTTGAGTACTTCATTTGGTGCTACAAACAACTTTGGATGTGTGTTACTTATTTTGGCACGACTCGTGAGTCTTTGAGATATTTTGTTTGGATTGAATACTTTTGATTACAGTTCAATGCTTCTAGATATGGATTATTTTCAAGTATTGAATTTACTTCAACATCAATTTAGAAACTGATAGAACCCTATTGTTTGTTGCTTTATTTGTGTTTAAGTATATCTTGCAATATCTGGTAGATATTGATATCAATATCTGTTTCTCTGTTGCGGGTCAATGATATTGATTCCACTGTAGCTCTGAACATGTCTGGGTAGACTTTGGAGATGACAACTTTACCATTAGTAGTTGGGAACATAAAGTACAGGTTAGCAGAGATGGACAAATGAAGCTATCAACTGAATTATTTTTTGCTTAAATTGACCAACAAAGTGAACTATTGCACGGGAGAGTGCTTGTATTGCTTTGGTAGCAATTATTGCCGACTGGCTACAAAACAACCCCAATTCTATGCCAATAAAATCACAGTTTGACACATTGATATGTGAAGGATATTTGGAGTGGAGGAAGCTGTGGGAATTAGAGGAATATAGATAGAGGTTCTTTGATGGGCACTTTGATTTGGAAACAATATTGCAGTCAAACAAGTTTTATAACTAGCATTGAACCTCCACATATTTTTAAATTGTGGCAATTGTTTTAAGATTATATTGGGATGCAAGGGATCTAAATTGGTTTTTCTTGTAAATATTATTTATTTTAACGTTATTGATTATGCACACAAGTGTCAAGGCTCTTGTATGATGTTCCAGTGATATTTCAATATTGTTTGTAAAGACTCAGTTTTTCCTGTGAAAGTTGGCATCCCCTAAAAGTTAGACAAGAAGGTGGGTTGGAATTGTTGGCTGGCTCCGAGACTTGACAGTATCATAATAATACGAAATAGAATTAGATGTTAGTAGAATAGTATTCTAAACTGTGATATTTACATATTAATAATACTATGTTGTTAAATAATAGACTTTATTAGACAATAATATGGAAGTTAAATAAAATCTTTGTCAATGACAAATTGTTGAAATAATTATTTAGTCTCATATTCTACTTCAATTTTTGTGATCCTTCGAGTGGCAAGGCACCTTCTATTAATAAAATTTTCCTTTGTGACATATCATGCTTATAAGTTAATCATAAATTTGTAGATTGGTTTTACTTACTTTTGATGATGGGTAGTTCCAATAAATGGAAATGTTTAGTTGGGTTCAGTTTTTATCATATTTATATAGGATTTACTTCTGATAATAATGTTTTATGCCCTATGTAGACATTTTTCACTAGCATGGAAATGCTTAATGGAGAAGGCTTGGTGTCGTTCTTGTGAATGTGTGTTGTAACTCTTTGTAAAAATATAAAATGTTTTAATTGTAATTTTCACTTCATTGATCTATTTGCAGGGGCAGAGTGGTACCTGCAGCTCTTGAGGTGCATGAGGATGAATGTGGAAGTGATGATGACAGTGGTCATCAAAGACCAACATCGAAGAAGCGAAATAAGTGTCTCCTCTAAATTTTGCTGCCTTTTTGGGTGCTTTTTTTTGGAAACCATCTCTATTTCTATCTATGCACTGTAATTCATACGGTAAGCTAATATTTAATTTAAGAAATCTGGTATATAAACTATATATACTCTTACAATCTAAAGATCATGGATAAATTTTCAAAATTTAAAATTGATGAATTTCTTTTAGGAAAAAGGTTTTATAGGTGCTTTTATTTGAGGCATACTTGTGTGTTAATTCAACATTCGGATTTCTTTGCAAGATTATTGTTTGTAAAATCTGTGTATTTCTAACTATCTCTTCAGGTAAAATTTAGATATATTAAAGTTATAACATCTTATATCTTTTAAGTTGCACTAATCTACCATAAAACACTAGTAAAAGACAATATTTTATGTCAAAATCAATGCCATTTACTGTGTTCAACAGGATTGCCACATTCATGCTTTACCTAGATCTTGTTTGTTTTATATGCATTCTATATCATCGGTCAAGGCATGAATTCTTATAATATATTGAGCCCTAGTTTCTAACTATCCTCTCTTCAATTTCTTTGTAAGGATTGAGTACAATCTAATTGCATAAATTACAACTGGGACAGAGTAATAACTCGGTATTAAAAGACACCATAAGCATTAATTGCTTCAAAGTATTATAAATGCATTTTAATATTACTTGATTTTCCATGCTTATGTGGAACATTGTTGAGAGAAGGAACTATAACAACAATGGATTTGCATGAAGGCTTTATAATTTTTTCAAACGTGAAAGTTGTCATGCATTACTAAGTTTCTCAATTATTTTATAGATCATTACATGTCAAACCGACTTTACTCCTTAACTAGCATTGCATTCAACATTGTGCACAAGTATGATTTACATGTATCAATCAAAAGTATGATTTTATCTATATTTGATAATGCAAGTTGAATACATCATACAATACATAGGAGTGCTATGGCTATGAAGTTCAATATGAAATAATATATTGATTGCTACTATTACTATTATATAAGGGGTGCTCTTCCAATGGCCATTTATTAGCTATGTGAAGAAGGCTTTGTGGAATTTGTATTTACTATAAGATTATGCATAGCTGAGTTGCAGACAACTAAGTAGAATTTGGTAGGAAGTTTGGAGTATGTGTAATTCATAATGATCTTGTCTTCTCTTCATTGATGACTTTTCAATGTGTGAGTTTTGACCTAAGCCATTGCATTATCAATGTGTCAAGGCTCAAAACTCTACCTATATGTCAACTACTTATGATCATTCCTAGGAACATGAATCCTAGTTTTTGTAGGTTTAAAATTTATCACAAGTTTGCTCTATTGTGGTCGAATTTGTGGAGGTTATCTCAAAATTTATTGAAGGTACCATGGATCTAAATTTCTTATGAACTTTCAACACTATAACAAACTTTGGTGCAAATTGTTCATCGATTCTCACTTGGTTAGGGTTATAGATGTTGATGAAAATTTTGTGTGCATGCATGAGAGTTGGGTACAAATGCACAATTTTGTGTGCATTAATGTGATAAATATGGGATAGTGCAAAGCATAGTTTTGAAGATTAGTCTGATTTGACTTGTACCTAATCAAATCAAGCAAGTTGATTGTTGGTTGAACGGTTAATTGTTGGTTCAATGGACAGAAGATCTTGCAGACCCAAATACCAAAGGGAAAAATGGAGCCCGTCATGGGGTTCTCTTTGTAATTCTCCACCACTACTACCTTCCATGCTTCCTCAAACTCCTCTCCAACCTCAATATCTGTGCTAGTAGTAGCATGAGCAACAACACTACGCTTAGCAGAACTAGAACGCGTTTTCTAAACTGCACGAGAACTACTTCCCTCACCAGTCACCATGTTCCATGCTTGGTCTCGGTGGTTCGCTTCCTTCAACTCCTGCTTCAACTACTATATCTTCATTGGAACCAACACCCCGAACTCCACTAGACAACGATTCACCATTTCGTACTAGGCATTCGCCATTTGTACTAGTGATTCGCCATGATTTTACAAGATAATATAATCTCGTGAGAGATTCGCCAAAAAAATTATACATATTGTATAAATATAAAATCACCTTCCATTTTTCCTATGTATCATGGGGATTCACCCATTTATTATACATATAAATTTAGGGGGGTTCTTAAAATTTTCCCTGTCCTCAACTTCTATGAGGAGGCTACTTCCCTAAAGGCACACAATGTGTTTTTGAGATATCTTATTCGCAGGTGGAATGCCCACCGACAGGCTTTCCAGGTTGGTCTTGACTAGTGGTACACATCCACTGAGGAGGATATTTATTTTATTACAGGACTCTCGAGGAGAGGGGTGGATTTTCCCTCATTCCCAGACGTGCCAGCTGGTTGTGCAGCAGGGAGACATTTAGTTTACTCCCAGAGATACATTGGATCACATGTACTGTCTCCTTCATAGTTTCATGTACCTGGAGGTCAGTTATGTATAGGTGCTTTTGGTAGACAGGACATGCAGTGCCTCTCCCTTATCATTTCGACCATTTTTCACAACACCAGTGACGAGCAATGCATTAGTTGCTCGATTTTATATTATGTTGATTCTTTAGTACATCAGCCACGACTTGTCAGGTGGTCTGCCATTTTTTTGCGGCAATTTTGTACGGCCTTAGATAGATGTCGTGCTCATGCACAAGGGAGGGTCAACTTCCCTTTTGCTTTAGAGATGTTTTGTTTATTTTTTTAGAGGTTTCCAGATATGAGACCTATTTTTGTTCGACAACCTCGTAGGCCGATGTTTAAGGCCCGGATGCACATGTGGGGCAGATGATGCCCAAGAGGGGAGACACTTTTTTTCCAGCCAAGATATCACATGATTCACTAGACTTACTAGCCAGTGTTGACGGGCTACATCCCTTCATTTTGGTCCCATGTCCTTATGCTGGCTTAGATTGGCGAGGGTGTCCCAACATCCTCTTCACAACTAATGAGCCGCCAGATGATAGAGGTAATATTACTGTTTTATTTATATTTATTCTAACATGTTCTTAATCAACTTGTTTTTATTAAATTGTGTAATGAAATTGTCTAATTACTGTTGTGTACTTGTATATATTTTGCAGACATTGGCTCTTTTGATAGTGAGGAGATGCCAGGTCCACCACATGATCCAAGTGTGGTTCCTAATGATGACGATCAGGATATGGTTGATGTCGAGCATGATCATGATGAGGATGAGGCCATTGTAGCAGAGAGACATGCTCTTGCTCATCATGGTGCACCGGTGCCGCCTTTTTCTAGGCATGGTCGAGCTGAGACCAGATATAGGATGGAGTTGGCCAACCAACTCTATGCATTTATTGTTGATGCGGGCATCAGGCCTGCTCGTTACAGAGACATACAGGCCGACGATAGGTTGTTACAGATGTGGAGAGGCATGTCGCGTGACATGTATGGCCTGATCCGGCATGTCGTAGGAGCTACGACAGTAGTTACATGACTCAGGAGGATTGTCCGTAGCTATAGTCATAGTCGAGCCGCGACACGTGATGGACATGAGTCCGCGAGAAGCGCCTCACATGAATCTCATGATCGTTCACCTCGTGGCGCGCCTGATGAGCATGACGCTCCACTGGCAACATCTGACAGTCATCTTGGAGATGAGGTTGGACCATCAGCCATGTCTAGTCAGCAGCTTGTAGCTACATCCATCAGTACTAGTCATGATGATCATGAGCAGGTTGGACCATCGACCACCGAGGCTACACTATTCACTGAGCAGGCCTCCACTACTACTGCCCATATTGATGTTGTACTACCACCAGCGGATGCATCCATCAGGTTTAGTGATCATGATCATGAGCAGGCTCGACCATCGACTGTCGAGGCTGCACCCAGCTTTACTGAGTAGGCAACCACTTGTAGTACTACTTTGATGTTGTTATACTACCACCAGTGCCTGATCCATGACATTTATATTACAGTTGTATATTTTTAACATTATTCAGTTATATATATATATATATATATATGGTCCATGTATTTTATTTTCATGTTGCAATTGTACTTAATTTTCATGTTGGTGATCATCGTGATGTGGCGCATATTGTTAGGTCATGTTAGATATGTTCATTTAATGTTTAGCTTGCAGATAGATGTGTATATGTGATAGCATGAGCTATTTGACATATTCAGATGTATTTTTGATGTTTGTGTTGTGATGATCCTCATATATAATGTTAATTTGATGTTTGAATGTGTTTATTAGTTGAATATGATGTTTGTACGATGGTTATCATGATCGTGATGATGTTTATTAATTAATTTAATATTAAATGACCATGATATTTATTAAATATTATGTCGTGATTGTAATTGTAATTTAAATTTTAATTGTATGTAAAATTGTAAAATTGTATTTGTATATGTACTTATTGTAATTTAAACTGTAATTGTATGTAAAATATTTATTAATGTAAAATTTTAATTGTAATTGTAATATTTAATTTATTCTGAAATGATTGTAATTGTATATATGAAAAATTGTAAAATTGTAATTGTATGTAAAATTATAAAATTGTAATTGTATTTGTAATTATAATTTTAATTGAATTGTATGTAAAATATTTATAAAACTGTAATTGTAATTGTAAATGTAATTCTATGTAAATTTGTAAATGTAATTGTATGTAAAATTCTAAAATTGTAACTATATTTGTAATTGTAATTTTAATTGAATTGTATGTAAAATATTTATAAAATTGTATTTGTAATTGTAATTGTAATTTTAATTGAATTGTATGTATCATAAGGCGTTATGCTACTGTGACCATGTTTGAGCCATTGGATCAAATGTTAGATGATTGAAATGTAATTGTATGTAAAATTCTAAACTTGTAATTGTATTTGTAATTGTAATTTTAATTGAATTGTATGTATCGTAAGTAGAGATATAGATAGAGGGGGGTGAAAGGGAAGAAGAGGGAGGCAAAGAGATGGAGTGAGGAAGAAAGATAGATATGGAGAGAGAGGGGGGGGGGAGATGAAGGTAGATAGAGATATAGATGGAGAGAGAGAGAGTATATGTTTTGGGGGTGAGAAGGAGAGACGAGGGGAGATAGGGATATAGATGGAGGGGGGAGAGAGGCAAAGAGAGAGAGAGAGAGAGAGAGAGAATGACATGTGTTTAGGGGGTTGAGATAGAGAGAAATAAATTGCATCATCCACTTTGGTTAAAATGGTCTAGTTTTACTAAATATTAGTTCTTGGATAGGTATTGATGTGCATTTGGAAATTGTAGCAAGCATCATTGTAGAGAGGGTACATTAGGATTGCAAGTTGACCACCCTCAGTATTGTTTCAAATGCACATTCTACATATTGTATTACTTCGCTGGGCTTTGGGGGTATTTCATTGTTATTGGTTTTTTTTAATTATTTTTCTTCGGTATTTTTGAGTTGGTCAAGTTATAGGTGGTTGGTGGTTTATTGGATTCTATGAATACTCAATGTCTTCAACCATGTAGAGGGTTCGTCACCATGTAAATTGTTACAATATTTTGTTGCAATTGTCAATAAAAATCGATGATATATACAAGAAGTTACAATACATATTAGAATTATGGCCACCGCGAGATGTAAACCCTATACTGTTGAGGGGGCAATGAAAAATACTAAAATAGTATGTTGTTGTTAGTGTCAGTGCAATTCAAAAAATTTCTTTCCAATTTCCAAGATAATGTTCTCTGAGGAAACATTGGAGATATTAAACATCATCAACTACACTGCACTAGAGTTTCCCATCGAAGTTGTAGATTTTACACCAAAAGTTATGAATAATTGGGAGCCGATGTCTCGCTCATTTTCATCTTATATGTGATGATGTTTGAAATTTGCAAGTTGTGATGCAAATTTAGATCTGGAAAGATAACCATCATATTGTTCATGAATTCATATTATTTTATTTAGCCTATCTCATGTCATGTATTACCTGTAATTTTTCAAAATATATCAAATATTTTCTATTGGATCTTGAAAGGCCATCTTTGAAGATTAAGATGCAATCTATGTTGGAAAGGTTATAGAATCTATCAGTTTGGCATAATGTAAGTGATTTCTTATACCTTGAATGACATTTTTTTTACTAATTTTCATCTTCAATGATTTTTTATGTGTCACAATACTTCTCGAATTTATGTTTTACGGTGTTTCTTTTGCAACATGAGGTGCAATTGCTAGTTGTAAAATTGTAATTGTAATTGTAAATATAATTCTATGTAAAATTAAAATTGTAATTCTGATTCTAATCGTAATTCATGTATATGAAATTAATGTAAAATCGTAATTGTAATTTTAATTCTAATTGTAATTATTGTACTTTTAGTAATTGTATGTAAAATATTTGTAAAATTTTAATTCTATTAATGTGAAAAATTTAATTGTATTAATGTGAAATGATTTTATTAAAATATTTAAATTTGCAAATTTGCAAATAATTGTAAAATAACAAATCTAGAATAATACGAATTTTTGTAACATAATAAAGTTTAGAAAATAATGAAAATAAATTCATGTACTTTATAATTATCATTATTTTATTAAGATCTTACATAAAAAAAAAGAACTTTATACAGTCTAGTGAGCTTATCATCCTAACACGCACTGGTGCATCATATAAATAAGACGCATCGGTGCGTCACAACTCTTCTGCACCGATAACGAATAAACGCAAATAAAAAAAACGCAACTCTATTTTCTAAAAAAAAAAAAGGGCAATTTGAAAAATCGATGGCAAAATATTTTCAAAAATCTAATTTCATAAAATAATTCTTTAAATACTAAACACTTTTCATTATTTCACTATTTTTGCTAAACTTTTCGGCCAGATATTTGCAGGAGACAACCTAGAGCAAGAGAGTAGGAGGACACTGTGTAGCAGCGAAATACGTTCCAACAGAAGTATTCAGACAATCAGAAACCAAACCCCTAGTGATTCAAACCCTGCATCATAGAATTTGAAACCATCTCGTGATTAAATTTGATTATTATTTTTTACTTTTTTACTTTTTTATCCATTTTTACCCTAAACTCTTCATTTTTTTTGTTTTTTCCCTTTCTTCTCCCTTTTTCTGTGATTTCAAAATTAAGGGTTTTCATTTTAGATTGACGTCCAACCCACGAGACAACTTGCATAGTCGGATCCCAATCAATTCGGCCATTGCATGAATTTTTGAAAAAATGGATTCTTCTTTATCGGTGCGCCCTTGTAATATACCGCACCGGTGCTCTGTATTATACAGTCCATCGCAAAAGTACTATAGTAAAAAAATTTGAAAACTTTTTTTCTAAATTCGTGCGTCAAATCTGAAATAGGGCACCGGTGCTCCATTTAACTAGGAAAGCACCGTATGATGTATTACATCGTTTTTGCGGTGCGTTTATAGTACCCCACGCATCGTTAGGTCTATTACACTATTTTTTGCGGTGCATTTACAATACCCAACACACTGTACAGTGTATTATACTGTTTTGCGGTGCGTTGTTAATATCCCTACGCACCGGCGGCAGTGCGGACCTCGTGAAAGGCGCACCAGTATCTTGAGATTTATTTTCTACCTAAAAGGTTGACAATTTATTTATAAATATAATAATGAATGGTATGGTATAGGTTTCAGATTGATAAAGAAATGTCTGAAAAGAGATCAAGTAACAAAAATACTGTTAACACATCAATAAAAGAAAAAAAGACAAGTTCTTTGTAAATTCTTTATAAAAAATATTATTTTTGAACTATATGTAAGTTTAACTAATATGTATTGTTTACTGTGTATCATGTAGAGCCACAAAATGATGAAGCTCGATATGATCATTTCTGTTCTAGGACCAGAAGAGCGTAAAAGTTTAATGGAAAAATCGCAAAAGGATGAATCAGGGGAATGAAAAAATACTATCAATCCAATATGAGTTTCTTTTTTTAATTATCATTAATAATATACTTAAAATTATTAGATAACATGTGTCAAACAGTCTACTAATTCACATCTGTTTAATGTTGTACAGGGACCAACAACTCAAAAAAGGAATGTTGTTCTAAGAAAAGAAAAAAAATAGAACATGCAAATGAAAATCAATTGCTCCTTAGCTCATCTGGAGTGCTACTAAAAACTTTTACAAAAGTTTGAGGGAACTAGTGGAACAAATTTATAGACATTATTTCCAACAACAACAACGTGCTT
>CM076574.1:552619618-552934541 GCA_034641835.2 Pinus albicaulis
CTCAGACTCAAAATCAAGAAGAGGAGCCACTTCAAAAGGAAGTATCAACTCAGAAGGAGTCGACGATGCAGAAAGCCACAGACAAAGGTAAGAGTCCTCTGAACAAACCCCTGCAATCTAACGATCAAACTCCTTCTTCCTCAAAAGTAGTCACTCCTCCAAATGCTGAGTCTATATCAAAAGAGGTTAAACCTTCAGCTGAAAATAAAGAGTCAAAAGAAGTTGCAATAGAAAAGCCCCCTCCTACTTTCAATTTGCAAAAAGAACTTGAGAAAGTCAAAATCCCAGTCCCTTTGACTGAACTGTTGAAACAACCTGCATATCAATCTCAAGTCACTTCTTTATTGTTCCCTCCTGAAGCACCAATAATTCCAGACAGTCTCAATCTTCAAGAAGAAAGACCCATGGTTGTGTTTAGCCCTCATGTCGAGGAGATAGATCCTTCTACTCCTCCCTTCTATGTGTCTCTAGTGATTCATGACCTGCTGTTGCACAATTGTATGTTAGATTCTGGGGCTTCCCATAATCTTATGCCTCTGCCAGTCATGGAACAACTAGGACTACAAATCACACGCCCATATAAAGACCTTTATTCATTTTATTCCAAAAGAGTTAAATGCTTGGGGATGATTAAAGATTTAGTGGTCAATTTGGCCCAAATTCCAGCAAAAAGTGTAGTAATAGACATTGTGGTGGCTGACATCCCAGCTCGCTTTGGCATGCTGTTGTCAAGGTCCTGGGGAACAAAAATTGGTGGGTCACTCAAATTGGATTTAACCTATGCCACTATCCCTGTTTTTGGTGGCCAGGAGAGGAGGTATACAGAGAAACCAGATTCATCAAGATGGTAACTAAGGCTGACATCTCAAATAATTCACCAGTCTATAGTAAAGAAGGAGATTTCTCATGTTTGATGTTAGAAGAAGATCAAAATTTTTCTCATGAACCTTCCTTCTGTCAAATCAAGACTGAGCAGCCTTTAGAAGACCATGAAGTAGGAGTATGGACTCTACATTTTGATGGAGCGAATTCAAGATAAGGTAATGGGGCTGGAGTATTATTAATCTCTCCTACAAGAAAATGGGTTCCACTGTCTTTTAAATTGGAATACGAAGCTACTAATAATGTGGTTGAATATGAAGCATTGTTGCTAGGACTGCAGACAACCAAGAGCATGGGCATACAGAGTTTAAAGGTTTTGGGAGATTCTGAGATGGTGGTCAGACAAGTCAGAAATCAGTGTCAAACCAAACACCCTCGGCTAAGAGCTTATAGAAATGAAGTATGGGACATGGTGGAGAACTTTTTCTTGGCATTCAATATCCAGTTCATGCCCCGGGAGCAGAATAGAATGGCAGATTCTCTTGCTATAGCTGCCAGTACATTCTGGCCTCCTCAAAATCCTCTCCTGAGGTATGAAATTGAGGTACGTTATAGACCATCTATCCCAGATAATATTAAAAATTGGCAGGTATTTGAAGATGAGGAAAAAATGAAGATATTCTTCGAAACAGTGGGGGAATTCTCCAATATGGAGATTGATGATTGTGAAGAAGACGAGGCTGAAGATATTTATGAAAATAAGTGGGAAGAGAAAATGGCAGGAAGTAAAGTGCTGCAGTTAAAGGGGAATGTCATACCTAGAGGGTTGGTGCCTCTAGAAAGACTATTTGATAAAAATGATGTCCCAGCGCAGCCTAGTAAAGTGGTAGAAGAAGATCAGGTGGAAGATCTGAATCTGGGTACTAATATTGAGCCCAAAATTGTCAAATTATCCAAGAAGGTCCCAGAGGAATATAAGGAAAAATACCTGAAATTATTTCAGTCATACAAGGATGTATTTGCATGGTCCTATCAGGACCTTAAAACTTTTGATATTAGTATAATGCATCATAAAATTCCTCTGAGGGAAAATGCAAAACCTTATAAGCAGAAGCTCAGACAGATAAATCCTTTGATGCTTCCCTCTATTGAGAGAGAAATTAAGAAGCTGCTGAAAGCCAAAATAATTGTACCATTGAGATACTCAGAATGGGTGGCAAACCTTGTCCCTGTTCGAAAGAAGAATGGAGAAATAAGGCTATGTGTGGATTTCAGGAATTTAAATAGATCATCCTTAAAAGATAATTATCCACTCCCCAAGATGGATCACATTCTGCAGAAAGTGGTGGGAGCTTCTAGGATGTCAATGATGGATGGTTTTTCTGGTTATAATCAGGTATCTGTACTTCCAGAGGATTAGAAGAAAACTGCTTTCACCACACCATGGGGTACATTCATGTATGCCAGGATGCCTTTTGGATTGATTCATGCAGGGGCTACCTTTCATAGAGCGATGGACATTGCTTTCATCGGGGAGTAGGATAAATTTTTAGTGGTATACCTTGATGATATCACGGTGTTTTCAAAATATGATGCAGAGCACATCGAGCATTTACGTAGAGCTTTTGAAAAATGTAGAAGGTATGGTCTTTCTCTCAATCCACAAAAGTCTTTATTTGCATTAGAGGAAGGAAAACTTTTGGGGCATATTGTAACTAAAGATGGGGTAAGGATAGACCCCAAAAGGGTAGAGGTTATAAATAACATCCCTCTCCCCATAAATAAGAAGGAAGTGCAAGTATTTTTAGGCTGGATAAATTTCCTGAGAAGATTTATTCCTAACTATGCTGAGATAGTTAGCCATATAACTGATATGCTGAAAAAGAATAATGAAGTAAAATGGTCTCAGGAATCTAGAGATGCATTCACCAGGATAAAACAGGCATTTGCTGAAGCTCCTGTACTAGCTGGGCCAAATTATACTAAACCATTTATGATCTTTTCTTTTGCATCACCACATACAGTACCGAGAGTGTTATTACAGAAGAATGAATAAGGATATGAGCAGCCTATTTCCTTTTTAAGTCAGGTGCTCCATGATGCAGAAATGAAATATAATATATTGGAGAAACATGCCTATGCCCTGGTAAAATCCCTCAAAGCTTTTCGCATGTATATTTTGCAGTCTCACATCACTGCATTTGTGCCTACTGCAACTGTAAAGGATATCCTTGTTCAGGGAGACAATGAAGGAAAAAGGGGAAAGTGGATTGAAAAAATACAGGAGTATGATCTGGACATCCATCCAACCAAGTTGATCAAAGGATAGGGGCTTGAAAAAATTCTATCCAAATCAAACTATCAGGCTTTGGGCATAAATCTGTCTATGATAGCAAGTGGGGAGTCTGAGAATGAAAAATAACAGCAAGGACTGGAGGTAGCCACTCAGAAAGCACATATAAAATATCTCACTAGTCCATGGTATAAAGAAATAGTGGAATATCTTTTAACACTCAGTTGTCCTCCAAGTTGTGATAAAGCAAAATATAGGGCTTTAAGATTGAAATCACAGAAACACATAGTTGCTAATGGGCAGCTATATTGGAGGGACCCTTCAGGAATTTTACTCCTGTGCCTCATAGAGGATGAAGTAGAGAGTATAATGATGGAATTTCATGAGGGAATCTGTGGAGGAAATTATAGCTGGAGGGCCACAGCTCATAAAATAATGAAGGTTGGTTTCTACTGGCCAAAATTATTTGGAGATGTTTTTGTTTGGGTTAGAGCATGTGATAAGTGTCAAAAATTTGCTGAAAGAAAAAAGTTACCAGCTCTACCCTTGATTCCAGTTCATGTAAATGAACCATTCCAGCAATGGGGAATAGATTTTACAGGTGAAATTCACCCACCCTCAAGTGGACAGCATAAATGTATATTAACAGCCACAGATTATTTTACAAAATGGGTGGAAGCCATACCTGCAAGAAATGCTACATATGTAGTAATCATAAAGTTTATGGAAGAAAACATTATATCAAGATTTGGTTGCCCTGCTAGGATAGTGACTGATAATGCACAGGCCTTCAAATCTGCAAAATTTGTAAATTTCTACCAACAGTATAATATTGCACTAAATCATTCCACAGCCTACTATCCACGGGGAAATGGCTAAGCAGAATCTTCCAACAAAACTTTAGTAAGGGCCTTGAAGAAAACTATAAATGAAAGTCAGAAGAATTGGGATTCCCAATTGAAAATTGCTCTATGGGCGAATAGAATCACCAGCAAGAGAGTAACTGGGAAATATCCATATGAATTGGTATATGGACGAGCAGCAGTGTTTCCTGTGCAGTTGGCTTTACCAGTGGCACGTTTCATGTAGGAAGGTCAGGAGGAACCTGATGATATGATCAGGAGAATCAATCAATTGGTGGAATTAGAGGAAACACAGAGCCAAGTGAATCAGAGATTAACAGAATATCAAGAGAAAATGAAACATATATTTGATCAACACGCTAAAGACAGAAAATTGCAGATTGTTGATCTGGTGCTCAGATGAGATGTAAGGAGGGCTGAAAAAGGAAAGCATGCTAAGTTTGACCCTCTCTGGTTTGGCCCATTTAAAATTGTGGAACAGGGAGGCAATAATACATTCACATTGGAGAATTTACAGGGTGACTTGTTGGATGCCCCTGTAAACGGCCAATTCCTAAAGCCCTACTTCCAATTCTGATTCAGGTCGAGGTGGCCTGATTGTATCATATTGTATATTAATTTGTGCTTTATTACTGACTGAATGATGCGGGTGTTATAATGAATCACGAAGAGAAAGGGTTTCGAAGGGTAGAGTCTGCACAAAAATATGATCAAAGGGTCTGCGAGTTCTTGACATGTCCAGGGATGAACGTGCCGTCCCTAGGTGGAACCAATGTTGATCATGACAAATTTCCTAGGCATTAAAGCTCTTGGCTATTAGTTCCGCTTGAATCCTTTCACCTCGACAAGGGCTTCAAAGAACTCATTTTCACTTCATTGTTACCGTTCTATACCACCAAATTACACCGTGCAGGTCGAAAGCTCGCGCCCAAGAGTATTCAAGGGGCCGCCCTTCCCGCCCTAGCCCTTTAACTTTCTATTCCACATGACCCAAACATGACCTTGTGCCGTACCAAAGGTGCTTATTGCATAAGGCTATCAGGCATGCTTTGAACCATCCGATCGAACACAAATCAACGCACCACAACGCATCGCCTTTGTGGACCCCCACGCCCTAAAACCACCGCTCAAAAACTGGCCTGTTTATTTCGCACCACTTTTCAAGGGCTGGCGGTTTTTCTCAAATCGCAGCGATTCCATTCAGCAGGCACCACGCATCCCAGGTCACTGTTTCAATACCGCCCCATTTCGCGCGTTAACGTTCGATCCCGGACGCGCAGTGAAATTAACGTGAGCCATCCAATCCTGAGCGCTCCATCCAACGGCTGCCTCTCTCCCAAGCTGCGCGAATTTTAGTCCCAGTGCATAGTACCCCGGGCCCGCTATTCCGTCGCCCTCCGGTGAAGTATTAATTGTTGATTTCATTTTTGATCATATGGCCCAGATTTGTTCATACATCCCGTTGATTGACCAAGTCCGCCTCCACGTTGTCCCTTCCGCTTAGCCTTTCGTACGTCCACGTGTAATTTGCGATCGCCTCCACCATTCATATACTCCGTTTACGTGTCACATTACAGTGTTCATGTTATGTATCTCCGCCTCGTTCGTTCATCGTCATTCCACTGTATATTTCATTGCCACCCTGCATCTCCTCGCCATTTCTCCCAGTCTACATCCTCAATTCTGTAGTAATGACCGCCTCCACCACCCTTGCGTCTGGTTTTCTTTAAGGTGTTTGTCGGTTTTGTAGGTTGCAGCGACAAGAAATCGCCATTAATCTCTGCCTCCATTACAAAAATCGAAGACGCATCTAAAGATCGGCTTGCAGAAGGAGAATTTATGAAGAATATCCCAGGTAGTTGCAGAGATATGACTGCCATTTAAAGAGCAGAGATTGAAAGCTATCAAACCCTCTAGAGTAATTTAAAAGGCATATTTCACAGATAGAAATTTTAATGACGCGGCAAAGAGTGTCAGTTGAAGATAAATAAATTCAGCGTCCGGAATGAAAGATTTCAAATTCCAATCCAGATTTAAAAGGCAGAAGAGAGTTATGCCCTCCAAGATCAATTTCAGCAAGATTTGCTCTCAGAAAAGGACAGATTATTTAAGTGATTTCATCTTTATGCTACATCCCTGAGGGGATTTTTCTACTCAATGCATTTATTTCTGAAGGCAGGCCATAGAGTACATAGAGTACAACATGGTTACTCAACAATATGGGCGCGAATGTTTCCGCCATTTTGTTTAAATAAAATAATTAATTGTTTTCACCTACTTCTTTTATGAGTTTCTCATCTTCTTCCTCTATAAAAACCGGGAAGAATGACATTGTCGGGGTTCCAGATTTTTATCGTGTACCCAGGCAGTGAAAGGAATTTTTGTATACATCTTGTAAAAGCTCTTGTGTGAAGGCTCAGAGCCCGTAGGGTCTCAGTGAGGAGGAGTTCTATCTCTATTAGAGGATTTTGGTCTTTGGTATCCCATAGTATGTAACTTCCTTTTATGTGTTTAATACAACATTTCATTTTATCAATCTTCTTGTATCATGTACTGGAATGCGAGTGGCTCACTGATTTTAGGTAAGGATTTATCCTAGTTGATACCCATACTTGGATCAGTCAAGTGCTTTAAATATGGCTCAAGCATGATATATTGTTCCATGTTCATTTCACCCATATTTCTGCTATATTAGTTGCTTTGGGAGGGTGCTTTTAAAACGCCATTGTCATGTATGGATTCTTAGAATGATAAGCCCATATATGGCTATGTTGTGTATCTGGGTATCAGACCAAAGATAACTAATATCTTCTTATATTTATTTCACCGCATACACCTTCTGATATTTGATTTATGTGGCATATTACTTGAATCGGCCCTCTTTACAGTAAATTGTCTCTTAGCTATCTGATGCTTTTGTGTTGGAGCTTTGCATATTGTCTCTGCAACATTACTTTCCTTGTGGTAGTTTCTGTAAGTTCTGGTCCCATTAAAATCAATTTCCTTGTTCTACAAGAGATAGCAGGAGAGTTTTGGATTGACACCCTAGTTTTATGATACACTCCTTGCTATGATAAGATGTCCTAGGCACTGGTCTATGGCAACTCTAGGCTATCTCTAGGAGTGACAATTTAGGTCGACAACATACTCGATGCATTATTCTTTGTACTTTGTCTCGATGGGCATAGGTATGCCTCCCTTGCTGCCTATAGCACGGTACTCACTCATAAAAGAAACTTGTCGCACCTATAAGTCTTGCCTCCTCAGGGTCTACTCCTCTAGCGCTTTGGTCTACCTTATATTTCTCTCTCTCTGACTTCCCCTTCGTTGTCTAGTGATTGAATTCTTACAGCGTACTTCGGTCATATGATTAGTTCCTAATACTGGCACGCTGGGGGGCAATCTGTTACACCATTTTTTGGTCATCTAACTTGTTACTATTAGATGGACCTAAGTACACCATGTAAGACCAATTTTACCCTAAGTAAAATTGCTTTCACTATGAAAAATAACTTAGTAAACCACCTTTATTAAGTTTTTTATGGTCTAAACAGGAAACCACATGAGGAAATATTAAATAAATCCACATTTGTTTGATTTTCCTCAAGGAATAATTAGTTAAACAATAGTTTAATTAATATTCCTAGTCATATTTAACCCAAAATAGGAAAATTATTTAGATAAATTATTATTTATCTTATTATTTTCTAGGAATAATTATTTAAACCTTATTTAAATAATATTCCTTGTTAAATTTGACTAAATCATTCATTAATAATTAAATAAATCATTATTTATTTGATTATTACTCAACCACATACTTCAAATAATAAATAAATCATTTATTTATTTATTATTTATAAATAAAGGGATTTGACCCAAGTCAAATTCTTTTCCCTCCAACAAATATAATAAAATATTCCATAAAAGTTGGATCAAGAATTGGTTAATAATATTTTAATTATGCACCAATATCTAGACTAACTCAATAGTTTGTTATAAATAGAAGGGTTTTTCCATTCGCTCACTACCTTTTGTTGCCTAAAGATCACTATGGATCTATACTTTTGGTCTGACTTTGATCCACCATCATTGTCATATTTTTCTACCATTTTTCTTGTGAGCTCCCTTTGAGTTCCTTTTTTTGTCTGGGTTTTCTACACCATCAAGATAGAGGATTTTAGATCTGAAGTGCAGAGGACTTACAAGAACCCATCCCATTGAGGAGGATTGGTAACATATTTCTATGTTCTCCTCCCAGGTGTCATAAATACAAAAAATTCTTTAAAACAATCTTGTCTTGTCTATTGGATGCATGGAGAAACTCTTGTTTTTATTTACTGATTAATGTCTTTTAATGCATAGATCTAGATTTTTGTAGCATTTATCTTGGTCAACTAATTGCAGATCTAAAGATATAGGCAACCATCTTTGTTGTTAGGGCTATTTGTTATGCGTGGCTAAAGTGAGCATTTTTCGTATGCTTGCGATTAAGATTCATACTAACATTGGCGATAGATCCTTTGATGTGATCCATGACCTCATTTTCAATGAGATTTATTTTTTTCCTCTTCTTCCATGCAATATAGTTTTAAGCCCCAACCAATTTGTTTCTTTCCTGGTGAAAAGGCATTTTGACAGATTCAGATGTGGACATATGCTTAATTATTACGATGCTTCTTCCACTTTATTCTTCCTTGAATTTGATGATGATATAGATAATATAAAACTTCTTCTTGATGAATATAGTTCTCTTAAAGAGTGATCCATGATCCCACAAAGAGGGAGATCACTTGATATTCATGGCGATGAATGTTGACTTCTTGATTGTTTCCTTAAATGGTAAGAATCTTGCTTCAACGAGAGGGAAATTTCCTTGGAATATTTTGAAGATGATGAAAATGCCCCTTGATCTAGCCTCCTAGCCTTTAAGATATTTTAACTCAAAACCTTTGAGGTTTCCATGAGTGTGAATCCCCAAAATGCTTCTAGGGTTTTGAATTTTTCCAAGATGATGTGATCTTTGTCCTTGAAGTATTTCTCTTGGATGAATATACTTCTAGTTCATTTTATTTGTAGATGTCTTCACCTTGAGTAGATGTAGGATTTTGGCCTTCCTTTTCTTGATGATTATTTGAGTTATGATCCAAGACTTCTTTTGGAGTAGACTTCTTCTTTGATCTAGGGTGTTGATACTTCATTGTAGATCTTGACTTCACTTTGATATCCTTTGATTTCATTTGATATAATTCTTGAGATTTGATCCTTGATAGTCCCTTGATAAGATGTCCTTCTTTTACTTTGTCACCTTAGCTCTAAAACCATGTTAATAAATACAGTGACATGTGGTTTAACGGTAAGTTTCGTTGGGTGAAACCCACGAGAAGGAGGTTCAAATCTCATTGAGTATATGGCCTGTTGTGTCTTGGCTAGAAGAGTAGGCGACCCCATAGTGGACGTCTCGGCTCTTGTTGAGGCATAAGTTAATTGCTATTGTGTGGCTTGCAGGTTGTTGCACCTAGCCTAGGTTTATAGTGGCAGCCAGTAGGATTTGATCCTGGGCCTTGTTCAGGAAAAACTCTCACCAGTTACCGATTATCCTAGATTAAAAAAAAAAAAAAAAAAAAACCATGTTAAGAAATCTAAGGCATCAATATTAGGAGATTCCTCTATTAGTGGTAACTGTTTGTGAGTGCTTTTTACTTCTTTATATTAGGATATTCTTTTTACTTAGATTATTAAAGTGTTATTCTTCATAAAAAAAACTACCAATGAATGAACAATAAAGAGACAAGATACACAGAATATAAGCTATCATCTAGGGCCAAAACCTCTCCCACATGAGAGGAAAACCCAAAAAAAATATTCTTCTTAGAGATTAAATTAACGAATACCAAGACTAAGACCCTTAACCTATTTTCCACTCCAAATTTTCCACTCCAATACCAAGACACAAAGCTTCCTCTTCTTCCTTTAGTCAACAATAGTTCAACTCCTTGTTTCTTCCTCCTTCTTGGCTACCTTTTAATGATTCAATTCCTAGAACAGATTTGTAAATTTCGGCCTTAATTAAAAAAACCTTAGAAAATGTGGTTGAACAACTTTGACCCTTGATTATGTTTTATCTAGAAGGGGACTTCTTATTGGTGATTCATCTTGGGATCTTCCTTATTTTTCACCCAAGATATGCCCTCTCACTATGATTGAGACGCCTCAGCCTTTTCCTATAGTACACAATCCTGCAATGTCGTACATTTGGAGAGATTAGCCCCAAAACAGATCAAAGAGCGACTCGAATTCTTGTTCTTTCTTATACGCTTTAATGGAGGCTCTTCTTGTGCTCTTTGCACCTTTCCCTATTTTAGATTGCTTGATCGAATTCCTTGTGTCCAAATGAGATTTGAGTTGCCTATTTATAGTGGCTTTTCCATGTACTTAAGATGAATTGACTCAGATCTAGGTGATCGACATGTATTTTGGAGAAACTTCATTATTTCATTTAA
Source organism: Pinus albicaulis (assembly GCA_034641835.2). NCBI lineage: Eukaryota > Viridiplantae > Streptophyta > Pinopsida > Pinales > Pinaceae > Pinus > Pinus albicaulis. The sequence goes on from CM076574.1 coordinate 552,630,100, forward strand.
GGTTGACTTGAAGGAGATGCTTGAGCTTGGTCTTTGAGGGATAGTTGAATATTTTATTGACTCATATACAAATGTAACATGCCCGAAAATGGTCCTTCATCCATGGCATTGAGTCAATTTGAATTTGTGACAAATCCTAAGGGCTCATAATGGGAGACATTACTAGAAAAAACAAAATTCCTTTCTCATGAAACCCATGACTTAAGAATTATAATAATAATTTTATTTTTATTCTTTACATAAATTACATAAAATCGCAATTGCACATGTCATTATGAAGACCGAACCTAATTACACTTTTCAACGCCACATGGAATTTGAAAAATTACTTGAAAGTTCTAAAGTAATGTAGAAGCTCAAAGGTCACATAGGATTTTGAAAAGTCACATGGGGGCTCAAGAGTCACAAGGGACGTGGAGAGTCACCTTATTTTTTATATGTACACCCTCATAGCTCAAGAAAATTAATTTTCACCTTGGCTTCTCTAGCTTGGCATAGGAGAGAAGATCATTCATTGGAGGAGAAAGTGGTGAATTAATGTTCCACTATTAGGGCTAGTGTTTCATTGTTGTAATCATGTATCTTTGTAATTTCACTTAATATATGAAGCTCTCAGAGTTGGTGTACTTTTATGCATATCTTGTGAATGATTTTAAGACCATTCTTTCATTATTTTCAGTGTATGTTTATGTTTACACATACTAATGAAAATGAAATATTCATTGGCTTTGGTATGAATCTTGTTGAATGTGCATTGTTACTTGCTTTTATGATCATTTTTATCATGTGAACTAATTTCGAGGTTAACTAACGATTATTTTCATGCTCTTGTATCTCTTTTAGTATAGTACTATTTATTTTCTTCTAGAGGCTCACTCTCTCTTTCCCTTTTGTGAAAGTACCTTATATACATTGCATTTATATTCCTCACAATGTCAACTTACTTGCTTGTTTCAAATATTGTTTGCATAATCTCTTATGTTGATAATCGTAACCAAGGAAAATCCTTAAGAATAATAGTGGTCAGACCTATTATCCGGATGGGGCTTCTACTTCAAATGGTGTGAGGTCTAGTTGGGACTTCATACTAGGGAGACCCTTTTTTGTTGACAAATTTCTAGCACTGTCAATAGTTGGTAATAGGGTGAATTAGCTAGGGATTGTCACGCTCATTTTGTATGATACCTACACTAGTGAAATTTTTACACTACACTTGAAATTTTTATCATGATGGAAATTTTATGATTTGATGGCCTGCTAGTTGTACTTTCACTTGATGATATTACTAATGATGTGTTTATAGCTTGATGGCATTGATGATTTGGTTTCCTTGGTGATTTTTTTCCTTTCATGCTAGTAGACATGGGTTTGGAGCCTTTATGATCATATGGATGGTTGATGATACATGTTGATGTGTGACTCCCTTTATGAAACATCCTAGCACCTTTTGGCTAAGTTTATATTGTATTGGCATCTTCATTTGATTAGTTTCGTGATGGTGTTGAGTGTTTGACATTCTTCCCTTGGTATCAAGCATGATTTGACATTCTTCTTGGGGTGAATTAATATGGTCTAGCATGGTGTGATGTTCATGAGGTGAATACCCTTATTAATATTGAGTGTTTGTAAACATATTATCATGTGTTATGGTATAAATACACCCTAAGGTGGAGTTATCCCATCTACATAATTTGATGCACTAATACTTAGTGTCAAAGCCTACCATGGACATCCTTATCTTTTTGGGGTGATTTGACATTTATCATACTCTTCTCTAGGAATGTAACCCTTGATGAATTTGTTGTTGACTTAGCTTATTTGGCATATTTGACTCATTCTTCCTTCGATCTAGCACTTGCAGAAATTTTCATAGATGGCCTTGTTTTATTGGTTGATGAGGGATCACCCCCTTGGTTCATGGATTTTGTTGGGATTAGTGACATGGACTTGGTGCCTTGTTTCATCGATAGAAATTTTTGGCATTTTACATGAGAATGAAATCCATCATTTCAATCTCCCATGCCTCATTGGTTGGATATTCTCCGTGGAGACATCATATGAACTACCTTTGTAGGTTTGACTTCATTCAAAACATAGATGAAGAAGTATGTCCACTTGACAAGGTTGTTTGCACTCATATCTCAAAGTTATTATTGACCAATCCCACTATTTAGGGCTTGTTCGTTACATAACTTATGATCATTAATGGAGCACTCCAGCTATTGAGGTCTCTTTTCACTCCTTTACACTTATTTATTGGAGGGCCATAAATATGCCACCTCATGAGGGTATAACTTAGTATTTGCATGACTTGAAGAGGATGTCTCACCTTGGAGAGACACACTTCCAATTTTAAGGAGATATAGTGTTTGAAATCTAACAATTTTCAAACCCTAGAAGTTTCATTACACATTTTGAGATATTTCTACAATTGGAAGCCATGGAGGCTAGATATTATAACTTTGATTTTTTTTCATCCATTATTAATGGGGATGTTCTACTTTCACAGAGGATCTTTATTAAAAACTTGTACATGTGGCTTCACCACCCCTTGTAAATTTATGTATTATTGGTTAGTTGTTTGAGGATAATATTTCTTTACTTCTCTCTAGCTTGATTTAGGGTTTTGGAAATTGATATTTTTTCCTTTATTGTAGATGAAGTTAGATCTCAAACATATATAAGGGATTTCTTTCTTCATTATTTCTCATGGTTAATTTCTGAGGATTCTCTCTTGTTGAAGTTTTGTTGAATATATTTTTTGGAGGCTTAATGAAATATTAAGGGTTCTTCCTTTACATATATGAAGCTATATTTGATTTCAAATTGTCATTTTTGGATGCTAGGAGTTTCTTTCAAATACCTTTTTATGAGAAACGAAAAAGAAGAGATTTATTATCATATGTAGAAGGGTTTTGAGATATCTTCTCCTCTTAATCCTCATTCATTTCATATTTCTAAATGTATCGTCTTGCATATATTATATTATTAAAGTTATTATTGGATAAATGCTTCATTGTTGGACTCAACGTTATAAAATTATTTGAGTTGAAATCTTTAACATAGTTATTAACTTGATGAGAAATATGAGTTAAAACAAGAAGTATAGCCTTAAAAATACATTTTTGGATCAAAAATATCAAATCGACACTTTGGTCAAAAAAGGGTGCTACTAATAACACCTTTTTTCCCTTCCAAATTAATATTGCTATCTTTTGAATGCATGGCCTTAGCAACGTCATAATGTTGTAAAAAAAACCTTTAAAATGAACCCCAAACCAAAGTGTAGCACTAATAGTAGCAACTTTTTTTGAAGGTTAAAATTGCATTTTATATGCAACCATTGAATTCATAACTAGCACAGCTCTAACCAAAAGCTTTAAATTGACCCTTAAGATAAAATAAAATGGTAGCCCTAATAACATCCCCATTCTTCTTTGGTTTTGAAAGTGTAAATTTTTTGAAATCATAACCTTGAAAAATGGTATCATTGCAACTAAAACTTTCAAAACAATCTATAAAAAAAAAAGGTGTTATCAATAGCACTCTTTTTTTTGTGGAGTAAGGTGGGGAATGGGGTGGTAGGGTAGGGGAGGTTATTACAATTACAAGATATTTAAAACAATACTATGAAGCTCAATATTGTAAGTAGAAAGAAAAGATAAAAGAATAAAAAATAAAAAATAAAAAATAAAATAAAATGAGAGGAAAACATATATCTTTTTAGTAAAAAAATACTTGAAATTAAAGAAAAAAATTTGACAATGTATTTAAGCATACTGTGAGATGTCCATGTTTTTTGAAGGGTTTCTTTGCTAGTGGATACAATGAGCTCCACTAGGGTATACAGGAACTGCAGGGTTGCCATCGTGGAGCATGAATAAGCTCTTAGTTTCCCTAGAGGAAGATTTCTAAGATTGGATCTATGCATTCAACAAGTAGAAGAGGTTCCTTTCTCTATAAGGAAATCAAGATTCACACAAAGATTTTGGGACGATTTTCTAGCCATGCATTCATACGAATGATGTGCTGCAGATCCAATTATTTTTGTTAGACAAAATTTTTGGTTAGGTAGATGGTTGTCCGATGGTATTTTTGTTATCAACGAGTTATATCACGACAAGACAACTGATATAGGAAAGTGTTTATGGATCCCTTCTCCATCTTGGAGATTGCAAGTTACATCAACGAATTCCAAATTCCAAAACCCATATTTGTCTTTAGGAGCATATTTCTAGATTTTTGTAAAATATTTAGATGAGAAATCATAACCCATGAGATTTTGGATAAAGGATTGGGTTAAAAATCTTAAGAAAAATATTCAAGAACAACTGGGTATTCCCGCAAATCTCCAAAACCTTATTTATCTAGGGAAATCATTGCAAGAGGACACCAAGATGTAGGACTATGGAATATAAAGTGATTCAAATATCATTCTTAATATGATATTACTTGGAGAGTGTCTTGGATCTAACTCCAAAGGTCCAGTTTCTTTCAAGGACTGATCCGAACAAAAATTCAAATCACCAACCTAATTTTCTTGGTCCCTATATTGTGGAACAAATGAACCAAGTGTCAGATTTGACTGTAAACTTGCAAGAGATCAATGAGATCTACTATAATTTCCACTCAAGAGAAGTCATATGTAGATTTAATGATTTCTAGCCCAAGCCGAAGGATTTACATCAATGGAAATTTTCCACTTGGACTGAAAACTGCGATATTCACCTATGTTCTATGGGATTTTTCGTTATAAATTTTGGTACAACAAAATATCTGAATTAATTTTTAAAAGCAGGAGAATGCTTTTAGTGTAGTGCAAGTCTTTTTATGATCCCATGGTTTTTGGGTTTTGATGAAAATTCCATGGTGGTTTCCAAAATGTCTGTGTGGGTTAGGCTACAAAATATCCCCTGCATTTTTGGCATCACAAAGTGTTAGAAGGAATAAAAAATTCTTTGGGGATGTTCCTAAAGGCGGATGTGGATAAATTCACAAAAGGAATTTTTACTTTTTTCATGATCTGTGTAAAGGTATAATTTAGTAAAGGTTTACCTGATCAGATTATTTTGATTCATAATAATTTGCAGTGGCACCAGTCTCTATATTTTGAAAATATGACTTTTGGATGTTTTATTTGTCTTCAAACTCAACATGTTAAAAAATTCATGTCCTTAAAAATTAGAAAGGTCCCAAAAGAAAGAAAAGAGACAAGCCCAAAATCCAAAGGGATGGAAGTTATCAGATTCACGGGAAGTCAAAGTCGAGGAAGACTAAATCCCAAAGAATACTATGAATATTTCTGAATATAATTCCCAAGAAATCATATAGAAGAAGGGGGTAGAGCATGCAACTTCGTTGGTTCCAATTTCTTCCAAAGTAATAATCTCTATAGCTTACAAGAAACATATTGTGAATACTTCCTCTCAAAAAGAAGCGAGCGACGCCAAAAGAATTCATGCATCAGAGAGTTCAGACTCTGATAAATAAATTTCTATAAATGTAGAAGAGAATCAAATGGCTATTGTATCTACCACTCCTAACTCTAGTGGTTGGCGAAAAGTGGAGAAAAATAAGGGTAGAAAAGTGTATATTAGTTTTATTTCTCTTGTGAGTTTACTTTTTTTCTTTCTTGGGTACCAAGTAAAGTTGGTCTACTTGAATGCTTTTTAGCATCTACAAAATCTATTTTTGTTCTTTTTTAAAAATTTCAAATTTTCCTTGCAGGAAATATATATAATGCAATTCCATTTTTCTTTTAAATGAAGTAAAATAAAAATTTAAATTAACAAACTAAAAAATAATGAATTGAAAAAAAATGAAAAAGGATTGGTTGGGCAGGGGGATCATTGCCAAAATCATTCCACTCATTTCCCTCGATCCCCAGTCCCTCCTATCCACGTTTCCTACCCCTAATTAAATTGGTGGCCTACGAGGGAAGTGGGTCTTGAGTGATAAATTGGTGGCCTATTAGGAGATAAATGGAGGATAAGGAAGGGGGAACCATTTAGCGGGGGGGAATCCTAATACAAGAGAAAATCTATCTAGAAGGTGAGGCCTATCCTCTTCTCTCTTTTCTTAAGTTATAAAAATGCACACACGAAGTAATGGGAACCCCTATGGAGTTACCTTTTACATTGTGGTTGAAGAATTGCTATAGAATCCCTATTTTGTGCTATGAAAATACAACTCCTAGATGTTTTTCTTAGCTATAGAACAAGTATAAGGAAAAACAATGGAACTTATTCTCCTCCTAGCATCCCAATATTTAACATAATCTGATATCCATCTAGAGTTATGAATTTAACTTCCGCAACTCTTAGTGTGATAAGGTTTTTAACCTTCTAGAATGTTATTGAAATTCCTCATGTGGTAGCCCCACATGGGTGAGTAAGGGGGGTTAACATGGATCCACTCACACCATTGTGGTCAATTAGGTAGGTCAATTTATGGGACACATAACTTCCACATACAATTTACAATTAAGGGTATCTTTTGATTATTGATGTAGGGATCATTCTAACTACACAACGCGCGCGCACACACACACACACACATATGATCCACCACAAGGTAAATAATACACAATTTTTTCATGCACATAATATCATACAAAAATCCTTTATCAACAAAATAAATTATATCGTCCAAGTCATTTAATTACATGAATATTAAGCAATGCGAATTTATCTTTCTTCATTAAATGATTTATTGAATAATTACAACCAATCATAAAAAATTATCAAAGCAATATATGAGAACTTTTTCTAACACCAATGATACCAGTAACCAAAGGGGAATCCAATCTTGATCTTAGGTCTATTGATTCTTGCACTCCCTTGATGTAGTCCTCATAAATGTGTGGAGATTTTTACATCTCAATTGAATGTTTCCGACTCACTGATTGACCTCCCAGCATACCCCTTGGGTATTCGTCTTCCCCATAGACGCTCGAGCTACAATGGGGTTGTATAATCGAGGAAAAATACTAGTAAGTGGAGGAGAGCACTTCGGCTCAATATTTCCCACTACAAGAGCCTCCACTTCATCAAACTCACTATGAAACTCAATAGATCCTCTCACAATAGAATTAGGAAAGTCATCAAATAGTAGGGAAAAAAGATTCTCCTCTCACATAGGCTTTTCCTTCTTTTATCAGAGACTTCATATATGACACTTGTCACTTCATGCAAAAAAAATATTATTATTTATCCAAAAATTTGATTATTCACCTATCTATGTGTTCTCCTCTCATCAAGGCTCTCCTAAAATTATTTACTTAATTTATTATTTAAAATTATATTTTCCTTCACCATAACATTATTCCCTATTTCTTCTCCTAGAAATTTCTTGATCTCCTATTTTACTCCTTATTTTGTGTTCATTGCTGAAGTCAATTAGTATGAGATTTTGTTACCCAACTAATCCCTAGTTTATCTCAAGTTCAAATATTATATGAAAATATTTGCATTGTGCTCTTGCCACATGGAGCTTCTCTCATGAAACTAAATTTCTCTAATTATAGATTATTACTCGTTAGTTTCATAGAGAACCCTTTTTTCCTAATGAGGTTAAACTATCTTTGGATTAATGTTTCTAATTAAAATCTATGTCCCCTTCCCCTTTTCTTATTAGAACACATACATACTTTGGATATATTTTAATACACATTATACACTTAAGGTTTTTCAAATGTCAGGAAGGCAAAATTACTCATTTGGTCCAGTTTTTGTAATTCTTTCTTTTCTCCCTTTTTCCCAAGGTTTGCCTTTGATTTAATTAATTTGATTCTAAAAACCCACTTACAACATTATGTGAATTAGTGTTCATCGTTGTATGATAATTATCCCTTAATAATATTTCATTTTTTTTCCTAATTTTGAGGGTGCAAAGTTGGTCGTTCCCTTCAAGAACTTCCCCTCAAAGTTCCAAAGGTGTCACCTCACTTTCCCTTCAGGAACCCTATTGCTACAAGGGGAACAACTAGGCCTAACGATGGAGACCATTGTCATCTCCTATGTTACGCTCTATGATGAGACTAATAGTGTTGGGGATCAAATAATCTTCCTTGATGTGTACCCCCTAGTAAATCCTTGTGAACAACCCAATCTGGGGTCTACCCTCAGGATATCATGAGCTTCAAGGAGCATGTATTACAATTCCTTATAGCCCAAGTCACAATGGGAGTGCTAGCTGATGGAATTAGTGATGTTGTCCCACCCCTACCATGAAGTTCCATTTGTCTTAGATAACCCCATCACCAATTGTGAGTCGTTCGACCAAACAACTAACCTGTGAATGTAGTCTTTATCATGCCATTAGTAACCATAGCATAATTTTAATTAGAACTTTAAATTTTAATGTATGCAATCGATCAAACCAGAGGTTGTTGAATAATCACATACACTTGCATTTGGGTGTCTCCTGTCACACTCAATAATCATCATTAATATTTGTTATCAATGTTAGTTATTGATATAATTGCACATGTTGAATTATCGTTATGACATTATAATAATCAATATAATTTCTAAATATAAGTAAGAAGCTAGTCCAAAAAATCTGTAAACATGGAAACATATAATGAATTCATCAACATGATTACACATATTCATCATACAAGTCCATCTTAGTTGTCATCATCATAACTAAAATAAAATCAAAATAGTACCTCACAATTATTACCACATCCACTAATAATAAAAGTAAAATAATCAGATCCTTGACTTAAGGTCCTCAAAGAATAATGTATTTTCCATAAAGCTATATTAGGGTTAAACTAACATCAAATTTGGTCAACCAAATTAGGCACTGCAGTTGGAAATGTATTAGAGTGCATAAGAAAATCAAGGCATATGCACAAGCTCCAAATATTGCAATGCCAAAAAACATCAATTGATGCCTCAAAATGGCTTTGGAAGGTTCCATATCACAATTTTCCAAACTAGAACCTACCATTAAAATGGGCCCTGCAATCTAATTCCTCTAATTTTTCAACCTAGAAAATATTGAGATATATGGAAATTAGTATGATGATCTAGTCCATACCACAAACATTGGAAAGCGTCATAAAATATCTCATCTCATGGATGCTCTATACACATATATATGTCTCTAAAGGCCAACATATGATCTCATTTTTAATTTCTAGTGTTGACCCAATTAGAAAAAAACATGAATTATAAAACCTTTGATCTATTAATCATTTCATCCATGATGCATTTCTCATTTTTCCAATTATCATTCTAGCCCTGTCCATAGGTACAAGTTGTTTAATCAACTCTTCCATTTCCCCTCTATCTTAGTGCACAATGGATTGAATTTGGTATTCTAGACAAACCTCTTGTTGGGGAATTGTGTATTAGTATTCCCATTTGGTCATGTCCATAAATAAGGTGGAAAATATCCAATTCAAGTGTCTCTATATTTACCACTTTCTTGTGAGTTATCTCTTCTTTATCATTTTATCCATTGGTTTAAAGATTTTGGGCATTAGGTATTAAAACCATTATGAAATCCCCTTTTAATGCCTTTCCTAGTGGGTAGCGAAAGGAAAAGATAAATAATGATATACGTGGTATGTGAAATCCTAAAAAATATATTAAGAAACAATTTAATAATTGCATTGTTATACAAATAAGGTAATATTTATGTCTACCATATATAACATAATAGTAAGAGGAATGCAAATTTTTTTTATTAGTTTATATTTTATTACTAAAAATTTGTTATATTATATATATGAATATTTAATAAGGAGCACTAATAATATAAAAAACATGGAACTAAAAGTTTAGAAAAATCTATAAACATAAAACTTGGTGGAAAATGAAAAACTTATCAATGCTTCCACTATTTCGTGGCAAACTTGCTACACTTATCTCTCCAATTGTATTCGAAATTCTCATGATCATGCTTGCTAATATCTATTTATAGTTCTATAACTATCAACACCAACATCTAGAGGTACAATATGAATATTTATTGTTGATTCTTGCACATCAAGGGGGATAAATAGTAGCAAATATTATACTACCCTTGAATTTCTAGGTATACCATATTGTTTCTATTGCATATTAGCATGAGGTGGGAATCATAAATCCTTCATCCACCAACAATGATGGAATATGGAACTTGTTGAAAATTACAATATGGTAGTTACTAATTCAGATTTCCATTAACCTTAATAATTATTTTGAAATTTGTTTATCTTATTATGTTTCTTTATTAGATCTTCTTTATCAAACAGTTATTAAGAATAGAAGCAGTAAGGACAGTTCCAATCCGGGGAAAAAACCCTCCAAGGGGACTAAGGGGAAAACCCATAAAAAAATACTTCTCTTCCTATAGAATATTCTTAAAATGAGATAATCAACAGCCAAACCCTAGACCAATTCCTCCTTCAAGTAAAAAATTAATCCTCCAAGAATTCCTTTCAATAGGAATAGATAAGCAAAGCTCAATCTTGCTTCAACTAGCTTCCAGATTCAACTTCGATCCTGCAACTTCAACCATGTCGCTACTACAGAAACCATATTTCTTGCACAAGACAATTCTTCAAGGGATCCTCCTTTGATAAAAACATAACTTCCCTAGGTAAACGAGGTCAAAACAGAGTATCAGTTCTTCCAACAATTTGATACTGCAACTTGATATTATTTAATTCATACCTACAATTGTGGCCTTCCTCGAAGTTGCATAAACCCTATAATCACACTTGTGAGAGAGATAGAAACCAAAATAAACTTTCTTCCTTCTTCTTGGATTCTCCTTTCCTTATATACCTTCACTCTTCCTTTCTTGCCTTTTAGAGCTTCATATCGAACTTCTTCTTGAGTGATCGAACTTGTGTGAGTGAAGTTTCAAATGAGGTCGAAGCTACCTATATTTATATCCTTTCAAAGGGGTTGAATTCCCTTATTTAGGCTAAATTGTAGCTTCCAAGGTCAACTTGTACTTTGGAGGTTTGAAAAACCTTCTATACTCAAAATAAATAACCATGATGTTGACTCTCTTAACTCATGACAATATATCCTGTGACCTAACAAACCCTAGAAGCATGAATAACATGATTTTACCTAAAATACCATTAATAAAGAGTATGAAACCCATGCTTTAACATGATAAATATTATTTTCATATTTTGTTTGTTACACAAGATACACATTGAAATGAGTACAATAAAATTATGAATAATAAAACTAGTTACATTTCCAACATAACCAACCAATAGTCTACCTCCTAATATCTTTTAAATTCTACAAAACAAATTATGATATAGAAGTTTGAGTAACATGTCTACTATTGTTTTGTTTTCCTTTTTCTTGGAATAACTATAATAATGCATAATTTCTCATGTGCTCATGTGTAAACCCAATAATTAGAAATGCTAATCTATCTCTAGGAAAATTTATTTGATGCTCACAAAATAATTCTCTTGAACTAATATCAAAATTTGATCAAATGCGATCTAATAATCCACAATTTTATTGATATCAACCTTCTTATCATTGACCTAAACAACAATTATTGATCATTTTGCAATATGGATCTCATAGAATTATCAATCTCATGATTCAACCATGCAATGCATTGGTGCCCATTGAGCCTCAAACGACCTTCCATGCCATAACATATTAATTTAAAAACCTTCTAGAATTTTTTGAATAAACCTTTGCCCCTATATCCCATCTACAAAAAATCATTCACATCACCTCCAATGAGTCCCACCCAACAAAATTGTGCCCAATTATGGACATTCTATCCATAGACATCTATTGCTACTCTCTCACCCTACTCATTCTCAGTTGTATGATCACTTAATGTGTGAGTATCACTTTTCGTAGAGGAAGAGAAATTCATTGTGTTACCCCTACCCAACATGAGCTAGCTAAGAGGGTGGTTAGCTAATGGGAAAATATCTAGAATTCATATAAATTTTTCATAATTAGTTAATTAAAGTGCAATAAACAATAGCATCATTAAATACTTGATGAAGGCCAACTCTTGGCCGAAACTAGTGCTCTAATGTAGAAATTTAAATTAGGGGGAAATAATTCCCAATGGTCAAATTTAAGCCTAAGTAATGTGGCACCTAAATTTAGGTGGTGGACCCCAAGCAAGGATTAAAATAAATGAGAATATAGAACAACACTCCCTAGTGAAAATAAGATATTTAACATAGTCTACCCAACCAATCATAGAAACAGGTTACACATCCAATTGAAACATCAAATGTTTGGCGAACAATCCATTTTACTTATCATAGTACCCCAATACTTCTTAGATATATGGAGTGAAATAACACCCATTCTAGCTCATAATATTGCAATACCTCCAACTATGGGGTTACTATATAAGGACAATTTCATTCTAACTCCCAGTACCATAATACCACAAATTATGGATTCTAGACACAAATAAAATGCTAGGATTAAACAATGGGTATTGGTACCCCACTTCGGTCAAGTATACATATATCCTCCTTTACCTACTTAAAAAAATCTGAATTAGTTTTCATATTGCACCATAAAATTATAGATCCTAATAGGGGAATTTTGAGGTAAATGATGGGTCCCAAAATAAAAAAATGTATTATCAAAATCAACTTTGAAGGAACCAATTATAAGATGATGATGTTGACCATAAGGGTAAATATTATTGGAAGGAAAGGAAGAAAATCATATTGTTTAATCATACTTCTGACTTATCTCCTTATAGGCCTAATCAAATTTCAAGAATAAGCATCCATTGGATGCCAAATTAAATCTCACGTCCAATAAGTACCCATTTTGCATAGTTTGATAGACCCATAGTGACATAAATTACAAACACATAGAAAAAAATTTATCTTTTTCAAAAGGGTTTTTTTTTTGTATTTTTAGTTTATCTCATTGTGGGTCTATCAATAGTACACAAAGTGGGTTTAAATTTTGAGTAGTCTTATAACAAGAAAAGTAAAAAAATATGATTAAAAAAATTAGTTTTCTTTCTTTACCTTTGAATATTCATAACTCTTATTTTATTATTTTACTTATTCTTTTATTATTTTCCTTAGAAGGCCCATTTTAGACCTCAAATTTCCCTTTAATGAAAATAATTCTCCCTCAAGAATATTTTTTTTTCTTTATGTTGTCTTTCAGATTGAATATATATATATATATATATATATATATATATATATATGGAATCCAATGAGGATCTAACGATCGTCTCGCTTTTGGTTGAACACTATATCCCCTCAACCACATGGGGTATTCTATGATAACATATAAATATGGCCAGATTATACATAAAAGAGTTTTTTTTTTTGGACGAGAGGTTAACCTTTTTCAATATGTGAAACTTATGCAAAACATGTGATCCATGAATTTGGTGTAAAATCAAACAATGCAATCAAGATAAACAATATTCCAAATAAAATAACAAAAAGAAAAAATAACATAACAAAAATAAAAGATAACAATAACGTAAAAATAACACATATATCATTGGTAATATATTATATTTACCATAATAAGGACAATGAAATAATTTAGTATCATGTATTGATATGTTTCGACCTAAAAAAATTAAGTAAATATGTTGAAGCATAAGACTTAAGTGGTATATATCTGAATATAGATAATTAATGGTTGAAACAAAATAACGATGATCATGTCAACTATCCTTTTTTTTTGTAAACTTAATAGGTTCTTACTATTTTCTATTTATAAACAAAAGCAGGTCAAAAAGGTACAAATTTAGGCCTCAACCTGCCCTTAGGAAACCAGGTTTGTTGGTCACCTTAACAAGTTATAGGCCATCCAAAACATATACATCTTAAGTCTGATTTTCATTGTCGTCAAATAGCTAATATCAGTATTTGCAGGCATAAAATTATATTAAAATAAAAGCTTTCCGCTAACATTATCAAAAACTAAAATTAGGATGATCATTTCTCAGTTCAACACAGAAAATAATAACCATCAATCATCATCTGACTCCACAAGAGCCGGATATTTGACACTAAAGGTAGGCATATCAACCTAGTGCATGGATTGCAACTCCTTCTCAATTCTGCCTAAGTGGACATACTGATGGTGCTGTTGAAGGTTCATTTCCTGAATGGACCTGTTGATCTTAGCTAAACTTGTTGCAGCTTTGGGGTCACCCCCAACCTCTTGAACATACAATATTTCCTTAACCAAAAGGCACTTTAGCAACCAATATGTTCGAATGGAATGATGGAATAATGAAATTATGCCTCATGTGTGACCAGGGTCAGTGATGATGTGGTTGAGCTCCTCCTCAACAGTTTATTCTTCTTCCTCCTGCTTGGCTCTTACATGGCCCTCCCATCCATGAATTAGGGACTTGATATAACACGGTGTCTCCTCGGAATAAGCTTGAAACAAATTTTCCATAACTTCCTTTCTCGACTTCCTGCCATGCTTGGCTGGAGGTTTTGAAACTTTGGCCTTTCCTTTTTCCTTTGTTTCCTTTTTTCTCGAGTTTCCTTTGGCCATAGTTTTTACAGTGCAGTCTTCCAAAAAAATTCTGAGCTGGAAGGGTTTGCATGGAAGACCTGTAACAGTACAGAGCATGAAAAATTTAAAACATCCCAAATGAGTATAAAACCAGTAGATAAACGAGGCCAAACTCCTACCAACAGTAGTTGGAGAATGCTGCTTTCAGAGACTCAGAAAAAGCAGCATGAATACTAAATTCCTATCCCAACCCAGAGTAAACCCATGCCCCTAAGATGTAAACCCGTAATACTGGGTAAATCAAAAAGGAAGAGACAACACTAGAACTATGACCATACCACCCTTATTCTAGTTACTCATTTTATCTCTAACCCAGGCACCCCTCCCGAAAGAACTGACAGAATGACACTTAGCGAAATTAGTTAAAAAAATTGACCAACTGACAACACAACCTCATATTCCCACCCTCAACTGATGCACCCCTAGCATTAACATCATTACAGGCCATACAGGTGACTTCCCACATCTGGAGATGCAAATTGAAGGACGACAAAGGAATAGAATACCCATAATTTCTGCCATGCAAATTAAAATAGGGCCAAGCTGTAATCAAGAAAAAAGCTGGCAGGTCCACACATCTCCCCGACAGAAACAACTTATTCATGCAGTACATACAGGACAAAGTATACCCAGACCAATTAACAACCTTCCTATTTAAACCTACTAGAACTTCTACCAGGTCCTGTCAACCCATATATCCTTCATCTTCTTCATTAAACAGACTATTTCTAACCATATCCATGCAGCAATTTACAGAGTAGTGAACTAGATATATAAAATCAAGGAAAACCATAAATTTTCTTCGCATTCAACGGTATGCAAAGACTCGTTTCATCGTTATGGCATATGGAGAATTGGATACATACCAATTCAAAGTTGCAGGTTGCAAAGTCCTTCGGCGTCGTCTGGTCAGTTGACAGGGATGATCACGGCAGGACCCAAACATGCATAGGATAGCTAATTTGCAGAGAAGAATGAAGTTGTAGAGAATAACCAGAACCATGTTAACACCCCGCGCCCATTTAACCTGGCAGCACACATTCCAACTTCTCCCTGACAGCCCACCTGACTCGCCGGGTTGTTCTCCATTATGCTTTAATGATGTCATAATTAATTGTTGGGAGAGTCGTCCACAATTCGTCCTCGGCTTTGGTACGACTGTCGTCGTGTGCTTTCGCCACATACCCACCTCCCATCACGGCGACGTAGCTCTAACCTTGCCAGTTGGCACCACGATCAGGGGTTGATCATGTCAACTATAAAATCTTTTACATACCAAGATATAATAATATGAACACACAAAACAAATAAATAAACACATATCATTGGTATGTAATTATATTTCTCATGGAAGATGCAATGGACTCATTAACATTGTGCATTAATAAATTCAACTTGCAATTAATCAGTTAAATATCATGACTCAGATGTTTAAGATAGTATATATCTAGAATTGAAACCGAATCGAGTAATGTTAGAATGATTATCATTTGATCATATCAATATATTTAACCGAGTCAATATAACAAAATAACAATATAAAACTAACAAAATAATTACTAAAAGAAAATACAATATATCAAAATTGCATGAATAAATTAAACAATCATAGAATCTGGTTCACACGGAACCATTTCGACATAAGTTTCATTTCTCCCATATTCTTCCTCTATCTTTAATCTTTTCCAACATTTTTATCTTTACTAGACTTGATTTCTATTTAGTTTCTATAATCTCATGTAACAAAAATCTTAATATTAATGTTCACTACATTCCTGGCTTCTCCTTAAATAAACATAATTTATCAAGGTAAACTAATTATTTATAATTTATTCAAACTGAATCTTTCCTCCCAACATGTTTTAAACCTAGAAAAATGATAATTAAATTTTTTTGCATATTGTTTGAAAACGAAATGAATAATTTCACTTTCGTACCTCATCAACATCATTCCGAAATAATCATTTACATACTTTACATCTCATATAAAATCATTAGATTATTCTTTGATTTTATCTTTAGTAAATTTGGAATTTTTTATTTTTTTAAATTAGCATGCATGTAACAACCCTAACATCTAGAATATTATTTTATGCCCCTAACATCTAGAATATTATTTTATGCAAGTGAATTTTATTTTTTACATTCGGAAAAAACATAGAATTTTTTTTTTAAATTAACCTGTATGTGACAACCTAATATCTGGAATAGTATTTTATGTGAGTGAATTTTATTTTTTACATTTGGAAAAAACATTTTAAATGAATTCAAAATAAGATTTTGAATGTTGTTCAATGATCTTATAAACTCTTGAAAAAGTAATATATAGTTTATTTTTAATAGGTATCTCCATGGAGCTATACAATCATTCACATGATAATTTAAATTAAGGAAATAAACAAACAATATATTTTGTAAAGACATATTTTTTTTTATTTCTATTTTCTTTTTCAAAGGATTTCGCCATATTTCCCTTTGTAAATTATTCAAAGGATCATGAAGAGTCAAAGATTTGATTCTAGGAGATAACCTCCGGATGGGAAACTATGACTTCATTAACTTCTTGCTGACATCTGATGGGACCCACATGCGAATATGAGGTGGGGTCTCACGTGAGTATTAATAAGGTTTTGATAATATATTTTTTGAGCATTAACTCTTGTTTTTAATCTAATATAATTTGTATTACTCATGTGTACTTTTTAATTAGTATTTTATTGGGAGTTCAATAAAGTTTTATGTAAGTAGTTTTAAACGTTATACTAATTATAAATATTAAATTTATGCTTTAATAATTAATTAAAATTTTTAGATCATCACCCATCTTTAAAAAAATTAATAAAGAGTCCATTGTTAAAGATAAAAATGTTTAGAAACTCTTTGTCTCTATCTTAAGCATTTATCACATGAAATTAATTATGAATTTTGATAAAAATGAAATGTAGAAAATTTCTTATTTATAAGATATATATGTCATAAAATCCAAAGGTGGAAGAGTATTGAGATCAATAGTAAAATCATACCGGATGAAAAATAATGCGGGTTTTAACTTTTAATTTTTATAGGATATTATTTAAATATTCAATCACATGTTTTATATCGTGATTCAATCTATATTAACCTTGTGAAAATTATATATATATATATTATTTTGAAAAATCTAATTTTCCACTTCATAAAGCACATGTCTCAAAAGATGTATAAGTCTTTGGTTTACTATATCCTTATTGTGCATATTCTCTTTTTATGGACATTATTAGCTATGATACATATTATGATTATTAGTTATTATTTAGATTGATGTTTAGCATATGTGAATATACAATTATAATAATATGCATATATATTAACGTATGGTTTATAAGGTTTTTTTATCATTAATATTACTTATTATTCTCTTAAAATTATCCAATAAATAACTTTTAAATGATTCAAATGTGACTATCATGGTTAGAATCCAATGATTCAAGGGGAGAGTTATTTTGATTAAACTTTTAAAAAATTAAGGCAAAGATTAAATGTAAGGGGTAGTTTAGGCTAACAAAAATGAATTTTGAGAATCTAAACAAGGTAGCAGTAACATGATAAAGGTTCAAGTGAAGTAGAATTTACAGAGGTAGACCAATTTTTAAAGAGGTTCAGACTAGGCTACAATACTTTCCCATCCCCCTCTCCAAGGTTATTTACCATCAATAATTTTTCTTATGGAGAATAAGGTTTAGGGATAAAAGAAAAAAAGTTATAAAATGTGCATTTGGTAAATAAAGCCTGTCCCTCTTATACCATTAACCCTATACAAACTTATAATCGAATTTCAATATTTCCATATTAACGTTTCCATTCCCAAGTCTCACTAGGTGAGATACTCTAGGTTGATTATCCTCTTTGAGAAAACATGATTTACCTTGGGTCTGATTTCCACCACATGTTTTAGCGTTCTTTTGCACTTCTCACAACATTTTACCAAATTTAGGGTGAAACTCTTGAAAAAATATATAATAAAGTTTAGTTCCTTGTAAGTACAACATAGTGTTTTGTTGAACATTTTTTTGTGGAAAATATGAATCAATACAATCATCAACACTAAATATTTAGGGGTGGAAAGTGTGGTAGGATTTTTTTTTTGGCCTTGAAGGACAAAAGAAATTATATCGCTCATTGAATCTAGGAAAATCCTCCAATAATGAGGTTGAAATATATACTCTTCTTTAACGCATTATTCTGGTTTAAAACTGTCCCAATCAAATCACTCATTATAACAGGTAAATCCAATAACACTATTCATCATCTTACACTGGGAGCTTCACCTTCAGACTCTAAGCTGCATCATCTCAATAGAAGAATCAAGAAAAATATTTCATTAATTCCAAACACTCAAGTAAGGCATATTCCACAAGACCTTAACAATATAACTAATAGGTTGGAACCATGAGTATTCAAGGAACTCTGGTAGAGAAAATGATCCCATAAATCAATTATTATGTAGACTACATCAAATTTTAAGGTGGTAGTATTTCCTACATGTAAAAAACATGGCAGGCACATATCGTCGTGGGTATATAGGGAATGATTTAATTCAAGCTACTAGATTATGTTATGTGAGTTTAGAGATAAATGTTTTCATGCCTTGTTATCAATAAGAGATACCAAGAAATTGTTCTTGTGATTGGGGTGTATTATCAAGTTATAAGGAGGAACATCCCCATGTGAATGGAATGGAAGTTAGATTAGGATCATCCCTCGAATAAGGTCCCTCGTATGAGCTAGTAGTGGGATATATTTAGTATATTAAAGCAAGACTATCACATTATGGTTATGGAGGACTAGAAGTTATGTGTGTAGTCATCCCATGTTTTCACACATCAAATAGTTGGGATTTCTAGGTGTTACATGTAATATACTCGTGTATTAATGCTCGAATAAGGATGCAAGGTATTAAATTTATTTTCTTATTCATGAGCTTAACAATAAGCTCTGATAGCATTTTGTAGCATAACTAGTTCCCTCAATGAATTCCAAAGGTTACGGGGTACTCAAAATTATCTTTTTACTTTTTAATAGCTTGAAAATAAGCTCTAATACCACTTTTCACATAACTATACTAATTTTATCCTAATCACAGTTGTAAAAACTTGATTTTCATCTTTTGTACATTTCTCCAAACACTTTACATGTAAACCTTTCTTCAAATACTTTGTATGCAGTCTTTTCTTACATACATTTTGTAAAAAAATTGTATGAAATCAAATAAGAAACATTGATTTGATTCCACTTGAAACATACTAATTGAAATAGATCACTAAATCATACAAATTTGGTTTTTTCATTTGAAAGTATTTTATCAAATAGTTTGTATGAAAACTGTAATAAAACACTTTTCACACATATATTCAAATGCTTTGCATGCAAATAGACATAGATTAGCTACAACAGTACTATCATACAACAATTCTAATATACAACAATATGATTCCCATCCACAAAACAACATTTTCATTGGGGCATTTCATAAAATAGTTTGTATGTTATGAATCATTAAACCATTTAGGCATTTATTCAAACACATTACATGCAAACTAATATAGAAAATTCCTCAGGGCACATCCCCTAAATTATAGTAGTCCAAGTTTTGAAAATTGAGCTAGATGATAATTGGGATTCCCCCTTGCTATGGTCTAAGTTTAAGCTTTTGGAACCTCCCAAAATAAAATTTATATCATAATTACCAACATGTCATGTTTGATGCATGATTGTAGGAGCATCTAGGAAGCTTGACTTCCTTTGATCATATATTCTAAAATATCGTTATCCAAAATATGAAAGTTAGACTAGATGATTAGTGGGATTTTCTCTCACTATGGTCCAAGTTTTACATTTTGGGACCTCCCAAAAGAAATTTTATAACAAAAATGTCAACATGACATGTTTAATGCATGATTTTAGGAGCATCAAGGACGCTCAACTTCCTCTGATCATATTTCCTAAAATATTGCGACCTAAGATCTAAAAATTGGAACATACGATAAATGAAATTTCCCTCATTACGGTACAAGTTTCAACTTATAGAACATCTAAGAATAAAATATATAGTAAAAATTTTAGCATGGCATGTTTAAAGATGCATTTACACTACAAGGAAAGGACCTTCTAGCATAGGATATAACAAAGGTTTTTAGTGTTATAAAACTGTAAAAAGTTGTCAAAAAAACATCCGCTATATCATCCGTTTGTGATAATGGAGATTATAATGGAGCTTCATCACAAATGAAAAAAACTGGGCGGACGAAGATTTTAGTGGATGTTTGTTTTGCGGTGGGCTTCATGGAACAACTAACATTGGTGCATACATATAAAAATGTTGGGCTACATACATAACTAAAAGCACCGACGAATTGAATGAAAAGAACACCAATGTGTAATATATACCACAACAATTCTAATACATAAGAATTTTCTTCAAGTGTTCTTGTAAGGAATGACATAAATGCATGAAAAAAATAATTGCAATCCTAGTGCTTTTGTTTAAACTTGCAGTATTGATGGGTATTGTTTGTATAAACACACCGGTGCATTATTTATATAAAAGGACCAATGTTGTTAGTTTTCAAAATGCATTGTGGCTGGAAATAATATTTTGTATTACTAGGGTGTAAATTCTATGAAAACATTGGTGTGTTAAGAATTACAATGCATCGGGGTGTTAATTGCAACAATACTGATGCTTGAAGAAATAAATGCCCAGTGCTGTTATTTTCCCTAATGGCACTAATCATGAAAAATGATGTTGCCACGATGCTTTTATATAATATAACACATCGATTTTTTGTTTGATATTTTCCTTTTTTTGGAAACATCGACATGTAATAGTGCAATTATTATAATTTTTTAAATATTTTATTCACTGAAAAATTGACATATATCTTATAGCATGTTTGGATTAATTTGTTACATTATCATATTTCACATATCTTCATTATAATATTTAATCATCCATATATTTAATCAATCGTGTAACATTTCACAACGACATTGGATAACACAATAGAATAAATTAAAATGTATTTTATTATATATCAATAAGAGGCTCTTTGTCATACCAAATGGGATTGTTATTGGTAACCCATTATCTTTCAATCGAGACACTATGGCCATTACATTAGACAAAATTTCTGATATTCACAGATAATTATTTCAAAAAATACAACATGTTGCATTTGTTATTGCCTAAATCTACCTTAGGCTGAAAGAAGGCAGAGTTTAGGGTAACATCAAACCACGCTCAATCTGGTAGCTAGCCCTACCAGATCAGGAGAGGGCTCTCTTCGGGTCAATCTCAGCAAAGATAATCAATAGGGCTTGAGACGACTTGAAATAAAGGCTGATTTTAGGCTAGGTATATAAGTAAAAGAGTTTGATTTTGATTTTAGGGGTTTTGTTGGAATCAAAGGGAAAGGCAGTTTTGGGTCCGGGGATGAGGCCTAGTTTTTGCAGAGTTCTGAATGGGGCAAGGAAGGCAATTTTTTTGATGCTTTGGATTGAATGAATGGATAGTTCAGATCGGTGAGGAGCTGAAGAGGGCAAGAGGATTTCAAGAATCCTCTTCAAACAGATGAAAACATGGAAAATTAAACAAAACTTAAGGCAAAGCAAAGCAATCTAATGAATTCCAAATTTATCACTCATTTGTTTAATTTAAGAAGAAAGGAGAAGGAAAATGATACACATGAAACATCAGTAAAATTACAATCACAGAGAGAAACACACCATCAAAACATAGAGCCACATGGATCCCAAAGAGTGCTGCAAACCCTGGTCTATTCCTTTGCCAAAATGCAGAGATGAAATGTACAATGAAGCTCAAAGCAATCCCAAGTGTCCAACCTCTGAAAATGATTGAGAAAATACAAGATATAGACAAGCCTAACTCATTCCCATGCCTCTAGGGGTCAAGATCACTGGTTTAGGAGCTGTTTCAACAAGATCTAAACTAAGAACTGGAAAATAGGCAATGAAACAACTTGCCTCTATAAGATAGGAAACTGATTCATTCAGTTACATTTCACTTTTTGGTGAATGAATCTACTTGGATGAGTAAAAATGTGCCAAAATTACATCAAATTCATGAAATTACATCAAGTTACATCAGGAGTTTCACATTTGGAGATAAAAAAGTCAAACTGGCCAAAACTAGGCGAAAATCTGAACTGTTGAGTGAAAACTAGGCCAAATTTCCCAATGCGCCGCGCCTGAAATCTCTATGCGTAGCGCCACTTTGAGGCTGATTTTGAGGGCCTTCCAGGAGTCCAAATTGAGCGCAGGATATCTTGTTGGAAATTTATACCTGTCTACTTTCCAACCCAAGTGGAAATTTTCAATTTGGAGTTTATTTGCCTTGTCAAAAATCAAATCTCCCAAGACTGGTCAAAATGTGCAAAAATAAGGCTGCCTCAAGGCAGAGTGCTGTTGCAGTCAACGTTTGAAGGTCTTCCTCAACTCCAAATTGAGCTCATGATAGCTCATTGGAAATATATTTGTGTATAGTTATCATTTGACTCATCAAGAAAGTCATTTGGCCAACCAAGATAGGAGAAATCGTGATTTTCCCAAGGTCACTTCAGAGGTGCATCAATTCTCCTGAGGCAACTGTATTTTTGACATTTCTCTAAAACCATGACACCTGTGTAAAATGTGAAGGAGGTTTTTCTTCATTGGCCTATTTTGAACAAAAACCTCTCTCAGGTTTCCAAAATTCATATTTTCTTGCTCAAAAAAATCATTGGAGTAAAACCTATCCCGATGTGTGGAACAAGGGATTTGTCGAAATGAAGCGAAAAGAAGGGGATAAGGGGCTTATAAATTCTTGAGAAATTTTTTGGAAGTAGGGAGGGATGTTAGGAAGTAGGGGAAAGTGGAATTTCAGATATTGAGTGAGGGGAAGGGGTCCAAAAGGGCAAAACACAGGCCTAGCCTAGAAAATTGCCAAGTTGTAGCAAGAAACTAGGGTTTGTGTGAAAATGAGGAATTTGGGGGATCTCAGTGATGGGAAGTGTTTAATAAGGTACATTAAGGATAGGGGAAGGTGTATGAATATCAGGACACAAGTTTTGCTGATGATTTGACCATCCAAGAGAAATTACCTTCAAAACCCTAGGAGAGGGAAATGAACCTTACCAAGGCACAACTGAAGCATGAACAAGGTGTAAAATGACCCATTGGAACCTGACATGATGATGAAAATCCTCTGAATGATGGTACACTCAGCTGAGTGGTGACATGGACCGACATTTGGACAATTTTGACAGGAGTAAAAGAAAACCCTAGACCTAATACCTAGTGACCAAATTTTACTTGAAGACTCACTGAGATGACAAAATTTGACCTTGACATCTTAAAATAACTTTGTAAGAGCATTTTTTGATCACTGGAGGAAGGCTGCAAAGACTGACACTAACATTGGCTCCAATAGGGATGGTAGCTCCTTGGAGGTGCCAAGAACTACAGATCTTTGGAAAGCAGACAGTGTCTTCATCCATTGGGCAATGGAGTCAAAAACTCAAGCTGAAATGCATGACTGAAAACTGATGACTTGATGACACAAATTGACTCTCACTCAACTAAAAACTGACTCGATACTTAAATACAACCAAAAAACTGGAAAATATGCTCAATATGAAGCTTATTCAATACAACCTACTCTAGTTGTTCCATTCATCACCTGATCAAGTGAAATGAAACAACCAATGCAACCAAGTAAGTATTCCAGCTGTTGTTTGAATTCTCCGCAAGTGCTCGCTTATGAACAACAAGAGAGAACTACTGAAAGGCAACTCCCATGAAAACTTGTGAACAGATCCATTGAATACTATGGATTCTCTATCCGCCTCCAAAAACACTGCATAAGGATCTTGAAGTTCATGCACACTGGGACTTAGCTCATCCAATGGATTACTTCTCTTCTCCTCATACCATGAATGCAAACTTTGTTTTGGGCTTTGTGACGAGACTCCTGCTAAAAATGACAAAGAGACTGGCTGCCGGATCAAGTTTATATCAGCACACGTTTCAAGCTTACATATAGTCAATGGAGAAGGACTTTGACTGCAAACATCATCCAACACATCAGCTATTGGATCGTGAAAAACTTGAAAAGACTGTTGCAACCCATTTTCTATTGTTTCTGATGAGATTACATGATTTTCTACAAGCTGCTCATTTGAAGATTTACTATGCAATTTACCCTTCAAAAACTGAAATGATTCAAAACAAAATGGTACGGAATCATCTTGCATCATTTGATCATATGTGCTAGCTTCCAAGTCCTCATCTGCAACTTGACAATCAATGGCATTCGGGGGCTGCAAATCTGGATATGAGAAGTCTTGAACAAGGTTTTCATTGCCCTCAAGATGATCCAGATCAAGACTTGTTAACAGTTGATTTCTGATTGCATGGAAGTTATCTCTAATGAACTGAAACGAATCAAAACAAAAAGGCAAATATCCTTCACTTACTTCAAAATTTTCTGCACTTTCCTCATCATTGTCATAGCTGATATGCATCGGTTGATCACTGTACTCGAGCTGCTGAAAGTGAACTTCCTCCTTCCACAAACTAGCTGCTGATTTGTCTGCAAGATTAGCTTCTGTTTGGAGAACATAATCATCATCATACTGATCAAACTGAGGCAAATCATCGGTATAAAACACATCATCAAGCATACATGTCAAATCAACAGATCTCTCTTCTCCAAGATGATCTACAAAACAATCATTATCAGATCTATGACAACTGGGATAAGAAACAAAATGTTTTGGATCAGCAACTTGTTCTTCTTCAATCATCGAGCCATCGGCTTGAACATTATACTCATTCCTTGTGGTGATATTTTGCATCATCTCTTCCACTGCACTTACCAACATGTAAAGCTTTACCTCTAGAGATGTCGATTTCTCCAGATCTATGTTTTTCATCTCTTCTTCCTTCAAATTTTCCCTTCGGATCCGCAAATGAGCCTCTACATCTACTGCACTGTTTTGCATCTCTTCAAGTGTTGCAAGATTCCTTTCTCTCAGCTGAAACTCCATTTCCGGATCAAAGGCACCCGGGTAGTGAAAGAGAGAAGATCCAGGAGGAGGTCTTATATCAACTGGCATCGAAAAATATACTTTGTTAAATCTGGCAGAAAACTGTTGTACTGTCTCCCCTGGCAGTCTTTTCAGCTGGTTATACTCTTCTATAATCAAGAAAAGGTTCTGTCTAACCACCCACCTGTCGAGGAAAAATTTGACAAACTGTTGGAAATCTGAGATGCTTGCATCAGGCAGGGTTTTGAACCAACTCTTGACTTTGCCTTGCAAAGAAAGAGCAAAAATCCTAATATTGACATCCTCTTCATCAAATTCAAAAAGGTCAAGAAAAGACTCAAAATTTAGAACATGTCTCTCAGCAGTGATATTGTCACATTCACCATCAAACCTCGGCAAGTAAAGATAATAATTTGCAGGGAAAGCATTGAGTATAGGAGGTAACATAAGAGGCTTGTAACGATCTAGAATTTTACAAGGTATAGGGTTATGTACAAATGCTGCAGAATCAGTCTTGGTCTCTTGAGGTTCATCAGTTTGAAGATGGTCATCACAAGATTCAGAGGAAAGGTCTTGATCAAGCTCAAAAGCATGCAAATCTTTGGTATTCACAATCTTCAAAGGGAAGAAATCAAATGCA
Organism: Pinus albicaulis; assembly: GCA_034641835.2. Classification (NCBI taxonomy): domain Eukaryota; kingdom Viridiplantae; phylum Streptophyta; class Pinopsida; order Pinales; family Pinaceae; genus Pinus; species Pinus albicaulis. The sequence continues at coordinate 552,656,352 of CM076574.1, forward strand.
GGCCGAGGATCTTTTCTCAGATACAATATACTTTGCAAAGCCTTCTTGACATTCTCAGGAAAAGAAAAGAAATAATTTATGACAAAGAACAAAATGTCTCGGATGAAATTCCAACTTGAATACCTGATCCTTCCATATTGTCCTTTCATTTTTCTGCTAATCAGGTTCATCCTCCAGTGGAGTCCTTGAATATGATCTCGAAACTGATTTAGAGTCGCCAGGTGAGTGATTTCAGCCTTGCGGTGTTTGATCATTGTCCACCATCAACAATCATATCTGAACTTGATTAGATATTACTGAGGAAACCATATGTTCAATTCATAAACTAAACCGGAGATTGACTGAAGCAGCATTCATCTACTTTCGCTAATGCAAAGCAAGAGCGTTTCGAAGGATACCTGGATAACTTCAGGCTCTGTCTGTAGTTTATAAAGAAAACAACAAACTTTCTCTTCCCCAGTATGTTCACCACTATGTTATTGCCTAAATCTACCTCAGGCTGAAAGAAGGCAGAGTTCAGGGTAACAACAAACCACGCTCAGTCTGGTAGCTAGCCCTACCAGATCAGGAGAGGGCTCTCTTCGGGTCAATCTCAGCAAAGATAATAAATAGGGCTTGAGATGACTTGAAATAAAGGCTGATTTTAGGCTAGATATATAAGTAAAAGAGTTTGATTTTGATTTTAGGGGTTTTGTTGGAATCAAAGGGAAAGGCAGTTTTGGGTCCGGGGATGAGGCCTAGTTTTTGCAGAGTTCTGAATGGGGCAAGGAAGGAAATTGTTTTGATGCTTTGGATTAAATGAATGGATAGTTCAGACTGGTGAGGAGTTGAAGAGGGCAAGAGGCTTTCAATAATCCTCTTCAAACAGATGAAAACATGGAAAATTAAACAAAACTTAAGGCAGAGCAAAGCAATCTAATGAATTCCACCTTTATCACTCATTTGTTTAATTTAAGAAGAAAGGAGAAGGAAAATGATACACATGAAACATCAGTAAAATTAAAATCACAGAGAGAAACACACCATCAAAACATAGAGCCACATGGATCCCAAAGAGTGCTGCAAACCCTGGTCTATTCCTTTGCCAAAATTTCAGAGATGAAATGTACAATGAAGTGCCAAGAAATCCCAAGTGTCCAACCTCTGAAAATGACTGAGAAAATACAAGATATAGACAAGCCTAACTCATTCCCATGCCTCTAGGGGTCTAGCTCACTAGTTTAGGAGCTGTTTCAACAAGATATAAACTAAGAACTGGAAAATAGGCAATGAAATAGCTTGCCTCTATAAGATAGGAAACTGATTCATTCAGTTACATTTCACTTTTTGGTGAATGAATCTACTTGGATGAGTAAAAATGTGCCAAAATTATATCAGAGTCATGAAATTACACCAAGTTACATTAGGAGTTTCAAATTTGGAGATAAAAAAGTCAAACTAGCCAAAACTAGGCGAAAATCTGAACTGCTGAGTGAAAACTAGGCCAAATTTCCCAATGCGCTGCGCCTGAAATCTCTATGCATAGCGCCACTTTGAGGCTGATTTTGAGGGCCTTCCCGGAGTCTCAATTGAGTTCAGGATAGATTTTTGGAAATATCTACCTGTCTACTTTCCAACCCAAGTGGAATTTTTCAATTTGGAGTTTATTTGCCTTGTCAAAAATCAAATCTCCCAAGACTGGTCAAAATGTGCAAAAATGAGGCTGCCTCAAGGCAGAGTGCTGTTGCAGTCAACTTTTGAAGGTCTTCCTCAACTCAAAATTGAGCTCATGATAGCTCATTGGAAATATATTTGTTTCTAGTTATCATTTGATGCATCAATAAAGTCATTTGGCCAACCAAGCTAGGAGAAATCTTGATTTTCCCAAGGTCACTTTAGAGGTGCATCAATTCTCCTAAGGCAACTGTATTTTTGACATTTCTCTAAAAAAATGACACCTGTGTAAAATGTGAAGGAGGTTTTTCTTCCTTGGCCTATTTTGGACAAAATCCTCTCTCATTTTTCCAAAATTTATCTTTTCTTGCTCAGAAACATCATTGGAGTAAAACCTATCCCAATGTGTGGAACAAGGGATTTGTCGAAATGAAGCGAAAAGAAGGGGATAAGGGGCTTATAAATTCTTGAGAAAATTTTGGGAAGTAGGGAGGGATGTTAGGAAGTATGGAAAAGTGTAATTTAAGAGATTGAGTGAGGGGAAGGGGTCAAAAAGGGAAAAACACAGGCCTAGCCTAGAAAATTGCCAAGTTGTAGCAAGAAACTAGGGTTTGTGCGAAAATGAGGAATTTGGGGGATCTCAGTGATGGGAAGAGTTTAATAAGGTACATTAAGGATAGGGGAAGATGTATGAACATTAGGATACAATTTTTGCTGATGATTTGACCATCCAAGAGAAATTACCTTCAAAACCCTAGGAGAGGGAAATGAACCTTACCAAGGCACAATTGAAGCATGAACAAGGTGTAAAATGACCCATTGGAACCTGAAATGATTATGAAAACCCTCTGAATGATGGTACACTCAGCTGAATGGTGAAATGGGCCTACATTTGGACAACTTTGACAGGAGTAAAAGCAAACCCTAGACCTAATACCTAGTGACCAAATTTTATTTGAAGACTCACTGAAATGACAAAATTTGACCTTGACATCTTAAAATCACTTTGTAAGAGCATGTTTGATCACTGGAGGAAGGCTGCAAAGACTGACACTAACAACATTGATATCCAAATATATCATCATTCTTCGCTGGAACTGATGTCAATGCTCGAGCTACTTCCAAAAATTGGGTTATTTAGAGGAATAGTTTATTGATTGCATCAATTGTTTTCATGTTATTGATCTTGTTCCATCTGTGAACATAAAAATAAAGTGTAATGAGTGTATCTACATTGGTGAGAATAATGAAAATTGAAATAAATAATATACGTCAATGTAAATCAAATAGAAATTTACCATAGCAAGAAGTGACTCATAAATTGTGCACATGGTTTCAAAACCAAGTCTCATGCCTTGTTGCAACAAGTCTTCTACCAGCATAGTTTCATACTTTGTTTCTTTCATGTTTTAAGCCCCATTATAAATCATAGATTTAATATAAAGGATTTTTTTTTCTTCTATTACTTATAAACTCAAAGAAGTAAAACAACATAGATACTTACGAATTCCACAATTAATTTTTGATATGACAACATATAATCACAACCCATATTTAACCCAATGCCAATCAATTATTTTGATGGCTCTTCTTTGTATGTTATCACCTATTTGAAGACATTCAAGGATGGTTGTTTTAAAACAACTTAAAATATACAAAAATGAAACCTTGAGTTGTTATAAGGAAATATTAACAATTACTCACAAACTTTGAAATCAACCCTTTACTTCCTTGTCCTCCTGTTTTATGTGTTGAATGAGTTCAAATTTTTTCTTTTCTACAAGGAAATACTTGAAAATTAATATTTAATGCTAAATTGGTTGTTTATATGTACAAATTTAGTCATGAATACATACATTTGAAGCATGCTGTTGTTGAGATGGCTATTCTTGTGATGCAATTATGTCCATTTCTTTTACCATATCCTTGTACATGTTTTTGGACATTGTTACTGGCATGTTTTGCATATTACCTTGTTGACCATTTGGGATTTTCATAATCTTCATAAAAAAAGTAATAAAATATTTTTCTATCGATATATGAAAACTAAATATAACAAAATTGATATTAATGAATGTGATGTAGGAGCATATGCTCTAATTCAAAAGTCCAAGAAGAAATCATACCTTAGGGTTTTGAAAATTTTCCAAGGAGGGACTATTGTAAATAGACATTATAAAACTCATCTAAAAAGTATTTTATTTCTTAGTAAGCATTGATAGGGAATATGCTTAGTTGTTAGGTGTCAATGAGTGTTGATTTAATGTAAAAAATTCCCTTAATAAATGAGATGACTCAAGAGAGAGTATTTGCTTGTTGATAGTCATTAGTAGATGAGTCATAGATAGGGATAAGTTTGGTTTCCTAAGAATACAAGTTGTTGAATTTATTTAGGAAGAGATTGTTGATTAGTAGGGGTAGTAGTTAGTGATCGAAGGTTAGTTAGAAGGGAAGAAAATCAAATTGTAAGCGGGGAGGTGTGGTAGAAGGCAGAACTCGGAGAGAGGGATTTCAGAGGGGATGGCCAAAAAAAGATGTATCAGGCCATATGCTAAAAAAAGGCAGAGAAAGTTTTCTAACTTGTATGTACAGTTAATCTTTTGAATAAAAAGACAGATTCATCCTGACTGTGTGTTGTTGTTATTTTGTATTCTATGTGTATAATATGATTGAGCAATGCTAGTGTAAGAGACTGGGTAGAATCATGATCGTGTGATTCTAGTTTTGGGGTTAAATATATGGGAAGAATCGTACTCTATGAGATTCCAGTTATAAGTTGGAGATTGGGTAGAAACAAAGAGGTTCCAATATTTGGTAGAAGTCTATGATGACTTAGATAATTTCCTATGAAACAAAGTATTTACACATTTCATTTTTGTTGTGTGTGAATGTGTCTAAAACATGGAGTAATTGCATTTGTGTGACTGTGGCAAGTAGAAGTATGACTACCACAAGCAAGTATGCTTTAGTATATTCATCAACCCATATTGTTATTGCATAGAAAATGGTAGTCTATAGAATAGATGAGATGAAGGGTTTGAATCGGTGAGAATGTAAGAGGATTGGTCCAAAATTCGAGCAAAAGTTCGAATAATTCTTGTTGAATTTATGTATTTTGATTGGTTTCAGATTCCTCAATTTAAAGGCATGCCAATTTTGGGAAGTGAATTTCCATGAGGCAAAGGTATGATGGACGGTGGAATATTTTTTAAGGAAGGCTAAGGCTTGGAGCAGTGGAAGGCAAAGCGGAAGAAATATTTCCTTTGCCCAGTTCCGAATCCCAACAGAAATAATGGATGAGGTTGAATTTTTATTCCACCAAAGGGCTTGACAATTCGAGAGGATTTGTGTGGAGCTCTCTGCAAAAAGAGAATATATTGTGAAAGATTTGTATAGGAATCCTGTGGAACGAGAGAGATCGATCGTGATCATTATGATGATCCGATCGAAGTTAAAAATTTATGTGTATATTAAGCCTTTAAATATATTTTTTATAGCAGTATTTGGATTAGAAGAATCAAAGATTTAAATATTGATTTGCAATAGTTGCAGTTTAGCCAGCTCAGTCTTGGTATAGTGAAACCTGTAGATTCAATGTTTCTTGTATCAAATGTTTTTTTGTACAATGAAAAGATACGAGAGAAATGTCTATAGTTGATGGAAACTATGGTGGAACAACTCATAGGAATGGAAGATCTAAGTTTTCGAAGGGAAATATTCATTCATCTTTCATGATAGCTGGCACTATTAAAAATCTCGATGGCAGAAGGATGATGACTCGAAGTAGACTTGTACCTGTTGATTTCATTTTGTAGAATTCCTAGTTGTTTAGTTATTGTTTGGTTGATGTCTCAAGGTAGGGTCAGTTAGTCTTATTTGTTGCTTTTGAGTTGTGGTTTCTTGTATGGAAATTGTTCCATGTTAAATTCAAAGTGATTTTTATTTTGAATTTGAGAGCAAAGTATTGATGGCATAAAGTGCCGCTTAGATTAGGACAGAAACTAATTTTGAGAGCTTGCACCTGGAGGGTGCATCAGAATGAATTGTTTGTAGTAATATATCATATAATTCTAGAAGATCATTTTAATTAGGAATATTACCTTTTGAATGATTATTTTTTTTTGTTGTATGTTTTTTCTATTGCAAGTCTGACATGTCTCATTGACCATTGTTTTGGAAACACTTCCTGTTGTTTAGATGTAATTTGGTTCTTAGAATCATTGGATTGATTTTTTTATTGTAAGTGGAAAGTTCGTCTATATGCTCATTCCACTAAATCCTTCATTTTTTTGTAAAAAAAATCCCCCCTTTCATTAACCTCCAACACCACTCTAGATGAGGTTAGGACCAATTCATTGTCATTTACATGTTCTATAATTTTTCTTTTCTTAGAACGACATTGATATTTTCCTTTTTTGCTTTCCCCAATATAATATTAAACATATATGAGTTAATAGATTATTTTAAACATGTTATCTAATATTCTAAACTATATTATTAACAAAAATTCAAAAAAAATCATATTGAATAGTATTTTTTCATTCACCTGATTCATCCTTCTGCAATTTTTATATCAGGATTTTAAGCTCTTTTGCACTTAGATTATAAATAAATTTATCGACCTTCTTTGTAGAAATTATATAAATTATGTGTTATATATCCAAGATTATCCTGATCACACACTATTTTAACTTCATGCACAATACAGAATCTATTCCACCATTGATCATCACATGCGGAAATTAAATCAATTGCAATGCACACATGAAGCCATAAAAATTCACACACATTAACACAGTGATTTAACGGGAAATCCTAAAGCTGAAAACCCCAACTATATATATATAATATATTTCATAGAGATCATGTAACAATCCTCATACAAAGTTGGACATGTCAAGCTCTCAGTACAATACAATCACTACACACTAATCGGGCCCGATCTTGCAAATCCATGCACCGATCTCTTCCACCTGCTAACCTGACTCTACTGCGCAATCCCTACTGAGGAATGGATTTGAATTAACTCGAATCCACCAATCTTTCACTGTGCAATCCTTATTGGCATCTCCACTGAGTGTTGGATGCAATCAATGCATCACTATAGTCACAACTGATAGTCGCACTTGCTCTTTCACCTACCTCTCCACTGGTCTCCATTGAAACTACCATGCACTGTAGTTAACTAATGTATTCTTCAGTTGATTAATGAGTTATTATTTAGTGAATTAATTAAATAATTAATTCACACCACTCTCACTAGTTTATCAATAAGTTAGACTAGATACAACTAGCTCAACTGAGTCTAACTGAGTTAAACTAAATACAACTCCACCAACTACTTCTATAACTCCACCAAACTCTGTCACATGAGTTCTAACTGAAGTTCTCATGCATTAGCTCCAATAAACCCTCAGGAATAGCGTAATTCCTTCTTTTAGTTGTTGTTTCACATCTGTGCACTTAACTGAAGTGCTCCAAGAAGGAGAATAAGATAATGTTTAGAGTCCAAATATTATTAGAAGCTAATAATATTCGACATATCTATTTTTAGGTAGCGATATAAAAATAGATTCCGCCCAATATGTCTAAAAATAAGTCCACTATATTTTCCAACTTAGAAGTCAACCATCCACAAATAGCATCCTGCAACTTCTGAAATATGATCACCATGTCTAAAAATATACATAGTCTAAAAATAGACTTGTGCCCAAAATAGTCTGTGGGCCCACTTAGTGAAGGCAACTCTTTTCACTAAGTTCATCATCTTGTTGAATCTCAACACTCCCTCTCAACAAGATAGGATTATCCTTCACCCCGATACTGCCTCTATGGTATTCGAATTTTCTCCTAGTGAGCGCCTTCGTCAGAATATCTGCATCCTGATCCTCCGTGGGAATGTAAGAAAGCAACATGATATTTCGTTGCACACAATATCTGATATGATGGTACCGGATGTCAATATGTTTAGATCTATCATGAAATACTGAATTAACCGAGAGTTTAATGAAACTCTAATTATCACAATATATCATAGTAGGATCTAAGTGTGAGCCGAACAACCCGACCAAGATCTTTTTCATCCATATAGCCTCGCATGCAGCCAAAACTGCTGCCATGTACTCGGCCGCCACTGAACTGAGTGCCACAGATCTCTGTTTCCTGCTATACCGAGAAACTGTTGTAGATCCAATATTGAATATCCCTCCAGATGTGCTCTTTCTATTCATTGGGCTCCCTGCCCAATCTGCATCCATGAAGCCATGCGGCTTCAACTCATCGAACCATCCATTTCTAATCAACATATCCCAGTATGCCCGTTTCTGGACTTGCTGCCTGTAACGCCCGAAAAGAGCTTGGTAGGCTTAACCATAGCTTTTGAAAGCTGGTTAACAACATAGCATATGTCTAGTCGTGTATTGACCAAATACATGAGTGAACCAACCAACTATCGATAAACAGTGGCATCCACTACCTCTGCCGATGTAGCATCCTCTTTCCTCCAACCACCAAGAAGAGGAGTGTCGATAGGCTTGCAGCCTTGCATGTGAAACTTCTCCAGTATCTCCTGGGCATACTTTCCTTGAGACTGTGATCCATCCTTCCTTCGCAAATTTCCAATCCCAAGAAATAATGAAGGAGGCCCAGTCCTTCAACTCAAACTCCTTTGCGAGGTCTGCCTTGCATGAGTGTATCAACGAGTTCATCACACAATGATGTCAAATCATCTACATAAAGTACAGCCAGTCAACAACTTACCCTCCACCACAATGCGGTATAGGTTTGCATCTATAAGTTTGGATCCGCCTCACTCTTGGTGAATCCAAGTCCGGTGAAATAACTGTCTATCCGTGTGTACCAAGCATGAGTGCTTGTTTCAGCCCATACAACGCTCTTTTGAGCATGCACACATGCGACTCGCTGCTGAAGATTTTGAATCCTTCAGGCTGCTCTATGTACACCTCCTACTCAATGACTCTGTTGAGGAACACAGTCTTCACATCCATCTGATGAATGTGCCAACCCATTTGCGCTGAGAGAGCAAGGATGGTCCGTATGGAAGAATACCTTGCGACAAGTGCAAAGGTTTCTTCATAGTTGATCCCCTCGATCTGTGAGAAGCCCTGGGCAACAAATATTTCCTTGTACTTCTCGACGCTCCTGTCAGCAGCTTTCTTCACTTTGTAGATCCATCTTGAACCTACCACTGATTTCCCATTTGGCCTTGGGACAATCTCCCATGCAATTTTTCTGACAATCGAATCATACTCTTCCACCATGGCATCTACCCATGTGGGATCCTCCACAGCTTCCTCGAAAGAGGATGGTTCTGTCACGATACACTTGCTCATCAGAGCCATGTATCTAGTAAATTGGTCAGGTGACTGTCTCTGTCTGTGCTGTGATGCAGGTGATCCTACATTTTGCGCTGCATCAAGATTCAATCGCTCAGCTTCTGTAGTGCGCTTCCGCCCTATGATGTTTGGCACTGCATGAGTGGTTTCTTCCACTACATTAACCTCCTCTTGTGGCTCATCCACATACTGCGGCTTATCTTTAGGAACAAGTAGCTCCTCATCTGCATGCAAGTGTAGCTCCCTCTCAAGTGACAACTTCATGGCTTTCTCCTCATGAAATTTGATATCCCGTCGCACAATAGTCTTCTGACTGTCTAGCAAATACATAAGATAATTGTGGGGTGTTTCTGTGTACCACACAAATATCCCAACCTCTGCGGTCGGCTCTAGCTTCTTCCTAGAATCCTTCGTCACATGAATGTAAACAGGTGAGCCAAAAATCTTCAAATGAGAAATATCAGGCTTCTTACCAGAAAATGCCTCTTTGGGTGTACTCATGCCAAGTACTCTATGAGGAAAACGTTTTTGCACATAAACCGCAGTGTTTCATGCTTCAGCCCACAAGTGTATGGGAAGGCCCTGATCATGCAGCATCGCCCATGTAGCACCCACGATCGTTATGTTCTTTCTCTCCATGACCCCATTCTGCTGTGGGTTATGAGGCGCTATGAGTTCCCTTCGAATTCCTTCTGCACTGCAAAAGTATTTGAATTCACCAAATATGAATTCACCACCATTATCGCTCCTTAGAGATTTCACCTGCTTCCCCGACCCTTTCTCAACTAGTGCCTTGAACTCATAGAACTTTGAGTATGTCTCGCTCTTCTTCTGCATGAAAAATATCCAACACTTACGAGAAAATTCATAAACAAATATCACATAATACATGTGCTTTACTATCGAAGCTACTGAGAAAGGTCCACACATGTCTGTGTGAATTCTCTCAAGGATCGTCGTGGCATGACTATCCTTCTCATGAAAAGTGGTCTTCACAAATTTTCCCAAAGTACATCCCTTGCACTGATCTGACTGCGCAAGTGTACCCTTGGGAAGCCCGGTAGAAATTTGGTGCAAAATTTTCAAAGCGCCATGGTGAAGATGGCCCAATCTCCTGTGCCACAATTCGCCCTCATCCCATCTCACCACTCCTTCTGCTTTGCCTGCCATTTCTACGCAACCATCTACCTACAATTGATAAAGGTTCTTAACTCGAACCCCTATCCTCCGGGTTTCACCAGTTTTTTTACTGCGTAGGAAAGCCTTTCCCTCGCTAAAAACAACATAATATCCCTTGTCTTCCAACATCACCACAGAGATCAAATTCTTCTTCAATCCTGGAACATGCATGACATCCTTTAATATGAAAGGTTTACCAGACTCCCTCTTAAAGGAAATGGTCCCAATACCAGTTGCACTGTATCTACCATCATCGCCCATCTCGATGTGCACTCCAAGATCCTTCTCATCCAGATCACTGAACAAATCTTTGTCTTCGGTCATATGGGAAGACGCACCACTGTCAAGAAACCACACTGATCCCATCACACTTGAAACCAAGCATGCGATCAATGAAAAATCCAGCTCAAACTACGAGGCTAAAGCCTCTCCAGTTGCAGATCCAACAACCTGCTTATTTTTCTTCTTCTGTGGGCAATTAGTGGCATAATGTCCGTGTTGGTGACAGTGAAAGCACTTCACCTTGGACAAGTCTTGCTTCTTGCCTTTTGCACTGGATTGAGAAGAATTTTTCTTTCCCTTCCCTTTCCTTGCTTTGGCAGCCAAAGTGAAATTTTCTTCATCTTCATTCTTCAATGAAGATCCATCCCTGGTACCCCGCCTTATCTCCTCCTGCACAAGATCCGACCAAAGTCACTCCCATCTCGGTAGTTTCTCCCGACCATTGACAAAGTCCTCATAGCTATGCCAGCTCTTAGAAGGCCCAAGGAGACCCAAGCTCACCAAGTCCTCTTCACATACAGTAACCCCCACACTTCCCAGCTCATCCTTGCAGTGGAAAAACTTCGTGAGGTATTTTGGTATACTATCGCCTTTCTCCATTTTTATTTTTCTGAGCTTGTCTTTAAGCGCTAACTTCCCCTGGTCACTTCTGCTTTGAAACAAGTTTGTCAAAGCTTTCCACATTAAGAATGGACTAGCTTTACCATGAAGGCTGGACACTATGTGATCCTTCACACCTTCCAACAGAATCCTTCAACACTTTGCTATCTTCTTTTGCCATGCATCAAGTGCGGCGGCATCGCTAGAAGCAAGTTTTGGAATTTCTGCATCTATGAACTCCTTCAACCCATTATCATCCAGCACCGCCTCCATCCTGTCCTTCCATGTAATATAATTTGAGCTGCCATCAAGAGCATGCTCCAATCGCAATCTGTTGAAATACATTTCAATGAATGCTCAACTTCGACACCAAGAAAACACTGTAGCAAATTCAAATTCCACCAACACAAAACTCAACCGCTTCAATAATTGCAATCTGATCCAATGATCAACTGCTCTGATACCATGTATAAATTATATAAATTATGTGTTATATATCCAATATTATCTTGATCATACACTATTTTAACTTCATGCACAATACAGAATCTATTCTACCATTGATCATCACATGCGGAAATTAAATCAATTGCAATGCACACATGAAACCATAAAAATTCACACACATTAACACAGTGATTTAACGGGAAAGCCTGAAGCTAAAAACCCCAACTATATATATATATAATATGTCATAGATATCATGTAACAATCCTCATAAAAAGCTGAACATGTCAAGCTCTTAGTACAATACAATCACTACACACTAATCAGGCCCGATCTAGCAAATCCATGCAGTCTCCCTTTTGCTAACTCACTCTCACCTAATGCAATCCTTTCTTTGAAGAATGGCTTTGAATGAACTTGAATCCATGACTTGCCTTTGTTCAATCACCTCATGGCATCTCCTTGGTGTTAGTCTGATCGATGCATCTTATAGTCACACTTTCTCACTGCCTACTCTCAGCAGTCTCAAATATTTGCCATGCTGGCATGGTCCTTGATGTATTCTTCGGTTGATTATTGAGATTATTATTTAGTGAATTAAGTGCTTAATTAATTCACACCCTTACTCTCACTAGTGTATCGATGAGTTAGACTAGATTGCAACTAGCTCAGCGAGTCTGGCGAGTTAAACATGCAAACTCACCAACTACTTCTATAACTCCACCAAACTACTGTCACTGAGGTTCTAATAAGATCCTCATGCATTAGCTCGATGAAAAACCCTTAGGAATAGCGTAATTCCTTTTGTCAGCTGTTGTGCCACATCTGTGCACTTAATTGAAGTGCTCCAAGAGAATAAGATAATGTTTAGAGTCCAAATATTATTAAGAGCTAATAATATTCGACATATCTAATTTTAGACTGGCAATCTAATAATAGATTCCGCCCAATATGTCTAAAAATATAAGTCCATCTATTTTTCCAACTTGGCCAACCATCCACAAATAGCATCCTGCAATTCATAGAATATGATCGACATGTCTAAAAATAGAAATAGTCTAAAAATAGACTTTGTGCCAAAAATAGCCTGCGGGCCCACTTAGTGAAGGTGACTCCTTTCACTAAGCTCATAATCTTGTTGAATCTCAACATTCTTCATCTTGTGGATCTGCATAACACACACTAACCAATACATATTAGTTAAACTTACATATAATTCAAACATATTAATTTGGTAAATAATTTGCAAATAACTTTCATTCTCTGTTTTTTTCGATGTGTTATCATTGTGTCAATCAATATTTTTTCTACTTGACACATTCTCCGACATTTTTTATCAATATACAACCTATACCATTCAATACATAAGCCATTAAAAATATTTTTATAAGTAAATCAAATCATTTTCAGCTGAAAAGAGCTCTGGTAACTGATGCATTTATTTAGATAAACTCACCGTTGTGTTTATCCCATTAAATGCACTATACATTTAATTATTTGGCATCGTCAGGGAAAATTATTATTTTTTAATAATTTTAAATTATAAAAGTGCGATATGTAACTCTAAACACACCACGATTATTAACAGCATTATTTGGAAGAGGCACGGTGGTGCATTATATTACATCAAGAGCAACGCTAAACAGACTAAACAAAACCAACATTGTTATAATATATTGGTGTGTTGTATTACATAGGGTGCATCGGTGTGTTATATTACACAAGGCACATCGTTGAACATATATCTGTTTCTTTTTTTTAACAGATAGGGCCGACAAGGTTTGGATCTAATTCGATGTGATTCCCCTACATTACATGTTAAACGCCCTGTATATAGAAAGTATACAAACCCATTAAATCTAAAATGTCTAAAATGAAAAACTCTAATTGTGAAGCGACAGAGGAAGTTATACACTAAGGTGAAATTTTGTAGAAAGAAGCAAGGGCTTAAGGTAAGTATTAATTTTTTTTGTCTTTTTTCTAAATTTAAACTAAATTTAAATAGGAATAGAGATCGTAAAAAAATTTACTAGTAAAATCAATAGTAAATTTTTTATTATACAATATTTTTAATGTTTTTTTTTTCCTTTTCTTTTTCTGAATTGTAAATAAATCTAACAAAAATTGTAAAAACAATTAATGGTAAAATTTACAATTTTTACTATCCAAGGTTTTGAGTGAATCACCATACCTTTCAAATTCTAATATTTCTGTGGTTCCAAAATTATATTATGCTATTCCACAATGCTCCCAGTATATATCTCTTGCAAATGATTTATATTTTAATTAAACACTAACAAGAATTGTAAATATATATATATATATATATATATATACTATGCTGGGTTTTGAGTGAATCACCATATATTTCAACTTCTAATCTTCTAAATAGTTATGTCGCTAAAAAGTATTTTGTTGTTGCACAATTCTCCTAGTATGTTTCTCTTGCAAATCACTCCCATGAATTTTTAGGTAAAATAATGAAACAGTGAATAAATTTTTACTATTTAAAAGAATTTATCAAATTACATTTTGAAAAATCAATTGTCACTCACTTTTTAGTTTTAAAATAAGAAAAAAAATCGTGTTTTTTTTTTCAATTTATCCAAACATTAGTGCATTTGATAGTCAAGTGCACTGGTGCGTTTACAAGAAAAACACACTGACATTGTTGGGTGCCAAAATTTTCCAACACACCAACATGATACAATTTTTTATTTTATTTTTGAAATCCCCAAACAGTGCAATTAATTTTTTTAACGCAACAATATGGTTTTTATTTAAAATAATTAGTGCTTTAATTGTTATAAGAGCATCAAGTTGGTTGAATTCATTTTTATTTTCTAAAATCTGGAAATAGGTGTGTATCAGTGATAGTTTGTTTTGAAACACATCAGTGTGTTTTTGTACAAGAGAATCAATATGATAACATTTTTTTCAGAGTGCCAGAAATCGATGCAGATATTATTTGAACGCCCAGATGCTAGTATTATTTAAATGCGTCAGTGCATTTTGATCTGATAAGCACACTTGTTAGTTTAAAAGTTATCTGGAATTTATTTTCACGTAAAATGGCATATTAATCTCAAATTATCCTTTAGGGAAAATTTTAGGGATAGAAAATTATCTTGAAGTTTAAAAACATTGGTGAATCTCACTAGTCACTAATATGCAAAATATAAAATAGTGATGGATATATGCAAAAAATTATTCAACTTTATAATGGTTTTATATAGAGTCTCTATATAATGTCGGTAATTTTTAAGGTAAAATAATTTTATATTGTAAAATTTAGGTGAATCATTTATGGAAAAAATGGAAGTTGGTGAATATTTTTTTTGGAAAAATCATGGAAAATTAGCCCACCTACGAATAATAGCCCATAAATTTTCCATGTTATCATTTACGATGCCACTCCACATGAATTAAACTAGTTCATAATATAAATTTTCTACTTAAAGTCACATTATTTTTGAAAAATGGTTTGAAAACTATATTGAAATTCAGATTGTGGTTAATGGTTCTCGAAATTGATTTTAGATATGCACAAAAAAATTTATTTCTGATTTTTCTCAAATGCAGTGACAAAATCTCAAAAATATCAAATGGCCAATTCTTTAGATTCCAACCCATTCCATATTTTTTTATCAAATTCCTTCATGGAGTTCTCCCTTTCCATTTCTAGTAAGATCATATTTTATTTATATTACGGTTATCTAATTGATTTTCTTTTTTTATCCATGCTAATTTGAATAATAATGTATCCAAATTTGTAGGATCCTAATTCATAATCGCGTTTAGATGTAGAAAATATTCCTCTATTTCAAAAACATCAAAAGCTATTATTAGGAGCAACATATCACAAGCAGTTGGTAGATTAAAATGGGAAGCCTATTCACCCTTCCAATTTGAACATGGCATCTTCCAGCCACAATCTTGGATCAACGATTGTAATAATTATTTGGTGTAATGTAATTTTAACAAACCAATTGTGTTGACATTCTTTATAATATTATTGCTATTGTACTAGTGACATTAAATATTTTTTGAAATTAGGATTCTAGTGATGATGAGAGACCCACCTACCATCTTCTGGTGCACCCCACTACAACATCAACTAGAGATAAGGTCACATTAAGAACAAGAATCAGAGAGGAAGCATACAAAGAATAGTCGAATCAAACACCTATTTTCCCACTACGTCTAGATTCACCACCCCTTTCTTTGAACCTGGCAGCAAGTCAAGTTCTACTCAACTAGGGAGAACGATATTGTTTTACAAATTGAAAGAAAATTTTGGCATGTTGAATGCATGTTTCTCGGAAATATTGTTGTAATTCACTTGCGTGATCAATCAAGTCCCTTATATTTTGAGAAATACTGTCACACAATCAAAATTAAAAATGGTCGATTCTACGAACGTTAAATATTGACATTGTACAATTATATTCCCTGCCAACTGTTGGTTATTAAAAGATAAGGTCTTCCAAGTGATAATGTCTTGTTAGGTAGTTATGAAGAGGAAAAATAGTTGTTGAAAATGTTGGGTGTTGAGTACATATCATATCATGCATGTCTGAATGATTTTATTCTATATAGAGGAGAATATGTAGACAAATAGATATGCTCAAAATGTGATCATGACAGGTACCATAATTCAAAAAAACGATTAAATCATATAGTACTCCTCATAAGATATAGAGGTACATACTTATAATCTCAATGATTAAAAGACTCTTTCCTTGTGAATAATTAGCATGTTTCAAGGATGGTATGCCTCACACAGAAGTGAGTCGGGATTTATGTGAATCCCAACAGATTAAGTAGCCATGAAGCATATATAGGATACATGGCTTAAAAAATTCAAGGATGAAGTACAAAGTCTACAACTCAGCATAACCATGGATGTTGTCAACCCATATTGTTAGTATGAATCTTAATTCCAAGCGTACGAAAAAATACCACTTTAGCTATGCATAACAAGCAACCCTAACAGCAAAGATGGCTGCCAATATCCTCAGATCTGCAGTTAGGTGATCAAGATAAATGTTGCAAAAATCTAGATCTATGCATTAGAAGACATTAAGCAGTAGAAAAAAAAAGATTTACTCCATGCATCCAATAGACAAGACAAGAATATGCTGAATGAATTTTGTATTAATGACACCTGGGAGGAAAACATAGGAGGGTGTTCCCAATTCTCCTCAATGGAATGGGTTCTTGTAAGTCCTCAGCACTTGAGATCTAAAATTCCTCTCTCTTAATGGTGTAGAAAACCCAGACAAAATGGTAGCAAAATATGACTATGATGGTGGATCAATAGTCAAACCAAAAGTATAGATCCAGAGTGATCTTTAGGAAACAAAAGGTGGTAAATGAATGGAAAAACTCTTCTATTTATAAAAAAATATTGATTTAGTCTAGATATTGGTGCATAGTTAAAATATTATTAACCAAATCAAGATCCAACTTTTATGGAATATTTTATTATATTTGTTTGAGGGAAAAGGAATTTAACTTGGGTCAAATCCCTTTATTTGTAAATAATAAATAAATAAGTGATTTTTTTATCATTTCAAGGATGTGGTTGAGTAATAATCAAATAAATAGTGATTTATTTAATTATTTAACGGTGATTTAGTCATATTCAAAAAACAATATTATTTAAATAAGGTTTAAATAATTATTCTTAGGAAATAATAAGATAAATAATGATTTATCTAATTAATTTCCCTGTTTTGGGTTAAATATAACTAGAAATATTAATTAAATTTCTGTTTAACTAATTATTCCTTGAGGAGAATTAAACAAATGTAGATTTATTTAATATTTTCTCATGGGGTTTCCTGTTTAGACCATAAACAACTTAATAAAGGTGGTTTACTAAGTTATATTTTATAGTGAATGCAATTTTACTTAGGGTAAAATTGGTCTTACATGGTGTACTTGGGTCCATCTAATAACAATGGGTTAGATGACCAAAAAAATGGTGCAACAGATTGCCCCCTAGCGTGCGAGCGTTAGGAGCTAATTGTATGACCGAAGTACGTTGTAAGAACTCAATCACTAGACATTGAAGGGGAAGTCAAAGAGAGAGAAGTATAAGGTAGACCAAAGTGCTCAAAGAACTAGACCCTGATGAGGCGAGACTTATAGGTGCGACAAGTCTCTTTAATGAGTGAGTACCTGTGCTATAGGTAGCGGGGGAGGCATACCTATGCCTACAGAGGAAAATTACAAAAAATAAGGCATCTAGTAAACAAAGGGACTGAACAATATAGTACATGCTGGCATAAACATGAGCCAGATAAACAACACGATAGTGAATCCCACATACATATTGTGCCTGGGATAACAGCCAAGACTTGTATAATGATATCTGAGTACATGAGATATAAATACAACCCAGATGCCCCTAAAAATACGAAAGGGCTCTGAAAATTTGACTAATAAATGCAAACAAAAAGGCGCTCCAAGCGGTTGAGGCTGACATCATCAAATGTATGGAGCTGCATCAAAAGGTTGTAATGAAGAGGTCATCCGGGTATGTGGGGGGCTACCTGTAGGGCCAACCCCTCATGAAGGCTGAGACATCTCACACACACCCGGGAATCACCGATATCAGCTGCTTCATCACTAAACCATCAAGTATACAGATCTCGATCATGCTGAAAGGAGCTGGAGCTGAGAAGAAATCAAGTCAAAGGGAAATAAATAGTCCCTTTGCCTGATCCGAGGCACCGAACAAGAGTGGAAGCTGGAACCAAGGTACACCGCCCTCTAGACCTGTCTTCTGGAATGAATGAGTTGATGTCGATAGAAGTAGGTCCACCATAGGTGAGGCAATAAGGGATGCTCAACTAAGGCACGAGAGAAAATAGTAGAGCAACTGACAGACTAACATCAATGATGATGATGAAATGGGGGGTACTGAGTAGCGAATGGATGACTTCCCTTGTTAGAGCATAAAGGGCATGGATGACCTGGCAGCGACTGACACAATATCATAAGGGATAGGGAACAGTGGGACTGAATGCCATAATGTGCAACACGAGAGAGGGACCAAGCAATGAAGGATGGAGGACTATAGCAGGATGCAAAGGGAATCGGGATAGACTCTATGAATGCAATGATGACTCAACTCGGATGCTCTAAACAAGGGTGACTCGATGTTGCTGCCACATAGAAAAGGTCCAATGGGGACCATAAAAACATGAGTACAAGATGGTAACTCATGATGAAAGTCGACACTAGCATAGACAAGTATGGAGGCAAAGTGGTGCCCCCAGTACGAGTGTTGCAAGTGAATAAATTCGATTTTGAGGAGGGGTGAAGTGACGCTTCTTGGACAAAATGTGTCTTGGTGAAGTATCAAATCACAAAATGCATGAGCTGGCTACCTAAAGAAAATAAAACATGCCTTCCCAGAAGGAAATGATAAGGGTAATATTTCTTCAGATAGAGTGCATTGCGAGGATTGGGAAGGGGATGGCCTTCGAATTCCTCTAATATAAATGCTCCCTGACCTAGATCCTTACTAATGATGTAAGGTCCTCGCCATAATGAGTCAAAATTCCCATGACCAATTACATCATGGACTTGGTCCTACACCAGAACAAGATCGCCTTCGTGAAAACTACGAGGGTGGAATTTTCAGTCATATTGAGCTTTGGTGCATTTCTTGGCCACCTCAATGGTTTGCAATGCAACATGATGGTCTTCGGAAGCACGCTCAATCATGATAAGTCATTGTTCTAAAGGTTGGGTGTCAGGGAGAAGTTCGACGGCTAGATGAAGGGAATGGATTTCACACTCGATCGGTAAGACTGCCTCCTCTCCAAAAACAAGGTGGAAAGGAGTAAACCTGGTGGTGGTTTTAATAGAAGTTCGATAGGCCCACAAAGAAGGGAATAACATAAGGTGCCAGTTGTTTTTTTGCTTATCCACCATCCATTGAAGCATGGTTTTAATAATTTTATTGACTGCTTCAACTTGGCCATTACCTTGGGGGTAATAAGAGGAGGAATATTGGTGCTCAAAGCCCAATAGTGAGGATAGCTCACGTCATATCTCATCTTCAAAATTTCGGCCATGGTCAAAGACCAATTGTTCAGAACTCTGAATCGAGCGATCACATGGTTAAAGAAAAAGAGGGCTGTGATAGCTGCCGTGTTGTTAAACGTTGGCATGGCCTTAGCCCATTTGGTGAAATAGTCAACTGCCATGATGATATACTTATGGTTACCAGCCGATGATGGTCGACGCTCCATGAAGTCTATGGCCCACTTACAGAAGGGACCAGTTGAGATGACAGGATGGAGGGGAGCCAGAGGGGCTCGTGCCTTAAAGGAAAAAAGTTGGCTTTGGGACAGTGTTTGACTACCTCAATGCAATCACCAAAGAGAGAAGGCCAAAAGTACCCAGAGCGCATAATTTTTTGGGCAGTGGGCAGACCAGAGAGGTGGCCACCACAAGCACTGCTATGACAGGCATTGAGAACTTGTTTTGCTTCAGTGTGTGTGAGACAACAACGAAGGACAAAATCTACACCGCGACGATAAAGGTCGTCGTCGATAACAAGGTAGCGGGAGGCCTGGTGTCAGATACATCGTCGAGCATCACGGTCAAGATGGAGGGCCAATTTCTGAGTTTGCAAATAAGTGAGGATGTCCCCATACCAGGGATCATTAATGGTAATGGAAAATAAGTGTTCATCGGGGAAATTATCATTAACTGGAGGATCATGTATACCTGTAGGTAGTTTGTAAATGAGTTCAGCGAGGGCTAAAACTTTCTTACTTTTTGGTGTAACAAATTCAAGATCAAATTCCTAGAGGATCACGATCCAATGGGTGTACTTCCCACTGATGATTCAACGACTCAATAGGAAGGCCATGGGGTTGGAATTACTCACAACCTTGGTGGAACGCATGAGGATGTAATGACGAAGTTTCTAGACCGAGAACACGACAGCCAGTGCTAATTTCTCTTCGTGTGAGTAGGATATAGGAGGTCTTACCAGGTTCTTACTGACTTAATAGATAACATGCTCAATTCTATTGTCATCTTCTTGAATAAGGACTCCAGCGATCGAGTGGGTGGAAGCGGAGATATACAAGATGAAATCCTTATTAAAGTCAGGGGAAAAAAATCAAGGGAGTAGATGTGAGAGCATGCTTCATGGCATCAAAATAATTTTGAGCATATAAATCCCATACAAAAGGGATATTAGAGTGGAGAAGTATAAGGAACCCATGCGTGGTGGTGGCATAGTCAGGTACGAACCGGCGAAGGAAATTAGCTTTTCCTTGGAGGCTTTGTAACTGGCATAAATTACGGGGTATAGGAAGCTCAAGGATGGCTTGAAATTTTAATGGGTCAAGCGTTATACCATATTTAGACACAATGAAGCCTAGAAGATGGCTGACAGGCACACAAAAGACACACTTCAGCAGGTTAAGGCAGATATTATACTTGCGACATTGGAGAAAGACGGTACGCAGATCGTGGAGGTGTTGTGCCTGATGTTTAGAACATGTAGTAAGGTCTTCTAAATAAGCAAGGATAATATGAGCCAAGTTATGAAAATAGAAAGAAATAGCCCACTAAAAAGTGGCTCCTACATTTTTAAGGCCGAATGGCATGACTCAATAGGCAAAGGTTCCCCACGGACTAATGAACACAGTTTTGAGTTGATCAGCACAACAGATAACAATTTGGTTGTACATAGAGAAACCATCCATAAAGGATAGAACCTCGTGCCCCACACACTCATTAATTATTTGGTCAATGAATGGTGTGGGGAATTTGTCTTTGGGACAAGATTTGTTCAGATCGCGAAAGTCAGTGCAAACATGAATGGTGCCTTGTTTCTTGAGAACGAGAACCGGGTTGGACACCCAAGTGGTGTATTCAATGGGATAGATAAAGCCGACCTGCTTGAGCTTATCAATTTCAGCTTTGAAAAATTCTCTTTGGGAAGGATTAATAGGTCTCATCTTTTGAAGAATAGGATTGGCATCAGGCCATGTATCGATATGGTGTTCGACAATGGCAGGATCAAGTCCGAGAATTTCTGAATAGGACCAGGAGAAAATATCACAGACTTCTTTGAATAGCTTGGTGTAAGCCTCAACTTATTCCAAGGTGCAATGGGTGCCCAAGGTGATATTTTTTCTATCTCTGGTTTGTTGGAAATGTCAATTTTAATGGTAGGAGAGATATTGTCCATATTTCCTTCTTCGAAAGCATCAGGTGCATGGATGGGATTTCTAAACCAATCGAACTCATCAGGAATGAATTATTTAGTTTCCATAGCATAATGGTCATGGGACTGTTGTGGGAGGAAGTATGCACGATGGTTCATATCATCCCACAGAAAGACAGGTTCGGTCATAGCTTCCATAATGTCTTCATCGGAATGGAAGATGGCGTGACTAGAGGAAGAGA
Organism: Pinus albicaulis; assembly: GCA_034641835.2. Taxonomy (NCBI): domain Eukaryota; kingdom Viridiplantae; phylum Streptophyta; class Pinopsida; order Pinales; family Pinaceae; genus Pinus; species Pinus albicaulis. The sequence goes on from CM076574.1 coordinate 552,678,317, forward strand.
GACCTCCTGACGTGGTAGATCGACCTGACTCATCATCATGTGAAGAAAGGCTCACATGCGCAACATCATGGGGGATGACAGAGGAGTGAGAAAATAAAGGATCTACCGATGTTGAGCCCAGGGTGATCGCTGAAGGAAGGTTAGGTGAAACATCGGGGGAAGTCTCCAAGGCGACTTCTACCAAGGGTCTCATGGATGATGATAGGTAGAAAATGTGGGCTGAAGGTTCCGTCGTCTTAACATTGGGAGGTGGAATTTCAATGGGAGCAGGCAAATCCTCTGGTTCTGTTGGAGCAGAACTCGCAGATAAGTGAGAGGTGGAATTTTCATGCTTGGCCTAGAATTGGCGGAATGCTTCCAAAGAGGAGTGATATTCTTCAAGACGGGGGTAGAGGTGGGTGTAATGGCCATGGAAATCACACAAAGCACAGGGGTGATTGGTGCACAAAGTTTTTAGTTTCGGAACTGAATAGGGTATAGTGACATAAACCTCAGGGATATCAGACTCCGGAAACGTCTCATTGACCATGGACTTAAGGTGGGGTAACTCTGGACAAGTGTAGGTGGCGTGATCGACAACATCACACAAAGCACATTGGATAGTGCGTTTTGGCGGCTGAGGAGGGGCAAGATTTGTCGCAGTGGCCTTGTCTTTGGTTGCCCCCATGCGAGCTTTTCCCTTCTTACCCAAACTGGTCGCAACAAGAGGTGGTTCTTGTTGAGGTGTTTGAGGCACTGTTGCAACAGGAGAAGTCATGGGGACCAGTTGAATCGGGGTCAAAGCAAGATAAGGTTTAGGTTGACCTGGGAGGGTAGCAGCTGGAGGATCAAGGTACCAAACGAGAATCCCAAGGGTCAAGTTAGGAAGAGAGAGGGTGGCCATGATAGATGTCGTATAGACTCCTGGTGGGGGAGCTAGGAATGGTATTTGACCGGAGGGGTAATGGCCAAGCGGGATGGCTCCTAAATGGTTAAGGCCTGGAGGAACCGTTCTAGGAGGGTAAGGAGGCTCATGAGTACTAGCTGAAGGGCCAAGAGGAGGAGGTCCAAAAGGCTGAATCGAAGGGCTAGGAGAAGGCTGCGGAGGGTGAGGAGGCTACTGTCTAGCCGAGGTAGGCCATTTGAGGGCAGCCCGAGATGATTGCATCATGCAAACATTTGATGAGATGGGATCAGAGACAGGAGGAGGAAGACCAGGGAATGTACCAAGAAATGAGGAGTCTTTGTAGACTCTAGGTGAAACATTGGTCCAAGGATCGACGGTTTGCTTGTTGGCCATCAAAGAGATAGTGTACTTAGGGGAGGTCTAAGAATTCGATTCGTAATATGTCAACTGGTCAATGGTGACTATCTTTTCATTATGACGGAAGGACATCCTACGGTGGACCACGGAAGGGAAAATAGACATCGCATAAGTGTAGCTACGACCCAATAAAATTTTGTAATCCAAGGGGGCATCTATGACTTCTACGTGAATGCAAACAATCTTACTCGCAAGAGAAATAGGACAATTTCAGAATAAGCCGATGGGCTGGGAGGCGTGGCTATCCCACGCTCAGAGAGTGATCATGGAAGGAGCCAACTCAGGTGATCCGAGTTGCTTCCAAACCAAAGCAGACATCACACAGGTGGATGCCTCCTCATCAATAATGCACTGGGAAACATTAGTGTTCTGAATCTTAACTAGGATTTGGAAAGAGTCGGAAGCAGGGAGAGAAGGATGTTCTGACCAGTAAACATTAAAGACAATCAATCGATCATCAGAAGGATCTACAGTGCCCATGGCAGATAATAGATATTTTCGTTGTGAAGGGCACAACTGGAGGAGTTCCAACGTTGAAATGGCAGCAGGGGATTGTGCCAAATCATCTACTATGCTATACAAATGGGCAGCTTTGTCAGAAGCAACATTTCAGCGTAGTGGTCCCTTAGGGATATTGGTATGAACCTTCGCCTTAGGCTGAGGGATCTGTAAGGGACCATTAGGTGTTGAAAGAGGCTCTATAGAGACCGAAGGAGGTGGCTCGGGGACAAGCATAGCGGGAGGCTTGTTGTACTAATGGGACCGAGTCTAAAGATTGATGTCTATGGTTAAAGGTTGATCAGAGTTCATCATGAGAATTTGGTAATCAGAGGTACCAGATGGAAGAGGTTGAGTGGCCACCTGACCTTCAGGTGGTTGGGTAGCCACAAATCCTTGCTGAGGGAAAGGATCGGTAAGCACAGCTGGTTGACTAGTTGTAGGACTGGGAGGAACGAAAGGCACGCCTTGCTGTCCTCTCAAAGTTGCTTGAGACTCCCATAGTTGCTGCATCTATGGCAAAAGAGGACAATCATGCGTGTAATGACCATAAACACCACAACAAAAACAAGGCTTTTTCAAGTTAACAAGCCTCTCCTACATGGGTTGAGTGCCCTGTTGTTGTTTTGTAGTGTTAAGAGAATTACCTTGATTAGGTCCAGGATTACCAGGGGCAGCTTGATTTTGAGTGCCTTTCCTCTTATTTTTTGAGGGAGGAGGATTAATCACGCCCTGATGTGCATACACCTACCCCTGAGGGGGTGGTGGTTGCTGTTGTGGGGGTTGAGAAGGTAAGGGAGGAGGAGGTGCTAATGCTAGAGGAGCTGGAGCACTAGGCTATGGATACAGATAATAATGAGTTTGGGTAATAGTGTGGTAAACAAGAGGTTGGGAAAAAAGAGGAGGTATGTCGTATCCTGGATACGTGCTACCGAGAGGGGGAAAAGTGCAGGAGGTGCTGGCCCCCCCTGAGGAAAACCATATCCCATGGGAGGTTGAGCGTATAGATTAGAGAGAGCTCCAACGATACCGTCGATGGCGTGAGATGCCCCCGGTGCTTTGGCACCACTGGACCAGGGAAGATCAGGTAGAATGGTATAAACATAACCCGATTGAGTGTAGATCAGGTCATATTTTAATGCAATTTGGAGAGCGGCTTCTTCGGTTTGAGGAAAGTGCAATGCGACATCTTTCCCGATAGGTGGCAAGAGAGATATAAGGAACCACTCCATGTAGACATAGTCTTCGAAGGACGTAGGAGCTCGACATAGGATCTTTCTTCTCCGCCATACTTGGACATGGTCGGAAAGGCGGGTCGTAGACGATTGATGGAAAGAAGTCAAGAGTTCGGTACCAGTGTCATAATGAAGGGAGAGCTAGAAGTAAGACAGAAAATCCCGGGCAAGAGTCACAAAGGTGGTATGAGAGGAAGGGGCCTGATCAAAATACTACTTAGAAGCTTCACCTATAAGCATTCGTTGGAACAACCGAAGATGGACAGAGTCATCGGTAAAGGAGTTAGACGAACACCACATGTGGAAAGATCAAACATGATTTCAAGGATCTTCTTCAGCAAGGCCTTCAAACTTTAGGATGTCGGAAGGGAGATTTGTCGACATGGTAGGCCAACTAGTGTCATGGTGTATAGGGTCGTTTATCAACTGGTCAAAATTGGGTAGACTGAGGCCTGCCATGAAGGGGAGCAAGGGCGCAACCGGGGTAGTGTCTATTGCAGTCCCAATAGTGGTATTCCCGGCATGAGGGACAAGGTTACTACTAGCATTAGGTCCTGCACCAAACATGGTGAAGGTGTCAAGGGGAGAACCGAAGGCGGAACGAGAAGGAGAACCTAAAGGACCAGAAGAAGAGTCAGTGTGCCGACTTGATGGAGGACTAACTCGAATCCTATGCAGAGGAGTAAGTCTTCCTATCGGAAATTGAGGATGAAGGCCAAGAAGTCTCTAGGATAAATGCCTTGGTGGCGCGATGATGATGACACAAACACTAAACAAAGGAAAAAGAGACTGACAAGGTCAGGGAGGTGTAGGATCAACTGATTACAATGTTGAAACAAGGGCAGAGAGGTATAGGATCAATTGATTTCAATGTTTTAGAGTCTTTCCTTGGTGGTGTTAACCAAGCCCTTTTTTTCTTAGGGTGCATGTGTGAAGTGTGTACAAAGTGGATGGTACTAAAGCCCTAAGGGGGTAGGTTCCCATTAAGATGAGAAAACCAGAACAAGTACAGGTCCAAAACAGGAAGAGACGGAGGTCAGACAACCCTGAACAGAAGCTCAGACAAACCCAAAAAAAATTCATAAAAATCCCTGCAAAAAATCCAAGTCGTAGTTTCTGACCTGTTTTCAGCAGAGGTCACAGTTTTTGGGCTGATTCCTGCTTCCTGAAGCTCCAAGTCACAATTTTTGGGCCAAAAAGTATGACCTACACTTTCGGCACCCTCAACGGCAGATTTTAGAAAAAAATTTGTCTCAGCTACAACTGATGTCTATCACCTATGCAATAGGTCCAAAAACACACTAAAGTTAGAATTTTTATCATTTTGTGGTTTTATAGGTTACAAAGAACATCAAGAAAAGAAAAAACAAGGGGCTGAAGAGAAATCCTAGGGTTTTAAGCAACCAGATATGAAAGGATTACAAAGACGACAGTGGTCGTAATCGTAAACCCGTGTGGAGTCGCTAGTTGTTAGTATGAATCTTAATTCCAAGCGTACAAAAAAATACCACTTTAGTTGTGCATAACAAACAACCCTAACAACAAAGATGGCTGCCAATATCCTCCGATCTGCAGTTAGGTGATCAAGATAAATGTTGGAAAAATCTAGATCTATGCATTAGAAGACATTAAGCAGTAGAAAAAACAAGATTTACTCCATGCATCCAATAGACAAGGCAAGAATATGTTGAATGAATTTTGTATTAATGGCACCTGGGAGGAAAACACAGGAGGGTGTTCCCAGTTCTCCTCAATGGGATGGGTTCTTGAAAGTCCTCAGCACTTGAGATCTAAAATTCCTTTCTCTTGATGGTGTAGAAAACCCAGACAGAATGGTAGCAAAATATGACTATGATGGTGGATCAATAGTCAGACAAAAAGTATAGATCCAGAGTGATCTTTAGGCAACAAAAGGTGGTAAATGAATGGGAAAACCCCTTTATTTATAATAAAATATTGAGTTATTCTAGATATTGGTGCATAGTTAAAATCTTATTAACCAAATCAAGATCCAACTTTTAAGGAATATTTTATTATACTTGTTGGAGGGAAAAGGAATTTGACTTGGGTCAAATCTCTTTATTTGTAAATAATAAAAAAATAAATGATTTATTTATCATTTTAAGGATGTGGTTGAGTAATAATCAAACAAATAATTATTTATTTAATTATTTAAGGGTGACTTAGTCATATTCAACAAAGAATATTATTTAAATAAGTCTAAATAATTATTCGTAGAAAATAATAAGATAAATAATAATTTATCTAATTAATTTCCCTGTTTTGGGTTAAATATAACCAGGAATATTAATTAAATTGTTGTTTAACTAATTATTCCTTGAGGAGAATTAAAAAAATGTAGATTTATTTAATATTTCCTTATGGGGTTTTCTGTTTATACCATAAAAAACTTAATAAAGGTGGTTTACTAAGTTATTTTTCATAGTGAATGCAATTTTATTTAGAGTAAAATTGGTCTTACATGGTGTACTTGGTTCCATATAATAACAATGGGTTAGATGACCAAAAAAATGGTGTAACACATATTCCTCAAAAACACCAAATTTTTTGTTTGGCCTGTATTATTGATCAATAAAAATATCCCCCCATCGTTGTTTGTGAAGAATGAACATCTTATGTTGGCTCTCAATGTCCTTGGTAGAATACAAGTGAAGAATACAGATGTCTACTTAAAACCATTGGTAGATGAATAGAAGGAATTATTGTAAGGGATACATGTGTATGTTGTATCAAGACCCATCACAATAGAGAGGTGTTTTACATTGTATGGCATATGTGATTAAACCATACATGATTATCTAGGCTTGGGAGTTTTCTCTGGTAAATTACAATTTTATTGATTTTTTTATATATGTAAAAATATTGTTTCACATATTAATTTAATTATTTTCATTTTTTCTAATCTTCATGGTCTCTAACGTGTTGACCTGTATACAATAATTTCACAAGCCTTATAACAAAAGGGTATCATAGATGTAAATCTTGTAGACCTTCTTTTAAGACTAGGTATTCTAACCACCTATGAAAGCCTATCACATGAATACTCCAGGGTATTCCTCCCAGAATAACACCCTTACAGAAGATAAACATTCAGTTTGTATGGTAAACTAGAGAGAACCCAAAGGCATGCAATAATGACACCGGCTAAATGGCTTAGAGCATATGAGAGAGAGAAGGAGAAGGAGTTTGCATAAATGTTCAATTCAAATGGGGAGCCTGTTCTTGATGATCCAAAAATCTTGGACAACTATGCAGAGAAATTTCCCAATAGGATGAAAAGGAAATATGTCTTTTATGAGCTCCCGTATTGGGATCATCATAAGATTTATGACTTACCAGATCTTAATATTTCCCACTTACTAGATTTAAAAATGTTTCATATTATTTATGGAGGCACATGTCATCGAAATAAAGTGACAGATTGAATTTTAGGAGAGATCTTATTTCTTCAAAAACTAAAAAGAAACATTGGTGAAGACAAGAAACTAGAGGAGAGATTCATTAGGGGAATTTTGAGGTCTAAAATGGGCCTCCTAAGAAAAATGTACAACCAAAATAAACTTTATAAGAACCAACAGGATTCAATATGATGATGTCAACCATGGGGGATGATTCACCATTTTAATTAAAAAAGGTAAAAATATTAAAAATAATTAAACTATAAAACTACTTTTTCAACTAGTATTTTCAACTTATCTCCCAAATTGTTTACTCAAATTTCGAGCAGAAGTACTCGTTGTATACACAATTTAATTGCTCATCCAAAGAGTACACACGTTTCATACTTTTGATGGACCCTGCTATATGAAAAATGAGAAATACATGAAAAAATGTGATTGCAATCACGTTTTTCATGTATTTCTCATTTTTCGTATAGTGGGGTCCATCAAAAGTATGCAACATGGTTTCTCCTTGGATGAAGAATTAAATTTTGCATCCAACGAGTACTCCCGCTCGAATTTTTAGTAAAAAAGTTGGGAGATAAGTTGAAAATACGAGCTGAAAAAGTAGTTTTTTCTTTTTTTCCCTCTAAACATTTGATGATGTAATGTAATCTTCTTTTATTATTTACACTTTTATTTATAATTTCTTTAGGAGGCCCATTTTAGACCTCAAAATTCTCGTAATGGGTCCCTCTTGGTCTTTCAAAGAAAGTGATATCCCATGGATTTTAAAGAAAGACGATCTTTCTTTAGCAAAGGAAGTTATAATGAGTGTGAGGGTGTCTTCTTTATATGGGTCTTCACTATAGTGTTTCTTCACTGTGGAAGATGGTTTTTCAGTGTTGAAATCTCATGACCATTTGAACATTCTAAGAGTATGTATGTAAAAAACATGACATTATTATTTTTTTTTATTTTTATGTAATGGGATATTTTATAATTATTTTTGTATAATATACTCTTTACTATGCAGTGTCACTATTCTCTACTCATGCATGGGTGTGTGAACCATGACTTTCCCCAAGACCTATGACGTGCCATATCTAAATTATCTGCATTTTTCCACTGGATCACATCAAAGGAGATTTATAAGGCTAGCATTCCATGGTGGCGCTAAGAGATAATTGAGATTATTTGCGTGTTTGAGAAGGAACTGACGACGAGTTCATGGACTTACAGATTCATCTTATAATTCGCCTAGTATATGAGGTTGAATTAGTTGGGGTGGTTTGTTGTCATTGGATGTTATTCTTAGAGAGGTACATGAAGAAAGTGAAATATTTTGTTCGACAAAGGGAAAAACCTAAGGGGTCTATCGCGGAGGAGTATATATCATATGACTATTTCTATTATGCTAGTGAATACATAAATGAGATCAAAAACACACCACGTACAACGATATGGGATGACGAAAAGGATGAAGACAAAATATAAGGGGAGATTCTCGAAACAAATGGAAAGAGGTGCATGATAAAGAGTAAGTGCAATATCATCATTTGTAAAATTACTACATAGTAACTATTCTCACTGAACTTGATATTAATGCATATTTTGATCGCATATGTACTATATATTTATGTTGTTTTGAGTCCATGATCAGTGAATTTAGAAATTGGAGCCATCAACAAATTTATTCTTTACAATATGGAAGCAACACAATCGTGGGTCACATTGTACGAAAAAAGAGAAATTGGGACAGTGATAGAAAATAATTCAAAAGGTTGAATGGTAGAAGAATGAATTATCTGTATCATTTAAAAGAAAATATTCCGACGGCATGCCCTAATAGTTGGGTTGTTGATATATTCAGAGAAAAATACAGTGCATCTGGTCGTTACCCGCTTGTTGAAGAGAATACATTAAACATAGGGATTGGGTGCAGCCACTCGATAATTATAAACTATTTCTATATAGTTTTAACTTCATATTTCACCTTTGAATTGTAACATCTATATATATTTTATATTTGTAATTATGTTTGGGTTATTAGACACATGACACTGTGATTTTTTCACTTTTTTATAAGTACATTTTTTCACATCTATGTGGGTATATGGACATCATTTTTGCACAGAGTGTTGAGAAAAATACTGAGAGGGGGGGGGGGGCGTGAATCATTATTCAGAGCTTACTGATGATTTTACCTTTTTCTTTATTGAATTCCATATGCGAATTTTATAAAACCAACTCGTGTATACATGCACATATACCAAAAGAAACTAGCATATATTGATATAATTTTATTGTTAGAAAAAATTTTCAGAAGCAATCTTTAACTCAGTTTATCAGTCATGCATATTTTAGCTAATCATTAAATATTTGCAGTAATAGTAGAATAAATCATCTCACAATAGAAATACACATAAACACAAAGATTTAAGGTGGAAACCCAATTCAGGAGAAACCACTGTTGTTGTCGTCTCTGTATTCAATATTTATTATATGAAAAACTGCTTACAATATTGGACTGATGCAGACTCATATCAGTACACAGGCATCTACCTGCAGAAGGCTGCAACCTTCTCTCGTTTTTCAACTGTGTTAAACACCATGTTAAACACACACATGGTGTATGAGGAAGATAAAAACACACACACAAGAGACTCAACACAATGAAGGATAAGCGTGTAGCTCTCTTATTTTTCCATTATACAAAGATGTACATTTATAATACAATGGTGTGACTCTTGGTTTCATATTCCAAGGTCACTTGGACTCCATTGTGACTTTTCGCATTCCACACCTACCCATGTAGGATTAGGTGTTCCAACATCCCCCCTTAATCCGAAGGGGTATGTGTGAGTCCAAGAAAAGAGTTGTAATACAAATCTTCAAAGTATACATAGCAGCACTTGGGATGAATAAACTCTCTAAAATGTTGGAAAAAAAGAGGTGGTTTTAGGATGACCAAAAACACTGGAATGCAAAACTTGTTGCAGTTCCCGAAACTCTTCCAAAGCTGGCAAGAAGCTGAAGGCTTCTGCTAGAGGAATTGTCCCTCATAAAAAAGGGAGACCTTTAACCTAAAAGAAGGGAGGTCTACTACCTGTGATGGTTTTAGGATTACCAAAAACTCTGGAATGCTTTGAAGCATTTCCTGGAACTCAACCAAAGCTGGCAAGAAGCTGAAGGCTGCTAAGCTGAAGGCTTCTGCTAGAGGAAGTGTTCCTCATATATGAAAGGGAGACCTTCGACCTAAAAGAAGGGAGGTCTACTACCTGTGGTGGTTTTAGGTTATCCACCAACCAAAGATGATGGTTTTAGGTTATCCATCAACCGGAGGCATGCTCATGGGCATCTGTGTCTCTGGCTACATCTCTGAATCCAGAATGACGAATTGTGGCTCAGGCTTGCTTGAACTGCTGGCTACAACTCTGAACATGGAATGAGAGATTGTGGCTCAGGCTCACTTGATCTGTCATCGAAGCTTGTACATGACCACCATTTTCCCCCCTGTCAGGGACAAGGTGAGATGATGGTGAAAACTCAACTGCAAGTTTGCTCAATATCCATGAACAAGTTCTAACATGTGTCGTAAACATCTTCTTGGCTGCTGATGCCCATTGCCAAGAAGCGATCCATCCAAGATGAATCTTGGTTCTTGCAGGAGGCTTGTGTCTGAAGCATCTGTGTGAAGAATGAGTGTGCCGACCACAGTGCTTGCATGGATGAAGATCAAAATAGTGATCTTTCATATGGCCAACTCGATCAAAGTGTTGGCATTTTAAGATCTGTTGTTGTTGTTGTGGAGCAGGATCTGGAACAGTTGCAGGTGAACTGTCATACAAGAATCCGGCACTCTGAAATATGATGGGCTTGGTGTAGTTTGGAATATGAAAGGAAACATCCTTGTCATGTCCAAGACCAATTCGGTGCTTGTTGTGGACAATCTCTTCCCAAGGTCTGATGATGGGCTTGAGAAGTGCAGGCTGAGCTGCTGCATCTGCATGTACATCTGCTCTAGTACAATGAACTGAATGTGAATCATTTGCAACTTTATCTTCTTTATTTTAATGAGAGTCCTTCACAATCTTCTGAACAGGAACAGGTTCAGAATGGTGACGCTTTTGCTGAAGTTCGTCTTGTTGGAGTTGAGATTCCAACTGCAAAAACTCGATCTTTTCATGTGCATCTAGCAAACAACTGTAAATTTTACAAAGAGCATCCTTGCTCATTTTTATCACATCATCAACATTTGAATGAATGAGGTCATTCAACAACATTAATGCCTCATTGATTTTGGCCATTTCAACAACTTAGGCTCAAAAAATGAAAGGGTGTCGGCTTCAACCGAAAATGCACCCGTTTACAATGTGATGCAACAAGAAATAAAATTGACTTATGGAAATACAAAATCTGCTCCTCAAATGATGGAGGGAAATCAACAATTTTTCAACTCAATTACACTTCAAGTCAATGTCACTTCAATACAATATTTCTGCAAAATATTTTGTAAATGTGCAGCTGAAAACACTAGTGCAGGAATATTTTTATGGCAGCTGAATTTTCTTCTTCAAAGCGTTGTTTTCATTGATGGCAAACTTGTCTTCAAATGTCAATTTCTTCAGAAAATCACCCTTATGTTTATGCCACAAATCATAAAATGTAAATCTGCAATTTTCTATATGTATTCAGTCCATCTTCTTCATATGTCAATTCCTTCATTTCTGCTGTTCATTTCTGCTCTTCTCTCTCTTTCTCTCTTTCCTCTCTCTTTGCTGTTTTTATTTTTATTTTTTAAATTAATTAATTAAAAATATCAATTAATTTAAAAATGGAGGAAAAGGGGATTAATTAAAAAATGAAGGGAATATAAAAGTGGAGGAAAATTTATAAGGAGGGGGGAATATTAAATGGAGAGATTTTTTTTTACTTTCTTTTTATTTATTTATTTATTTTTAAATAGAAATTAATTTCAAATGGGAGTTAGTTACAAATGGGGGGAATTTAAATTAGGGAAGGGGAAATGGGATGGGATTTTGTTTTAAATGGGTGACGAGGGCTATTAGTTAATGTTCAAAGGTCGAATTATATTAAAAAAGGAGAGGTATTATAAGGGAGGTGGATAAAAGAAAAATTTAAAAAATTTAAAAAAAGATGTGAATGGAAGGTGCATTGGGGAGAGCGTTTCAATGTGGGCGGAGTGCTGTAAGGTGAGGCGGAGTAATAAGGAGGAGCGTTGTAATGGAGAGGGGTTTGAAAGAGTGTGAGTGCAGCGGAGAGGTGAGGAATTAAAAGATTTTAAAATTCAAAATTTAATAATGGGAGGGCCGGCGTAGATAGGTGCGAGCAGTTAGCGTGGGATAGGCGGAGCCGAATGGGAAGCGTTGGAGCAACAGGGGTCGTTGGGAGTTGTGGGAGCGCAGATATTATAGCGCATGTGCTGAGTGGGGTAGAGTTCGAGAGTTAGGATGAGGGAGGCTGCGTTAGGTTGTGTGAGAGCATAGAGAGGGTGGTCGTAGGGCGTAGGGAAGAGAGGTGAGGAACAGTGAGGCCGTAGAAGAGTGCAGAATTTTTTTATTTTTTTTTTATTAAAACAGTAGAGCAGAGAGTAGAGATAGGAAATCCACAGCAGTAGAATTTTTCCAAATGTATAGCAGAAATAAATCCATCAGCAGAAAATGCAGAGATTGTCAATAGAACTCAGAAATTTTTCTAGTAGCCCAGCAGCAGAGAATTAGACAAAATGCATAAATTTTTCTGAGGGAATGTGGCAGAAATTTGTCAGTAAAAACTCAGAAATTTCTCAGAGGATTTTTCAGAAAATTTCAGCAGTAAAAACCCAGAAATTTGCAGATATTTTTCAATGAAAAACTCAGAAATTTTTTCTTTCAGAAACCTCTTCTTCATAAACCCAATTTAAACAGTATCCAACAGCTCTTCAAATTGCAGATTTTAATAAGCAGAAATTGCAGAGAAAAATTAGAATGAAAACCTTCAGATGGGCAGTGCTGCCTTTCTTCAAAGCCAATGCCTGAATGCTGCCAATTTTCTGAATGTTTCTCCTTCTCCAAAACCACTTTCTGAATGCGGAAAAAACACTGCTACAGAAACTCTCTAAATGCTGCAAAAATTATCAACAATTTTGCAGATATGCACAGGCCATAAACACAAATGGCTCACTCAATGTGGAGCAGGGCCAGCAATCGCCCGCTCTGATACCATGTTAAACACCATGTTAAGCACACACATGGTGTATGAGGAAGATAAACACACACACACAAGAGACTCAACACAATGAAGGATCAGCGTGTAGCTCTCTTATTTTTCCATTATACAAATATGTACATTTATAATACAATGGTGTGACTCTTGGTTTCATATTCCAAGGTCACTTGGACTCCATTGTGACTTTTCGCATTCCACACCTACCCATGTAGGATTAGGTGTTCCAACAAACTGCAATTGGAAGGGAGCTACAACCCCCTGATATCATTTACTAGCCACTACTGGAAGGGAGCTTCAATCCCCTAATCAGAACACCAGCTTCTACTGGTAGGAAGCTTCTACTTCCCTACTGAAGGCTTCAACCCTTAGAACCACTGCAGACCACCTTTCATCAATTTTCATACTGGATCACACAGCTTCAACACAACCCTTCATAAATATCAACAACAATAAAATTCACCCAATACATCAAACCAAACATTGAGATCACTGTAATCGGGACACTATAATAATAATATTTCAAAATCAATATGCAACATCAAATTCAACCCTGAACATTCATTATCTCAAAAAGCATATGCCACTTTTCTTCACTGAACTCGCATGTATACGTGCTTTCCTTAACACCAAATTGCGTATCGATCTATGAATACTATTTTTCAAAATATATTCAGTCTCAGATATAGATCTGAGTCATTCAGTTAGATATCTTTTCAGACTTACAAAACCCTTGATCAGTTAGTCATCAGAACACATATTTTCTCACTCATTGATCAGATTTGTACATAATCTTAGCAGCATATTCAGCAATCAAGCAACACAGATCTATATGAAGACTTCATTAACAGATAGCAAAAAGATAGCAGCAATAACAGAAAACCTCTGCAATGAGCTTTAGAAAACCCTAACTTCCATACACGCCTTTTTTGAAGTAAACCCGCATATATACGCGCTTTTACTGAGATGAACTAGCATATAGATCTGTAAATATTAATTGAGCATAATGTTTTCAGATCTATAGAACTTACCCAGATTTATTCACTCCACTTCATCAAACATGCACCAGGTCTCAGATCTAATCATCTCTTCAATGGATCATGCAAGAACATAGTCATTTCAGGTCTAGAGATATTGATCCATCAATCTATCCAAGGGTGCATCATAACTTTAGATTTATCAATTAAAATAGAGTTCAACCTATGCAGATATATTTCAGTGAGAATTATTTAGTAATAGCCCTTACACATGCACATCTTTGCACTATGATCTTCTTCTCCTTATATAGATTTAGCCTTTGCCAATACCATGAGTCAAAACCACACAGCCGTCAATGGTATTCTTGGATGAAATAAAATAGACGACATGGTGCTTAATCCTATGGGCTAATACCATGGTAATGGCCCCTGGTATTATCTTTTTGGAGCAAAAAAGGCATACGCGACTAGGATCATTCTTATCCGCGTGTATACGTGACTTGGCCTGAAAAAACCCACATATAGAATCTTCAATATAAATATTACCAAATATTCTGTTGGACATTACACATTTCTTCTGATGGACTCCTGAGCTTCTACTGAAGACATATACTCCATATTATACCAAAGAGTTTCTGTCAAGGACAACATATTAAGACAAGGAATCATATTGCCAACAATCCCCCCATTTGGACTTTATGGCAACCGTGATGGTTTTTGATCACCACAATAGATAGATACATTAAACATAACCATTATTCAGACACTTCAAACACCCAAAATCCTCTCCCCCTTTGACATCAAGATCAAAGAGAACTATATTGATCATGCTTCCCCTGAGTGCATGTTGAAACTTCAATATTTTCAATGAAGTATATGACTCTATAACTCAACCAAGTATGACCTTTCCTATCACCAAAGACTCATACTTACATTAATGATCCAACCAAGTGGAAGTACATATTTGACTCAACTACCCAACAAAGTGGGTTTACAAAATATAACAAGTCCTTACATGACTGAATAGAAAAATTTACTTCATGAGTGTCAACATCCCCTTTTCATCAAATTAGCGAAATGATATGTCATTAACAGGACCAAAAGATCTCAAGAGAGAGATCATATATTAGAAAGCCAATCAAAATGCCAACAATGCATCCTTTTCAGCAAGGCAGGTGCTCCCCCTAAGCTGATGCACTCTGAACACCTTCAACAACCAATTCATCAAAGCATCTTCATCAAAGATGATATAGAAATATGAATGTTGGAACAACAACAGAGATTACCCAACAACACCACCAATGTTATGAACACCAACCCAGAGAATTTCTGTTAGCAAAACCCATACACAGTTCTATTCACAGAAATTCGCGTCTATACGTGATTAGTCTTTATGAAACCAACATATCCAAATTAAAATTCTAAAATTAAGCAGATTTGACCATAGTGGTAGAGACAACTCCCAAATTATATCTGAGATATTCGAATTCTTCCGTGGGAAGAGGTTTAGTAAATATATCAGCAACTTGTTCTTTGGATGAAACATATTCCAATTTAACCTTTTGTTCAAGCACTTGTTCACATAGGAAGTGGTACTTGATAGGAATGTGCTTAGTCTTGTAATGCATAACAGGATTCTTTGAGATATTAATAGCACTTGTATTATCACATAAAATGGATATGGGAGGTGAACACTTGATTTGAATGCATTGTAGAGTCTACATCATCCAAAGGAGTTGAGTGCAACGTGATGTAGCAGCCACATATTCTGCTTCTGCTATAGATAAGGCAATAGAACTTTGTTTCTTGCTGAACCAAGATACTAATCGGGGCCCCATATAGAATGCACCACTACTAGTGCTTTTTCGATCATCAACATTTCTAGCCCAATCTGCATCTATGTAAGCATGAAGAGTGAGCTCAACATTATTTGGATACCATATACCAAAGTCTTGAGTCCCTTGTAGATATTTAAATATTCTTTTTACAGCCTGAAGATGAGACTCTTTTAGATTGGCTTGGAATCGTCCAAAAATCCCAACTGCATGCATGATGTCTGGTATTGTCCCGATTAGATAAAGCATACTTCCAATCGTGGATCTATATTCTGGTTGATTCACCATGGGAGAATCATCATGAGAACTGAGGCTACATCCAGTTACCATTGGCGTACTCACAAGTTTGCAGTCTTCCATACCATACTTCTTTAGAATTTTCTTAAGATATTTTTCTTGTGATAAAAATATGCCATATGTTTCTTGTTGCACTTGTAAGCCAAGAAAGAATGTTAGTTCCCCAAGTAAATACATTTCAAATTCTTGCTGCATAACAGGAGAAAATTTCTAACTCATGGACTCTTCATTACTTCCAAAAATGATGTCATCAACATATACAACTACAATCAACAATTTATCATTCTCTATTTTTGTATATAAGTTACTATCAGCAGATCCCTTTGTAAAACCTTGTTGATGAAGATATTTGTCAAGACGATAGAACCATGCCCAAGGAACTTGTTTGAGACCATACAAAGCCTTTTTAAGTTTGAAAACAAGTTTTTCATCATTTCCCAGAATGAATCCTTCTGGTTGTTCTATATAAACTTCTTCTTCTAGATCACCATTGAGGAAGCCAGTTTTAACATCCATTTGATAAACTTTGATTTGTTGAAAACTTGAAAAATCAAGAAACATTCTTATGGCTTCAAGTCTAGCTACAAGAGAAAATTTTTCTTCGAAGTTTATACCTTCTTGTTGATCATACCCTTTACAAAAAATTCTAGCCTTATTTATAATAACATCTCCATTTTCATTTAACTTGTTTTTGAATATCCATTTTGTTCCAATCACATTTTTATCATTAGGTCTTGGAACCAATTCCCAAGTATGATTCTTTTCAATCTGATCAAGTTCTTCATTCATGGCTTGAATGCAACATTCATCTTTACTAGCTTGATTTACATTCCATGGTTCAGTAGTAGATAGAAATGCTAGATAGCTAGGAGATCCTACAAGAGTTCTTCTTGTTTGGACACCTGATCCCTTTTCTCCCAAAATTTGAGATTCCGGATGATTATTTTGTACGTACCTAGATGGAGCCTTTTTAGATAGATCTTCTTCTGATGCTTCATTTGGTTCACCTTCTATATTGTTGTTATTTGATGCAGGAAGATATACATCATCATCATCTTCATTTTTTGTTGTTATTTCCTTTTTAGGAGCTAAGAGAGACTCATCAATTACAACATCAATACATTCAACAATCTTCCGAAGTCTTTTATTGTAACATTTATATGCTTAACTTATAGAAGAGTAACCAAGAAATATTCCTTCGTCTACTCTAGGTTCAAACTTACCAAGTTTTTCATCATTGTTCTTGATAAAACATTTTCTTCCGAAAACTCTAAAATTCTTTACGCTGGGAAGATTTCCATACCAGATTTCATAAGGAGTTTTATCACTTTTCACCCGAACATGAGCCTTGTTCTGAATATTTACTGTAGTATGTGCTGCTTCTCCCCAAAAGGTATCGGGAGTTCCAGATTCATCAAGCATAGCCTGAGCCATTTGTTGAACTGTTCTATTCATCCTTTCTGCCACGCCATTTTTTTGTGGGGTTCCAACTACAAAAAACTGTCTTTTTATGCCATGATGTTCACAAAAATCAAAAAATTCATCTGATATATATTCTCCTCCTCGGTAAGATCTGATACATTTGATTTTTAGATCTAATTCATTTTCAAACAAAACTTTGAAGATCTTAAATTTTTCAAATGCTTCATCTTTATGTTTCAGTAAAGCGATCCAACACATTCTAGAGAAGTCATTAATAAATAAAATATAGTATTGTTCTCCATGGGGTGAATTTTTCCTTACAGGACCACATAGATCAATATATATAAGTTCAAGAGGTTTACTTGCTGTTCCTTCTTTAGCATTGAATTGCACCATGGTTTTCTTACCAAATTGGCATGATTTGCATATGGTATTTTCAGGTAGAGTGGTACTGGGAAGATCACAAACTGCTTTGAGTTTGTTGGATTTGCTTATTTGAGAGAAGCTCAAATGTCCCAGCCTTCTGTGCCATAACCAATCTTCTAAATATTTACCCAAGTAGCATTGTTCTTGGCCACCTTTCAATACATACAGATTTCTTGGTATTCTAGTTCCTTTTATTACCATTTTTCCTATGTCAAGATCACGTACTATACATTCTTTTGAACTGAATAAAACTTCATTTCCTTGATCACACATTTGATTCACACTTAATAGGTTGTGTTTTAATCCATCCACATACATAACATTCTTAGCTTTCACCTTTTATTTTAGAAAAACAGAACCTTTTCCTTTAATAACAGCTGGAGAGTCATTTCCAAAAGTAACATTCTTTTCTTTCTCTAGAGCATTGTATGAAAGGAGTTTATTTTTGTCACCTGTCATGCGTTTTGAGAATCCATTATCAATGTACCATTGATTTTCTTCCCCTTCTGCAAATAAATCTATGCCACAACTTTCAACCTGTAAGTACTTCTTCCTCCAAACCTTGGAATTTGAAGGTATATGCTCATTTGCCTAAAGTTTGCTCCTGCATTCAGCTTCTTCCTGACCAAAGTTATTGCAATAAGCAAATTCAATTTCATTTTGAAGAGGAGAAAAGTTTTTATAAGTAGTATTCTTTATTCCAGTCTCATTTCTTTGCTTTCTTTCTTCTCTGGTCATGATGGTTTTGTATGCAACACATTGAGCAACCTTACGACCGAAATTATGACATGAGAAACATTTTCCATTAAAGAGAAAATTTCTGTGATCATAAAACCTTCTATTTATGTTTACCTGTTGATTGATATTTCTATTATTGTTCTTCCTTTTATTAAAGTGGTCATGCTTTACCTGAGTAGTTTCTTTGTTCTTTTGCTGAGAGACAAAATGTTGTAGGCTAGCTTTAGCTGCATTTAGATAACTTGGTGTTGAAGACTGAGATGATTCTCCAATATATCCAAGACCTGTATTTATAAGAGGAGAGCGTTGTACGTTGATAATTTCATCTAAGGTTTCATATACTTTAGCAAAACTAAGATTTAAAGTTTTCACTTTCTCAATTTCCTTTCTTAGACTTACTATTTCACATTCTAATTTCTCATTGTGCTTCTCCTTTTCCATAAGCTGATTTTTTAGAGTATCTATGGCAATCTTTTTTTCTTCCAAACATATTTTGAGATGATTTATTTCTTCAAGAAATTCATTTTATTCTGGTGCATCCATAAAAGTATCACTAGAGTCCTTTTCAAAAGCCATGAGTAGTCTAATATCTTGATTAGATTCTCCTTCTTCACTATTTGGTATACCATCATTATCTGCATGAGTATAATAGCTTTTTCTATTGATAAAATTTTTCTTATTTCCTTTAGCCACTTCCTTTCCCTTTTAATAAATATCTTTATGGGGACATTTAGCAGCATAATGAACAACTCTTCCACAAGTAAAAAATTTAAAAGGAAGCTTACCTTTGAACCTTCCAGTGCCTTCTTTACAAAATTTATCTCATCTTCTTCTGAAACATACCCTAATCCTTCTTGTTCTTCTACCTCATTTCCTTTTGTAGCAGCTCTGAAAAAAAAAAATTTGACTTCAAATGGACCTCATTTTCTCATTTCAAAAGCAGTTAGAATCCCATGAAGTTTAACAACAGTAAGATTTTGTAGATCCTGCTTCTCTTCAATATCATAAAATTTTGACTCAAATTTGGGAGTCAGAGATCTTAAAACCTTTTCTACCAGAGTAGTGGCAGATATGGTTTCACCTAGATTTCTCATACGATTTACAATATCATATAGACGTAAAAATAAATTGGAAATGCTTTCCTCATTATGCATTCTGAGTTTTTCATATTTAATTATGAGAGTTTGGAGTTTAACACTTTTTACTTTGGTTTCACCTTCATAGCTTAGTATGATTTTTTCCCATATCTCCTTTGTTGTATTTAACTACATGACTTTGACAAATTTTGATTCAGTCAGACTTCCCAACAATGCATTGACTACCTTTTCATTGGTTTCATAGTTCTTTCTTGTTATTGCATCTGTTGGAACGAAAGTTGGATATTGATAACCTCCTTAAACTATAGCCCATACATCTGCTCCAAGAGACTGAAGATAGGATATTTTCCTTGTCTTCCAGAAGATCAATTTGTTTCTATTGAAGAGAGGAGGCCTGATAGATGATGTCCCATCTTGATTGATCATCTTGGCTGATATTCCTTCTAGTGATTAATCTTCTTAAGAAGGGCCTACTCTGATACTAATTTTTGGGAAAAATACTGAGAGGGGGGGGGGGGTGAATCAGTATTTAGAGCTTATTGATTATTTTACCTTTTTCTTTACTGAATTACATAAGTGGATTTTATGAACCAAACTCGCGTATACTCACACATATACCAAAAGAAACTAGTGTATACTAATATAATTTTATTGTTAGAAAAACTTTTCAGAAACAATATTTAACTCAGTTTATCAGTCATGCATATGTTAGTTAATCAGTAAATTTGTGCAGTAACAACAAAATAAATCATCTCACAAGAGAAACACACATAAACACCAAGATTCAAGGTGGAAACCCAATTTCGGAGAAAACCACCACCGTTTTCGTCTCTTTATTCAATATTTATTATATGTAAAATTTCTTACAATATTGTATTGATGCAAAATCATATCAGTACGTAGGCATCTACCTACAGAAGGCTGCAACCTTCTCTCATTTTCCAGCTGCAACTGGAAGGGAGCTACAACCCCCTGATCTCATTTACCATCCACTACTGGAAGGGAGCTTCAACCCCCTAATCAGAACACCAGCTTCTACTGGTAAGAAGCTTCTACTTCCCTACTGAAGGCTTCAACCCTCAGAACCACTGTGGACCACGTTTCATCAATTTTCATACTGGATCACACAACTTCAACACAACCCTTCATAAAGATCAACAACAATAATCTTCACCCAATACATCAAACCAAACAGTGAGATCACTGTAATTAGGACACTGTAATAATCAGATTTTAGAATCAATATGCAACATCAAATTCAACCCTGAACATTAATTATCTCAAAAAGCATATGCTACTTTGCTTCACTAAACCCGCATGTATACGCGCTTTCCTTAATACCAACTTACGTATCGATATATGAATACTGTTTTTCAGAATATATTCAGTCTCAGATCTAGATCTGAGTCATTCAGTCGGATATCTTTTCAGACTTACAGAACCCTTGATCAGTCTGTCATCACAACACATATTTTCTCACTCATTGATCAGATTTGTACATAATCTTAGCAGCATATTTTGAACAATAAAGCAACCCAGTTCTATATGAAGACTTCATTAACATAAAGTAGAAAGATAACATCAATAACATAAAACCTCTGCAATGAGCTTTAGAAAACCCTAACTTCCATATGCGACTTTTCTGAAGTAAACCCATGTATATATGTGCTTTTACTGAGATGAACTAACATATAGATCTGTAAATATTAATTCAGCAGAATGTATTCAGATCTATAGAACTTACCTAGATTTCTTCACTCCATTTTAGAAAACATGTGCCAGGTCTCAGATCTAATCATCTCTTCAATGGATCATGCAAGAAAATAGTCATTTTAGCTCTAGAGATCTTGATCCATCAATCTATCCAAGGGTGCATCATAACTTCAGGTTTATCAATTAAAACAGAGTTCAACCTATGCAAATATACTTCAGTGAGAAGTATTTAGTAATAGCCCTTACACATGCACACCTTTGCACTATGATCTTCTTCTCCTTATATAGATTTAGCCTTTACCAATACCATGAGTAAAAAAAACACAGTTGTCGATGGTATTCTTGGATGAAATAAAATAGACGACATGGAACTCAATATTTTGGGCTAATACCATGGTAATTCCCCCTGGTATTATATTTTTGGAGCGCAAAATGCATACACGACTTGGATCTTTCTTATCCATGTGTATATGCGACTTGCCCTGAACAAACCCATGTATAGAATCTTCAATATAAATATTACCAAATATTCTGCTGGACATTACACATTTCTTCTGATGGACTCCTAAGCTTCTACTGAAGACATATACTCCATATTTACCAGAGATTTTCCATCAAGGACAACATATTAAGACAAGGAATCATATTGCCAACACGGAGGATGTTGACAATGAATGCATGCCACAAGACTATGGAGTGGAAGTTGAGTTCGACCAATATAGTCATGCTAGCCACCACGATCAAAACCTAATGCAGGGGATGTTATCCTATGTTGGAAAGATACAAGATATCATTCAATTGGACTTAGCTTTGTTCCAATGTGCTATTTTTAGGTGTGAGTGGTGGGACACCTTTGATCGGAATAATGTAAAGGAATATTGTAATAGTGAGTTGACATCTATCAACTCTAGAAATATGTGGCATGATTCCAGGGAGCCTTATGTTTTCCAAAACATTGCAACCCAGTGTTTTTTTTACCCAGATGTGTTGGATAGGAATTGGTAGTTCATATTAAGACACCACCCTAGATCAAAACACATTTTTGAGAGCAACAATGTTATCATGCCAAGTGAGGAAGAAAATTAGGGTGATGACAATGGAGAGTGATATGTACTTACGTTATTTCATCATTTACATGATTGTTGTATGTTTTTGTTTTCTTTATTTTGCTAATTATATTTTTTTTATCCATCTTGCTGGAATTTTATAATATAATTGGTAAGATTCACAAATGGTTTTATACATTTTTTTGTAGTGGAAACATTTTTACACTTAAACTTAAGTATTTCCAATTGTGTAAAATATCTATGATAATAAGGAATCAAGGTCACAACCCTTCTCAAATAGGAAAATGAGAACAAAATAGTGAATTTAGAAATAACATTGAATATTTAGTCTCGATTTAGATACTTATTGGTTTATTAATCAGTTCACATGCTTTTTCTTCTTGTTTAGTTCAAAATCAATATAAATAATTATGTAGTGATAACTCTATGAGGGCTTTAACAATAAAAAAAATGTGTACTAATATGTAATATTAAATTCTTGACATGAGAGGTAAAGTCATGATTACTATATTTAAATTATAGTTCTTGCAATATTATGTAAACTAAAAGGAGGTATTATGCATGTACAAAATTTTGATTACATATTTTTATGGACCATAAGAGAAACAAGTGGGCTTACATGGATGCATGAGAGGTTTTAATTCTGACTAATTTTAATAAATATTTTATGGCTAAGAATTAAATAATAAATAATCAGATGGTGATTAAGAGGCATTTGTTTGACTTTCAAGTAGACTCGGTGATGCATTTTTCTTTCCTATTTAGATTATGTAAAATAAACATCTATTTTTATTTATTTATAAGTATATTATTTACAGTAGACATGTTTTTATCATTGTGAACATGATGCAATATTAACTAGGATAAATGTGAAAGAATGAATTTTAGTGACTATCTCGTGACAAGTATGTGGAAAAAATAATAGTTTTTGAGTTTTTCATTAAGAAATAATCAAATATATTATTTGTCAAAAGTTTAAATATAATATAGTATTACTTTTGTATTATTTAACTCATATTTATTATTAAAAAGAGTTAAATTTAAACTCATACAATAGAAAATAAAGAACCAAAATAGCACCACAATGTTATATATTTATTATTAGAAAAAAATTCACTTGTCTCTTTAAGGGAGTATTTCCAATAGAGAAAATCCCCAACTACAAGTAACTTCACAAGCCTTATTTTACATTTCTTGATCCTCATCTTTAGAGAGAGAAAATTCTGATTTAAATTGGTAAGAGTTGCTATAATATAAAATTTAAATTGCTTGAAAATATCCCAACTTTAGTAATAAATTAAATTTTATTAAAATAGAAATTTTTAAGTTATATTAAATCTAAATTAATTATAAAAAATTGTGACTTAAGTTTTTTAAATTTAACAATAGTTTGAATTTTATAAACTAATATTGAATTGGTTAAATTGTATTTTTGATTAACTTATTATTATTATTATTATGATTATTATTTTATATTAAAAATTGAATGAGTTACAAATTTTTGTCTTATTAAGAAGTGACTAAATTATTTTACCTTTGATTATTTTTTTCTTGTGAGTATTGAAATATTTTACTAATCATGTTGGATTGAATATGAATGAACTATCTAAGCAATAGAAAAATATTTATTGTAATTTTACAATCATAGTTTCAAATATACTAAAATTTGTAATTTTTAAAAATAACTTTGAATTTTATTTAAAATCATTTTGCATGCAATTTCATACATAAAAGTTTGATATAAATTCCCAATACATAATCTATAATAAATATTGTTTCATAAAAAAAAACATCATGATGATAACCATCTAACAAACATAAACATTATCTAAGATACACATTCAATTTCACTACAATAATCTAATTATACACATCTCTAGCACATACAAACATCATTAAATAACATACAAATATAATAACCTAACAAGGAATCAACATCATGATCACATCTAACAAAACACAAACATTGTAATCTAACATCATCACCACACATATCCTCAAATTAATATATGTCTCATCTCAAATAACTAGTATCATATACACTTCTATCTGCAAGCACATTAAATGAACATATCTAACATGTCCTAACAATATACACATCAACACCAACATATAAATTTACATAAACATGAACAAAAAAAGGCTATATATATATATATATATATATATATATATACAAACAAGTCAAATAATTGCATGATCAAGTCTAATAACTGTAATCATATGTTTGATACAACAAATGTAGTAGTGTTAGCTTGGTTTGTAGTAGAAGACGATGGATGGTCAGCTACTACCTCGGCATCTCTTGAACTCTGAGGTGCAGGAGGATGTTTTGGCTGATTTGTAGCAGAAGACGATGGAAGGTCCACTACTACCTCAACGTGGTTTGGAAAACTCTGAGGTGGAGGAGTAGGTTGATGGTCTTCTCTGTCAGGAGAAACATAAGGCACATCCTCTATCTCTAGAATCTCACCATTAAGCAACTAAGGAGGTGTAATAATAGATTGATCACCAACACCCTGATGACCATGATTTGATGGGGTAGTATTACCAAAATAATCATGATCACCACCCTCATCATCATGATCATGATCACCACTCTCATCATTATGATCATGATCACCACCCTCATCATCATGATCATGATCACCACTCTAATCATCATGATCATGATCACCACCCTCATCATCATGATCACCACACTCATCTGAATAATTTCTGCCAAGGTATATTTTAAGGATTTACTATTTTTCATATATATAATATTTTAAGTGAATATTTTAGTTTCAAAATTCAAACTATTAGAATGTAGGAAAATATTCAATAAAAAACATGTAATTTTCTATTAAAATCAGTAAATTTTTAGTGAATATCATCCATTGAACCATATATATGTCAACAGTAGGTTATTTTTTTATGAAATTGGCCAATATTTTTTTTTAGGAAATGTCCAAAAAATAACCCATTTGTGAAATTTCGCCCCTAAAATTTTCCCTATATGTCATTGAATGCACTACATCCCTCATCGCCGCCAGTAGCCTACTAGCTTTGATGATATGACACATAATACATATCATCTCACACAGAAATTCCCAGTAGAGATCCATGAACCTCAGATCCACGCTAATATATCGAGTCTTGAGAGGGTGGACTCCCTCCTCCACCAAAACTTTGGGCAATCTGTCGCAGTAGTCCATTTGAAATTGTAGACCAACCTTATGACCCCAGACACCCACACTGTAACACCCCCTTCCCACATCTACCCAAATAACCGACCAACCATGGTAAACATGCAACGAGAGCCTACTATAATGAGATTCAACCTTGTATGTGACCTTATGGAAGTGGAACCGATGGAAAACACAACATATAAACCTTTTACAACAACCACAACCCCCAAAGAGGTAACCCAACCATTCAAGCCTCTTACCCCTAGGTACCACTGACATTTTGACCCCATTTGAGTCATAGCCACATCCATAACACTACATTTCAGGGGCTGGGAGGATATAGCCGCAAGGATAACACTGAATGACAGTGGCCAGGGGCCCAAAAACTTAGTTTTGTGCCTGCATCTCTGGGATTTGAGCCACCTTTTCAGGCCCAGATCCCAGGTCACTTCCCACAACTTCATGAAAACTTAAGGGATGATAAATAACAATAGGAAAATGATATGGAAGAAATCACGTCAACAAGAACTCGTTTGGACACCTCCTATCCATGATAGGAATCTTGGCAAACATGTTACAAACATTGAATCTATAGGTGTAAATAACATATTTAAGCATAGGGGTCTCATACTTATCTGAGAATCGCTAAGAAGCATTTCTCCCTTACATAATTAGTTTCAATACAATCTATTTGACCATAGAAACATTGTGCTTTCATTTACAAGTAAAAACATGGATAGAGCCATACATCATCACTAATAAAATAGATGCTTATAACCATCATAATATCAACAAAAATACCATCAATGAAACAACAATAGAATCCACATAGAAACCAATACATTTTCATACCAAATACCAAAGGAATGAGATCTTCATTATTGGATGTTTAAACCAACCGAAGATGGGACTTCCACATTCCACTCGACCATAGATTGGATAAGGCAAATATCTCTTCAGGAAATCACCCCTATGCCATATTCCAAGCATGAATTTGGGATCTCATCAAACACATCAATCACAATCAATCTAGGGCTTGTAGAGGCCAAACCACCTCAACCCTCAACAAGTGATTCCACCTCATGATTAGATATCACAACCATCATGGATTGGTCTCTATCCAAGTTATTCTAGGGCTCGAGAGTGTTTGTTCCAACCAGGGCTTCCAGGACTAGTAACTAAACCCCAAATATTATAGGGCTTCCAATGCATTTGTCCAACCAGGGCTTCCAAGACTAGTAAATCTACCCACCCAGGGCTTCTAGAGGGTTTGTCCAACCAAGGCCTCTGAGACTAGTAACTCAACCCACAGTTGTTCGTCAGGCTTCCATATCATTTGTCCAATCCAGGAACTAGTAAATCAACCCACAACTAAAGGAATCATGAGGACCAACTAGAAAATAATTAATGGAAATAAACCCACAACACCATGGTTATCTAGGAAATGGAAAGGTTAGGAAAATCCACTGTCAATCCAAAAAATCCTCCAAACCAATGTAAGATCATAACCAAGAAATCACATGCATGCGCCATGCACGCTAAAACTAGCAAGGAAACCATACATGCAACTTGATACCTGCAAATCAATCCAGTTGTAGTCGTTGATCCCAATGTCCTGTTATGCTTTTCTACCTTTATTTTTTCCTTCTTGCTCCAAATCACCAAGTATTCCACACTATCCAAGAGTGATCCAAGGAAAATCTAAGTATGAGAGAGTATGAGAGATAAAATAATAAGAGAGATCCAAAAATGCACTGACAAAATCTTGAACCACCAAAATCTTGCCAATTGATCCTCGTCATCCTTTTAATTAATGAGGCCTCTAATTTCTTAATTTTCCTCCTCATGTGCAACATGTGACCTTCCACCTTCCTTTTCTCCTAATTTCCCTTATTTTCATAAATAAAATGCCCATTAATGCCTCATGCCTTTTCAAATTCTTTTCCTTTTCCTTTGCCAATTTCCTTTAGCCATAATAAACTGAATGAACACCCACTAGGATGTTTTTCCGACCATTCATCTTGGAATACGTGTCCCATCACCATGTTATTATATATTTTTACATGGATTTTTAACCAGGGTTGTTACACACACTCCCATGAAGATGTCCCTCACCCTCTTGGAAATTTCCCATATCATCATCTCCTCCATCCAGTGGGGGAGGAGGCGTGCCCCCATCGAATGTGATGATTTCTACAAAATATATAGTACACAACAATAATTAGACAATTTCATTAGATAATTTAATAAAACAAGTTAAATAACGTGTTAGAACAAAAATTATTATAATTAATTAAAACAATAAAATGAAACTAGATTAGTTTAAAGAAAACACTAACGTTACATCGATCACTAGAGGCTCAGCCAATGCGAAGAGGATGTTGGGACACTGTCTCTAATCAATCCCTGTGTATGAAAACGTCAATACGAGAAACACATGGTCATATTCATTAGCCAGTAGCGCTAGTGCCTCGGTATAAATCCTGTATTTATACTCCGATAAGCCCCTCTTGGGAATCATCTTCCCCCATGTGCATTATTAGGTCCCTATATTACTAGTGATTCAAACCTCAGTGATCATCTTAGGGGGGCGACGTTAAAATTTATGCCTCATATCTAGAAATGTATAAAAAAATACACAAAAAATCTTTGAATCGAAAGGGAAGGTCGCTCTCCCATGTTTCAACACATGACATCTATCTAAAGCCATGCAAAAATACTTTAAAAAAATGGCAAACCATCTGATACAAGGTGGCATATGAATCAAAGAATTGACATAATACAAAAGAGGGAAGCTACTGTGTTATCCATTACTACTAAAGTGTGCAATGGTGGTGACTAATAACGTGGGGCACCTGACCTCCTATGCAACAAAAGATGAAATTTGTAGTTGTGCACCACATATTTGAAAATATGTTAGGCAGACAGCATGAGGCCTGACATATCCTGACATAACTATGATTATGGGAAAGTTGAGTCTGATCTGCAACCCCAATGGGGGACATTAGGAAACTGGGAAATATACTTCCCTCTCCTAGATAGGCCAAATATTAAGTGTATTTACTCCTCATAGGGCCTATACCATGCCCTAGGACAGACACAAAAATATTGCTCTTGAGCACTCCATCGACAGATCAGATGTGATAATAAGACAAAGTTTTCCTTCAAGGATGTAGGATCCTCATAGTAATTGGGTAGGCCTACAATCCTTAAGAGCTCTTGGGTCACTATAGTAATAGGGAAAATGTATAAATACCTCTCCCTCGCTCTAGCATCCCATGGTCGGACCATATTGTATTCCATTTTCTCCTCCTAAAGCTACTCCCTCTACTAATGTCTCTACTACATGATTAAAATATAAAATACATCAGGCTCATACATAAAATACATTTTTTTTATTAAATGAAAAATGTATTTATAAATATGGAAACATAACTTTCAATTAAAAAAAAATCGTCGGTGCGCCCAAAACACAATCATGCACCTACGTTAGTGAATTGTAAAACAAAACCATGTCGGCATTAGTACGCACATACATATGATGAATCATTTTTTGTTCACAAATTAAATTTCCATCACGGTGTGTCACACTTATGCACTGGTGCGCATGTATAACATTTTTGCACCGGTATGGAATGTTTAGGTTATCGAATGCACTGAGCTATAGCTCTATTTTTAAATCTTATTTTTTTGGTGTGTTTGGTAAATATGAATGCACTGGGAATAACCTAAAAATTTTACACACCAACGTATAATTTATAGATTTATCAATGTGGTCTCATTTACAAAATGCAATGAAATAGTAGCGATGTGTTACGTTCATGCACCAAACTGTAGTGCACCCTGTAAATTTACAGGGCACACTGTTATCAATGTGAGCTGAACATATCAAGTGCACGGTGTAGGGAATATTTTTCTTCAAAAAAATGGAAATTTTAAGCTAATTTTCAATTCTAATTTGCTAAAAATTTAAATTCGAGAGAAACATAGACATTACCAGGACATTTTCTCGTTGAGGAGCCATTGTTGACATGTAATGGAGAAAAACAAATTTTACCATGGTTTTCGAAAATTGGAAACTCATGTAGTGAACATGGTATGGAAGGATTGTTGGCAAGAAAAGCACTGATGCGAGGGATCTTGTGTGAGGAAAGAGTGGCATTGGCTCTTTAGAGATATCCAACACTATAGATGGAAAAATTCAAATTTACGGCCTAGAGGTTTTTTTTATTTAACCCTCCTCTGGTGTGTTAGTATAATGACACTAGTGTGGAAGATATACAAGAGAAGCATTTTTTTTTTAAATTAAAAAATATACAATGGTGTGTTCTAATACAGGTATGACATGAGTGCTTTGTTTGATTGTAGCACCTTTTTTTTTTTTTTTAATTAAAAACTACCTAGAGGTGCTCTTTAGAAGGTGCCCCGAGGCATCATAATACATTTACAACACCAGTGTGTCATTAGAAAATTGCACCGTATTTTTTTCAAATAAAAAAACTATAGTGGTGCTCCTTCTTATTATGCATCGGGGTGTTTGAATACATCAAGGGCATTGGTGCTTTGGGTGTATATATCACCAACAATGTTTAAATGTTAAAAATTTTCCGATGCTATCGATTATTCAAGCACCTATATGTTGTGTTATTTAGCGCATCTTGTTTTTTTTATTTTACAAAAATAAATTTTCCATTTTGGACCAAGTTCTATGCGGCACCGATGCTTATATGGATAGTAAAACACTGGTGCATTTGTAGATTGTAGATGCACCATTAAAAAAACATTTGCTAAAACATCCACTCGCCCATCTTCATTAGTGACATCCACTATAAACAAAATTTTGGGCTATTTTTATAGGGGATTAAGAAAAAAACCTCCACTAGAAAGTATTTTCCTTGTAATGTTAGGAAGCCCAACTTCCTCTAATCATATTTCCTAAAATATTGTGACCCATGATCTGAAAGTTGGACCAAATGATCAGTGGGATTTCCCCTCACTATGGTCCGAGTTTCATCTTATGGAACATCTTAGAAGAAAATTTGTAGCAAAAATTCCAACATGGCCCATTTAAATAAGAATTTAGGAAGCCTATCTTCCTTAACCAGTGTTGTTACAAAATTTAATACATATGAAAAGCTACATCCAAATATTGTAACAATTATAGCCATGACAAATTTTTTGAAGGGTAAATACATGTATATATAAAGTTTCTAAAAAGATAAATTAAATAATCATGCATGTCACTAAACCATCTATGTGAGAAGTATCATTAACAAAGAAAACATTTTTATCTATTGCATCTAGAAAAATACTATAAATTGAAGTAGGGTGAGCCACGTTCCACACCACCATAGGCTTAGTTGGGTTGCAATTTCTCTCATGGATAACGATGTCAATTTTTCAGGTGAAAATCATACAAGCACTTAATTCTAAAAATTGATAAATACTTCCAATGATGTGTATGTTTATTTGGCACTTTAATGTATCTTTAAGAAATTATACATTCAGAAATTCAACCATAAAAATAATGAAGCAGTAGAGATCACAATGAACAAGAGAGACACAATGTTTACCCTCGGAAAACCCACTTGGGGGAAAAATCCATCAACCTGCTTAGATAAATATTCAATTAAACATGAGATACATCAAATTCAATGCTTATGGTCACACTCACAAGACAACCAACAAGATTTCAAATTCAACCTCTTACCCTTGTCCACAACAAATCCACCTCGAGTAGTTCATTCAAGGTCTCTAATGGAGGTTTCCTTTGGCCTTCTTCTCCATAGAATAGACTATATCACTAGCATACCATAGAGAACCTTGATCACTACATGAAATTGGACAAACTAACTAGCAGAGACATCCATCAAGTGTCCAAGCCAACCCTTCTTAATCTTCCTACAACAAAGTTCTATTTTCCACAAGAATTAAGACTTGATCATAGAGAGAATTCAATCCCCTTTCCATAGAGTGAATGGCACAAAAATTTGGCCTATCTTTGTTGAAGATTGCAACAAGAAACAGTGAAGGAGGCATCCTGAAACATCATTCCTGATCCTAGTTGGAAAGTGATCACCTAAACTAGGTGGGGACCACACAGGTGATTTTTTTCGCAAAGTCTATTTTTAGACATGTCGATCATATTCTATGAGTTGCAGGATGCTATTTTTGGATGGTTGATTAAGTTGGAAAAAATAGATGGACTTCTATTTTTAGAAATATTGGGCGGAATCTATTTTTAGATTGCCAGTCTAAAAATAGATATGTCAAATATTATTAGCTCTTAATAATATTTGGACTCTAAACATTATCTTATTCTCTTGGAGCACTTCATTAAGTGCAACAGATGTAGCACATTAGCTGACGAAGGAATTACGCTATTCCTAAGGGTTAAGTGGAGCTATTGCATGGATACTTCGGTTAGAATTCATGTGACAAAGTTTGGTGGAGTTGTAGAAGTAGTTGGTGGAGTTGTGTTCAGTTTAACTCAGTTAGACACAGTTGAGCTAGTTGTATCTAGTCTAATTGATTGATACACTAGTGAAAGTGGTGTGAATTAATTATTAATTAATTCAATAAATAATAACTCATTAATCAACTGAAGAATACATCAGTTAACTACAATGCATGGAAGTTTCAGTGGAGACCAGTGGAGAGATAGGTGAAAGGGCAAGATAGACTATCTGTTGTGACTATTAATGATGCATGAATTGCATCTACATTTACATTGGAGTTGCCAATGATAATCATGCAGTCAATGAGAGTGGGATTACATTGAATTGGGCTTTGTGATCAACTTGGATTACGCGGTGGAGGCAGGCTAGCAGGTGGCAAAGATCGATGCATGGATTTGCAAGATTGGGCTTGATTAGTGTATGACGATTGTACTTTACTGAGAGCTTGTGATAAGCTTTGTATGCTTTGTATGATATTTTCATATGATCTCCGTGTTACATAATATGATAGTTGGGGTTTTCAGCTTCAGGCTTTCCCGTTAAACAACTGTGTTATGTGTGTTTTTATTGCTTCAGGTGTTTTGCAATTGTTGATTAAATTTCTGCAAGAATTATAGTGGAAGGATTCTGTATTTTGCAAGAAGATAAATATTGTGAGATCGGGAGATTCCAGATATATACATGCATATTTTATATAATTTCTACATGGTATCGGAGTTGTGTTATAGATTTTCTACATGGAATGAGAGCAGGAATTTTTGGGTGCGCGAGTTTGCAAAGAATATCTGAAAATTTTGGTGAAATATTTTCAGAAAAAAAATAGAATATTTGGATTCCTTGCAATAAAATACCCAAATTTAAAAAAAAAATTGGTCGAATCGGAGCTCAGATGAGGGAGATATCATCGATTTAAAATCAACTCTTTTGTTAGAAAATTTTGCGACAACAGGACAATTGCAATGTGCGCGAGCCAAGAATATACATGCACTAAGGTACAAGATGCATGCAAAGCTTTGAGGAGAAAAGCATAGGTTAGTGATTTGGTGGTTGAGAGGGAGCCTCTCAACATGCAGCCTGAGAAGCAGTCTCAGAAGGTTGTGGATCACCCACAACTGGAGATGCAAAAGAATCTTTATATATTTGAAGTAGATGGGATTTCTACGGAGCTTCCTACTATTGGGAAGTGTGAGAAATCCATGCAATTGAAGCTTGAGAGAGAGCATGATTTGCATGCAGGTAAGAGTGAACCTTGGGATGTGGAGTAGCCACAAGATGAGGATCATGGAGTGGGAGAAACCACTCATGCAGAGAAATTTCGTGCCAGATGGGCAGAGGGAGTGCATGCAGCTATACCACTAGGTAAGAGGTGGGGCGACATGCATGGATAATCCAAGAAGAAATTTCTGGGCATGATTCATTGAGATGGTGTGGATCTCATGAATTGAACCTGGCTACGAGGTACCCACAGCGCAGCAGTAGCATGATCAGTTGGATTGATGCGGGTAGATCAAAATGAAAGTGTCGGATACTGGAGCGCGGTTTAGAGTTGACAGCAAGTGCAGAGTGCATGGGTGCAGAGTTCAACAACGCAGTGGTTCCTGAAGACATGTGCAGTAGCTAAAGCAGAAGTCGAAGACTTTGATGATAGATGCATTAGACTGATTGAGTTGTTTGGAGCCTATTCAGTTTCGGAGGTTGCGGAAACGAGATGCATGGAGTTGCATGGCGCTTGTGAAGGTTAAGGGCGAATTCATGGAGTTACATCGCCTTAAATGACAATCCTTTCTTGTTGAGAGGGTTTGTTGAGTCTTGCAGCAAAAACTAATGAAGGAACATCTGAAACATCATTCTGATCCTAGTTGGAAAGTGATCACCAAACTAGGTGGGGACCACACATGTGATTTTTGTCACAAAAGTCTATTTTTAGACTATGTCTATTTTTAGACATGCTTGATCATATTCTATGAGTTGCGGGATGCTATTTTTGGATGGTTGTTCAAGTTGGAAAAATAGATGGACTTCTATTTTTAGACATATTGAGCGGAATCTATTTTTAGATTGCCGGTCTAAAAATAGATATGTCGAATATTATTAGCTCTTAATAATATTTGGACTATAAATATTATCTTATTCTCTTGAAGCACTTCAGTTAAGTGCACAGATGTGGCACAACAGCTGACAGAATTAAGCTATTCCTGAGGGTTAAGTGGAGCTATTGCATGGATACCTCATTTAGAACTCATGTGAGAGAGTTTGGTGGAGTTGATTGAGGAAGTTAATGGAGTTGTGTTCAGTTTAACTAATCTAAACATAGTTGAGCTAGTTGTATCTAGTCTAACTGATTGATACACTAGTGAGAGTGGTGTGAATTAATTAATAATTAATACACTAATTATAAAATCATTAATCAACTAAAGAATACATCAGTTAACTACAGTGCATGGCAATTTCAGTGGAGACCAGTGGAGAGATAGGTGAAAGGGCAAGATAG
Organism: Pinus albicaulis; assembly: GCA_034641835.2. Lineage (NCBI taxonomy): Eukaryota > Viridiplantae > Streptophyta > Pinopsida > Pinales > Pinaceae > Pinus > Pinus albicaulis. The sequence goes on from CM076574.1 coordinate 552,712,673, forward strand.
ACTATCTGTTGTGACTAATAGTGATGCATGAATTGCATCTATATATACATTGGAGTTGCCAATGATAATAACGCAGTCAATGAGAGTGGGATTACATTGAATTGGTCTTTATAATTAGCTTGGATTGCGCAGTGGAGGCAGGCTAGCAGGTGGAAAATATCAGTGCATGGATTTGCAAGACTGGGCCTGATTAGTGTATGATGATTGTACTATACTGAGAGCTTGTGATAAGCTTTGTATGCTTTGTATGAGATTTTCATATGATCTCCATGATACATAATGTATAGTTGGGGTTTTCAGCTTCAGGCTTTCCTGGTAAACAACTGTGTTATGTGTGTTTTATTGATTCATGTGTTTTGCAATTGTTGATTAAGTTTCCGCAAGAATTATAGTGGAAGGATTCTGTATTTAAAAAGAAGATAAATATTGTTAGATCAGGAGAGTCCAGATATATACATGCATATTGTATATAATTTCTACAATTTCCAGATAGATAAACTATAAAATCTCAACCCTTTTACAGGGTGATGAATCACAGAATCCTCGACCCCTTTCCTCAAAGATAAAGCCTAAAGTCTCAATCCCTTTCGACGAATGGTTCAACCTAATCCACAGAAAACATTCATTCCTATTCCTAAAAGAATAATCACAAAGAATTCACCTTCTTCACAAATATTAAAATTTTCCTTGAATTTATTCCTCAATATTCTTCATTCATCTCCTTGATTTTCTTCGTATGGCTAGAAGATATTAATTCTTTATGCTCAAATCAAATGGTTCTTTTGGAGGGAGGATGAAGCACATATTTATATGCACTAGAGGGTTCTGAATGGGTGTCTCTTGGGGAAGATCTGACTTGATCACATATGAGGCCAACTTGACATATTATGGTGTCTTAGACTCAAATTTAAAATTTGAGATTCCCACTTTAAAAAAAATACCATGAAGAACATGGCTTATAAATTATTCTCTTACCAGATCAATAAATTAATTTTATTTTCTGAAAATCAAGAAGAACATGCAAAGTAAAATTTTATTTTTTTCACAAATATAATTTATATTTCATCATTACAAGTACAAAATTGTACATTATGAACACTGACCATAGATACAAAATTTAACACCCTCTCTTAAATAAGGTGGTACTCATAATGACTATCTAGATGTTCTTTGTTGAAATATTTTCTCTAATAATAATATTTAACAACTCACAACATCAGCATTTCCCTGGTAAACACCCTTGACCTATAACAATCATAACATCCACCTAGTACCATCATTCAAAGTTAGCACACCTAACCTATGGTACATCATTATCATCAAGTATATATCATTATCCAAATTAGCACATTGAATTATCAACATTCACTAGGTACCATCATCCAAGTCGACACACTTGAATTATGGTACAATATCACCATTAGCTATTCATGATGATCCAATCGTCGTTTCAACCTCATGGTATACAAAATAGTACATGTTTTCCATCACCATGGTCAAACCTTGGGGAACATACACATTCCAACTTTATAAGGTTGGCCAAACCCTATAGTAAATCCACATCCTCACTCCATAAGGTTTCCCATCACCATGGATAAATCCTAAAGGACATCCATGTCCAGAATCCATAGGCAAAAATCCATGCCGTTGATGTTATATGTTCTCACTCAATGAGAAATTGAGCCTGATTGTTGAAAAGGGACTCACTATTATAAAGTAACCAGACCAAAATACTGAAAGGAACCCATTCTTTAAAGTGATAGGACATAAACAATGAAAGGAACAAACTCTTTTGAGTGGCCATGATCAGTAAAGTGTCATGGATATTATATTAGACATTTCATCATAAAATATTTGATAATATTATATTAAAAATATGAGATTCGACACTATTACAACTTTATTAAACTATAAGATATGTAAATTTAATTGTAATTATTGCATGCATGTGAATGGAAATCATACAAAAAAATAGAGAATGAAAAAATAATCACACTCATAGACACACATAAGACGCAATATATTCTCCGGGAAACCCTTTCGGGAGAAAACCAAACTAGAAGATGAGGTCACATCGCTCTCTTTCTTTGTCTAGAAATATGGTTGCGGGTACAAAGAAGTAAGTCATGTGGCCCATGGGATGTTATAGTTAACAAATCCTCCATTTTTTTCTACCTCCTATCCCTCTTGGCTATATTTTCTCATTTATGGAACAAAATTCTCTCGAAATAGTGGAATGCCTCTTCCTCCTAGTGGCCCAACCATAACAAAGCCCGATATCCTACTAGTGGTTAATTTTTACTACATCAACTCTTAACAAGAATTACAATATAGACTTTTCTAGATTATGTTACATCACAAACACGTGGATAGCCAATTTTTGATGAATAATGAGGGCTCACATGGCATCCTCATGAATTATAGGTTTCAAAACATGAAGGTCAACTTTTGAGCGGAATAACTTTTGCATACGGACTTTGATTGACACACTTCTTGTGCCATTGGACATATCTATGTGTGTAGAAAAACATGAAAATGTTTTGCGCTAAAGAAATAAATTTTTGCCCCCAAAATTTCTCATTTGATGCCTCAAAATGCTCCTGGAAGGTTTTAGACCTTGTTTTTCCAAATTGGGTCCCGCCGGTAAAAATAGTCCCATGAGCTGATTCCTCCACTTTGTCCACTCTGAATGCATTGATATGGATGAAAATTGATATAATTATCCAATAAATATCATACTATGCCTTAAGGACCATTCTTCCTAATCCATTTCAACACACTTGACCTAGGAATAATGATCGACCTTTGTTATATCACCATCACTCTCTCTCTCACTAAGAGAGGTATCAAAAAGCTCCAGCTTATCCTTGAAGTATACAAAATTCACTTGGGATAGAGGATTTGAAAGAATATTATATATGTTCTCATTAGTAGGAATATACTAGAGCTTCACTTCTCCCTTCTGCACTATGTCACAAATATAGTGGTAACTGATATCGATGTGCTTCGAACTGTTCTGAAACACAAGGTTATCAAAAATATTTACACAGCTTTAGTTGTCACAATATATCATGGTATACTATAGCACATGATCAAATAGTGCCTCGAGTATTTTATGAAGCCACATTACTTCATCATTCACCAGCTAGGCAACAATATACTTAGCTAATACTTCCTACACATTCAATAAATCATAGTAGATCAACAAAAAAAACTTCTAGATCAACTCTTCCTAAATTTCAACATTCCCTACCCAATCAGAATCACTATAATCTGAAATTGTATCTCATTTCTTGAGATACATATCAAACCATAGTATCGTGCAGATATCTCACTACATACTGCAAAGAAAATGTCCAACCTAATACATTAAGGAGCCAATTAATTTTCTCATACTCACAATCTCTCAAATTGTTCAACATGGGAGTAGATATGGAAATACAACCCATGATTCCAAAATTCTAGTCCCAAATAGTAGTGCATCAAAAATAGCCAAATCCCTCTTAATATATAATAAAATAAAATATTTCTACCACGACTACATGAGTCCTTTAGACAAGATGTTAGAGACAAATCATATAGGATCAAATTTTATCAAAGATACCAATCCTAATATCTTCTTCAATTGTACTAAGTCTTCTTCAATCATTAATATGCTTCTCATGTACCTCAAGGTCCTAAGGTATCCCTTATGTACACTTATCCTTCATCAAGAAAGATGATATCCACATCCATCTAGTATGTTATTTAACAATAATCATAAAAATATTTTTTTAACAAAAGTGTCCATAATAAGATGTTCCTTCATAGTTTTCTCCCTCTTACTGAGATAATCCTTCTATTGTACTTTTATTAAGTTCCTTCATCTTTGAATTCATCATTGACTTATCTTTGGCATAGAACAAAAGATACTTTAATCTTGATGGTTAGCCTGCTCCTTCTGAATCCAAATTTCTTCTTGTATGATATCTCTTGTTACAAGTCCTCTTCTCACAAGATTTTCTTTGTTCTTTAAATCTTACAATTTTTTGTCAAAAATGAGGTAGCCTTCACTATGTGCCTACAATCCTCACTAAGAGGTAATTTTCAGAGGAGATTCAGCTACGTCTTGATATTTAGACTTATTTCATCCATTTGTAGTTACTTTCAAAACTTTTTCCACATCATTATCATGATGGCATTCCTTTCATTCTAGGGTTATGGTTTCTTCTTTCAGTGGAAATGTCCAATCCTCTGGTTTTCTTTATCCAAACCTTATTGCTTTCTAGGGTTTTTAAACCCTAGAATTCAATTTTATAATCATTTTTTAGAACTATATAATCATCACGCCCTTTACACATGTGATGAAATAGCTTTATTTCAATATATTTCATAATTTAGGGTTGAGCATAGGATCCAAATACTTATTTCCAATCATATTGATTAGTGCTTCACTACAAGAAAAAGACCCTCTAGTGGATGTTTTTGAGGAATCCCTTATAAAAATAGTCTAGATATCTCTTTGTAGCAGAGGTCACTAGAGGAGGTTGGCGGGTGGAGGGTTTTTTTTTTTTTTTTTTTGGTGCATTTCTCATAAAATGCACTGGTGCGTGCCATATATTTGCACACCAAGACACCGTGCTCTCCATACAAACCTGCCCGGTGCATTTAATTACTCTAAAACACCAGTGATTTATGTACAAACAAGCTCGGTGTGTCTCTATAATCCAGCACACCATAACGATGTGGGGTGCACCATTAGTAAAACTGCCCAGTGTGTCTCAAAATCGAGCACATCGAAAAAGGGTTAATTTAAAAAAAATTACTCGCCATAAGGACCAAATTTTTACTTGTTCAGTTCTCTAGAGCTCTCAAGCACCAGTGTTAGTTTTTCTTCTATTAGGCACCATGCCATCGATGCTCCCATTGCTCACATTGTTGCCATCCATTGCACATTGTGTTGAGTTTGAATTTTTGAAAACAGTGGTAAAATTTGTTTTTTTCAATTCCTTATCAAATATGCCTCCTCGACACGCAAATGTACAAGTAATCTACTTGTTTCTCAATAACTAAACCTTTTAAAGGATTAAATTTTAAAATTAACTTAAAATTAACCATTGAAAAAAAAAAATATTATGCGCAATGCATTCGAGCCATTTGGCTCGTACTCTTCGCGGTGCTACCTATAAATTTATAGGTCGTACCACAAATGGTGTTAACGAAAACCACACTAGGTTATGGTGCGGTACCGAGAAAACAAAGACCAATAATATTTATAAACTAACACAGTGGTGCAATCCTATAAACAAACGCACCATTGACTACATAATATTATAGGGAGGGCAGGGCGTGTAGTTAGGGAAACGCACCGCCCGCTGTACAACATTACATAGTCAATGGTGTGGTCATTTATAGGACCACATTGTTGACCATGCACTTTTGTTGGGCAATGCGTTGACCAAACTATCCACCTCAAGGTGGTTATTTTTTTCAACGCACCGCACAAAAATATTTCTTGGTTGGGCAGTGTGTGAACATTTTTCAAGCACACCGGGCGTAGTGCGTGATAAAGAAGTACGCATCGGTAATGGTGCATTACTGTTTTTTTCGAGTGTTTTTTTTTCTCATTTAATAAAAAAATGTATTTAATATGTGAATCATTCAGCAACATCAACAAAGAGAGAAAGAGGAACAACAAGAGAAAATGGAGGATCGTTATAATGTGATTCAGCTATGGGAGGCATGAGAGAGGGATAGAAGTTTGTACCCTCACCCTATTACGACAACCACCCAGTTGCTCCTAAGGGAGGTAGGCCTCCTCAAGTTCTATTAGGAGGCTACATCCCTGAAGGGGAAGAGTGTTTATTGGGACAACTGATCTACAGGTGGGATGCCCACCGACAGGCTTTCTGGGTCGGTCATGGCTAGTGGTATGAGCCCACTGAGGAGGACATATATTTTATTACTGGACTATCTAAGAGAGGGAAGGATTTTCCCCAGTTCCGACATGTCCCCATCGGTTATGCAGCATGAAGTCATTTGGCATACTCCCAAAGATACATTAGCGGAAATATAGTTTCTCCTACAGATTTTCAGGTGTCTAGTGGCCATTGCTTCATTTGGTCTAGAGGAGGTGAGGTGCCTCTCACTACTACTGACAACCATTGGAAACTATACTAGTGACGGGAAACACATTAGTTGCCCGCTTTTATTTTATGTTGATTCTTTATTCCAGGTACAACGACTTGTGAGATGGTTTGTGATTCTTTGGCGGAATTTTTGTACAATATTAGATAGATGTCATTCTCAGGCATGTGGGAGGTTGACCTTCCCTTTTGCTTCAGAGTTATTTTTTTTATTTTTTGATAGGTTTTCGAAGATGAGGCCTACTTTTTTTTGGCAGCCTCGTAGCCTAATGTTGCATGTACAGATGCAAATGTGGGGCCAGATGATACGCAAGAGGAGCTTGTCTAATTTTATGGCCAGGATATCTAGTGATGCACTAGGTTTGCTAACCAATGCTGATGACCACTCATTTGTGATGGTTTTGTGTCTGTATGCCGGTTTGGATTGGTGAGGGTGTACCAACATCCTCTTCACATAGGATGAGCCACTAGATGTGAAAGGTAATTTTAGTGTTTTCTTTAAATTAATATAGTTTCTGTTTATTGTTTAATTAATTAATTAGAATACAATTTATTCTAACACGTTCTTTAACTTGTATTATTAAATTGCTTAATGAAATTGTCTAATTATTTTTGTGTACTATATATTTTGTAGATATTGACACATTCGTTGGGGACGTGATTCCACCCCCGCCGGATCATCTGGTTGTAGGTGTTGACGAGGAAATTGCAGAGGCGACAAATCAGGGTGATAAATATGATCCTCGGATGTAGATACCCGTGGCGGTGCAGCGTAGGGCGAACACCCGATTCAGGATGGATTTGGGCGACCGACTATGTCAACACCTAGTTGATGAGGGAGTCTACCTTACTATGATCAAAGAGATCTAGGCTGATCATAGGCTCACAGATCTCTTGAGAGACATGCCTCGTGATATGATGACCCTTATGCATCATATCATTGGAGCTTCTAGAGTACTGGCAGCTAGGAGGGATAAACGTCGTGGAGATGCACGATAGAGCATCTCATATGATGATCATGATCATGAGGGGAGTGATCATCATTCTAGTACTCCAACTTCTCTTCCTTCACCTTGTTCCAGAGATCATGAGCAGCCAACATCGAGTCCTGATCAGCAGGCATCATCTGAGCAGTCTGCACCATCTCAGCAGACACCTAGTCCCGAGCAGACACGACCAGTGATTGAGCAGGCACCTAATCCTGAGCAGACACCTGATCCTAAGAAGGCATGTCCATCTGAGTAGGCTGCACCATCCACTGAGCAGGATTCACTATTGATGAATCATCAGCAGGAAGTTCCAATGCAAACTACACCATTTGATCAACAAGCACCTCCGGAGCAGGCATGTTATCCATCTGAGCATGAAGCTGCACCATCGACCGAGAAGGCCTTGACCAGTGCTAGTATTGATGTATTACTACCAAATATTTAACATTTATATGTAGTTATATTACAGTTGTATGTTTTTGACATTATACAGTTATATATATGGTGCATGTATTTTATGTTCATGTTGGTGTTCATCATTATGTGTATATTGTTAGGCCATGTTGGATATGTTCATTTAATGTGCTTACAAATATATGTGTATGTGATAGTAGTTATTTGACATGAGATGTATATTTGATGTTTGTGTTGTGATGATGTTATACAATGCTTGTGTTTTGTTAGATGATCACGATCACGATGATTAGATGATGTTAGCGAATTTGAATGTGTATTTTAGAATATGATGTTTGTACATTGGTTATCATGATTATGATGTTTATTTTTAATATTAAATCATGATATTTATTAAATATTATGTCGTCATTGTAATTGTAATTGTATGTAAATTTGTAACTGTAATTGTAATTTTAATTGTATGTAAAACTGTAATTGTATTTGTATGTAAAATATTTGTAAAATTGTAATTGGAATTGTACATAATTGTATTGTGAAATTGTAAAATTCTAATTATAATTGTATGCATCATGATTGTAATTTTAATTTTAATTTTAATTGTATGTAAAATATTTTTAAATTTGTAATTGTAATTGTAATTGTATTGTGAAATGATTCTAATTGTAATTTTAATTGTAATTGTATTTAAGATTGTAAAATTGTAATTGTAATTGTAATTGTATGTAAAATTGTAAAATTGTAATTGTAATTATAATTGTATGTATCGTGATTGTAATTGTAATTGTAATTGTAATTGTATGTAAAATATTTGTAAATTTGTAATTTTAATTTTAATTTTAATTGTATGTAAAATATTTGTAAACATTTAATTATTATTGTAATTGTATTGTGAACTTGTAAAATTTTTATTGTCATTGTATGCATTGTCATGATTCAATTTTATTAAAATTTGTAAATTTCTAAAATTGTAAAATTGTAAATTAATTGTCAATTTTGAACCATAACTACCATAAGTAAAATATATACCATAAATTTTGTTAAATTACCATAATTGTAAATTTGTAAATTTGTATGGATTTAAATAATTATAAAATAATACATCTAAAATAATATGAATTTTTTAGAATTTATCATTATTTTATTATGGTCTTACATACCAAAAATAACAAAATACATTAACACAATTTTTAAAATTTTGAAGATATAATTCACACACATTTAAAGCAATCAAGTAGTTGTATTATTTTAGGAATTGACATAAAAAAAGAACTTAATACAGGGCATTATTTTCTAGATCAACATAATTGCAAATTATAAAGTGAAATGATTTTAACATTAACACAATGTAAACCAATTAATTCAAAATACATATTATAATTTTGCGAAAAAAAAGAGTCTTAGTAATAAAGTTAAGTCATTTTCTTTATAAAAACTCATCTTAAATAGTATACATGATGAAATAACACATGTACCATATCACTCTATGTTCTCATGATCACCCTCATTATCTTCTAGCTCGCTTGGCATGATAACACTATTGTTCTCAAAAATATGTTTTGATCTAGGGTCGTGTCTCAATACGAACCACCAATCCCTATCAAACACATCTAGGTAAAAGAACGCATGGTTGTAGTGTTTGGGGAAAACATAAGGCTCCTTAGCTTCATCCCACATCTTTCTAGAGTTGATACATATCAACCTACTATCACGATCCTACTTTACATTATTTTGATCAAAGGTGTCCCACCACTTGCACCTAAAAATAACACATTGGAAAGAAGATAAGTCCACTTCAATGATCTCTTGAATATTTCCGACGTAACCTAACATCCCTCGTACTAGGTTTTGATCACAGTGGTTAGCTTGAATAAATCGATCGAACTTGACTTCCACTCCACAGTCTTGTGTCATGCGTCCATCATCAACATTTTCTGTGAAAAAATGGTGTCCATATGCCCACATAGATGGGAACAAATGCACCTATAAAAAAGTTAAAAAATCATAATGTCATGTGTCTTATAATAACCAAACTATTAAAATATGAAATATAGATGTTACATTTCAAAGGTGCATTATTAAGTTTAAAATGTACATAAATATATTATTACCGAGTTGCTGCACCCAATCCCTATGTTTAGCGCATCCTCTTCAGCACGCGGGTAACGACCGGTTGCATTGTACTTCTCTTTGACTTGTTCAACAACCCAACTGTTAGGGTATATAATTGGCATATTTTCTTTTAAATGATCGAGATAAGACACACTTCTACCATTCAACCCTCTGAATTATTTCCTGTCACTATCCCATTTCATCCTTTTTTGTTCGTACAATGCGACGCATGGTTGTGTCAGTTTGGAATTCTAAAGAACAAATTTATTGATTACTTCAATTTCTACGTTCACTGATGAAATAAAACCGACATATAGTACATATGAGATAAAAATATACATTATATCAAAGTTCAACATGAATATTTACTTTGTGTAAATTTGAACATTTATAATTCTCTCACTCTTTATCAAGTGTCTTTTTCCATTCGTTTGGAGAATCTCCCCTTCTCTTTTGTCTTCATCCCTTTCATCGTCCCAAATCACCTCACCTGGTCTGTTGTCAATCTGCTTGATGTACTCACTGGCATAATAGAAAGACTCATACGATATGTATCCCTTTTCCATAGACCCCTCGGGTTTTTCCCTCTGTCGAACAAAACCTTTCAATGTCTTCATGCACCTCTCTAAGAAGAAAATCCAACGACAAGAAACCACCCAAACTAATTCAACCTAATTTACTAGATGGATTAGAAGATGAACCTGTAAGTCCATGAAACTCGCTGACAGTTCCTTCTTAAACATACAAACAATATCAACTATCTCTTTACACCACCGTGGAATGCTAGCCACATGAATCTCCTTTGACGTGATTCAACATATAAATAAATATAATTTAGATATGGCATGTCCTATGTCTTGGGGGAAGTCATGTTTCACACATCGACGCACGAACAAAGGATAATAACACTGCAAAGTTATAAGCACATGAAATAATATAAAAAATTATTTATGTTTTATTATCCTTGCATGGGATAAAATTATTAATATAGAAAATAGTTAAATCATGCTTTTGACATTATAAGTACTCTTCGAAGATTCAAATGGTCATGCAATTTCAACCCTGAAAAATGGTCATCCACGGTGAAGCAACGTCATAGTGAAGACCCATATGAATATGAAACCCTCACACCCATTATAACTTCCTTTTCCAAAGAAAGATCATCTTTTTTAAAAATCCATGGGACATCACCTTCTTTGAAATACCAATTAGAGGGACCAGTTGTCTCTGATCATGTACTTTCTAATCGTCTTGGCCAATGTTTGTTTTTAGTTTTTGAAGTAATAAGATATTTCCTAACATCCAATGTGTCACTTTGTTTCGATTATATGTGCCTCCATAAATAATATGAAACATTTTTAAATATATGCATGGGATCTAATAAGTGGGTAATCTTAAGATGCTCCCAATATGGGAGGTTATAAAAGATAGATTTCCTTTTCATCCCAATGGGAAATTTCTCAACATAGGTGTCAAATAATTTTGGATCATCGAACATAGGTTCCCCATTTGAATCCAACATTTCTTTGAACTCTTCCTTCACTCTCTCATATGCTCTAAGCCATTCAGCTGGTGTTGTTATTGCATACCTTTGGGTTCTCTCTCATTTACCATTGAAAGAAGATGTTGCTCTTCTGTAAGGGTTTTCTTTTGGGAGGAATACCCCGGAGCAGTTATACACTGGATTTCGTAGGTCGTTGGAACATCTAGCTTTCAAAGAAGGTCCACAACATTTACATCCACAATATCCTTTTGTTACAAGACCTGAAAAATTATTGTATACAATATGCATGGCACGTTAAAGAATATCATGAATATCAGAAAAATTACAATGAATTAAATAACTAATATGTGAAATAATATTGTTACATATATAAACAAATAAATAAACATGTAATTTACCAGAGAAAACTCCTAAACCTGGATAATCTTGTGTCATGTAATAAAATATGCCATACAATGTAAAACTCCTCTCTGCTATGATGGGTCTTGATACATTGTATGCATTTATCCCATCCCATAATTCCTTCAATTCATCTACCAATGGTTATAAGTAGACATCCATATTCTTCACTTATCTTTTACCAGGGACTTTGAGAGCCAACATAAGATGTTCATTCTTCACAGAAAACCATGGGTGGATATTTTTATCTATCACTACTACAGACCAAACAAAATAAATGGTGTTATGGAGGGAATATGGGTTGATGCCATCCATGGCTATGTTGAGTCGTAGACTTCGTACTTCATCCTTGAATTTTTTGGGCCATGTATCCTCTATATGCTTCATGGCTATTGAATATGTTGGGATTCACATAACTCCCCACTCACTTTTGTGTGAGGCATGCCATCCCTACAACATAGTTAATTCTTTGTAACGAAAGAGCCTTTGAATCCTTGGTAAATATAGGCATGTGCCTAAATATCTTAAAAGGAGGACCACTTTATTTACCCTTCTTTTTTTATTTATCATACCTGTCATGCCCACATTTTGGACATATCTCTTTGTTTTCATATTCTCCTCTATATAGAATATAATCATTTGGACATGCATGATATGATATGTACTCAACACCCAACATTTTCAACAACTTCTTTGCCTCTTCGCAGCTACCGGGAAATACATTATCACTCGAAAGAACCTTATCTTTGAATAACCTGTAGTTGGTCATGGAAAATATTAAATGTAAATTGATGCCGATAATTATTAACGTTCATAAAATTTACCATTTTTAATGTTCATTTTGTGGTTATATTTCTCAAAATATATGGGACTTGATGGTCAATTACCTCAAAATTTCCGAGAAACATGCATTCAACAAGCCAAAATTTGCTTTCAAGTTGTATAGTAACATTGTTGTCCCAATTGGGTAGACTTTGACTGACTTCCAAGTCCAAATAGAGGGGTGGTGGAAGAAAATTTAAGGCTTTCGAAAAAGGTATCAATGATATGAGCATCATCCCCTAGCTGATCATCGTTCTGGAATGAATCTAACAACATTTTCTCCGTGGTTGTCGTATCCCTTAAGTAATCATCCATACCAACCTCTATTTGATTTCTTCCATTTCCAGCTTGTGAAGAACTACTATTGCTGTAGTCATTCCTAATTGGTGAATTTGGACATAGTGGGAATTGAATAGGTGGTTGATTCAACCATTCTTGGTATCATTCCTCTTTGAATTTTTCTCTTAATTCAACCTTCTCTCGATTTGACATTGTCGTGGTGCAACGAAATATGGTAGGTAGATCGCTCATCATCACTAGAATCCTAATAATTTCAAAAAATATATTTGAACATTATTAGTACAAAATTGATGATATCAATTAGTAAGCACATCGACAATGCATGATTAATTGGTTTGACGTTGAGATAATTACATTAATATACCAAAAAATTATTATTACCATGATTGTCCCAGGATTTTGGCTAGAAGATGGCATGTTACAATTGGCAGGGTTAAGTGGTTGTCCATTTTCATGTACCAAATGCGCCTTGTGGTATGCCGCTCCTGATAAGAGCTTCCAACGTTTTCGAGTTGTTAATATTTTGTGCATCTGAACTCAATTTTGAATCTACATGAACCTACATATTTTTATACATTAATTTTATTTAGTTGATTGACATGGATAAAATAAATAAATTCAATTAGATAATGAAAATATAAATAAATTCTAAAGTAATTACATCTGGAGATGGATAGGGAGAACTCTACGATGGACTTTAAGAAATATTATGGAATGAGCTGGATTTTGAAAAATTATCCATTTGATATAATTATGAGATTTTCTCCCTACATTTGAGAAAAATCAACAATAAATTTCAGTGTACATACCTAAAAGTAATTTCAATGCTTTAAAAATGGACTTATTTTTATCGATGCTAATGTATTGTTAACTGCACCAGTGTTTTTTAGTTATTGCGCACCGGTGTGGTTTCATTAAAAAATGCATTGGTGTTGTTAGTTAAAAAATGCACTAAATATCTATAGATAAAAAATCACAATTTTTTTTTTTAGTGAAAAAAAATAGTAAATTGAAAAATGGGCAGAAAATTGCTTTCGGAAACCTAATTTCATAAAAAATTTCTTTAAATAGTAAAATCTATTCATTATTTCATTATTTTTGCAAGATTTTCCATGGAGGGATTTGCACGAGAGACATATTTGGAGCAAGAGAACATGAGAGCATTGTGGAGCAACAAAATAATTTCAAACAACAACACTATTCAGAGAATCATAATTTGAAACATCCGGTGATTCACACAAAAACCCTATATTATAGTAAAATTGTTAAATTTTATTGTGAAAAAAGAACAAAAAACAAAAAATTCCATTCTTATGTTAAACCCTTGCTTCTTCTTGTTTATTTGACTTCACAATTAGGGATTTTCATTTTAGATTTATAGGGTTTGTATTACTATATATGTGTGTGTGTGTGTGTGGTATCTAACCCGCGGGACCACTTGCAGAGTCAGATCCCAATCCATGTCATTCCTTGCACGATTTTTTAAAAAACATATATTTTTTAATCCAGTCACACTGTTTAAAATGACGCTCTAGTGTGCTATTGTAGTATAATGTACCGGGCACGTACTGACAAAAAATATTGTTTGATAAAAACATTTTTTTATTAATTTATGTTTGTGTTAATCGGTGCAATGGTTAACATATAACACATTGGGTCTCCTTGTTGACAAAGAGCATTGTACTATGTTTCTACTGTATTGGCAGTGCATTTATAAGAACCTGTCGCACCATGTTCGGTGCGTACTTTGCGAAAGGCGCACAATTTTCTTGAATTTTTATTTTTTATACCTGAAAGGTATGTGATTTATTTATAAAATATATTAATGAATGGTACATGTTTCATATTGATAAATGAATGGTTGACAAGATTTCAAATAACAAAAATACTGATAGCACATCGAGGAAAGCGAAACAGGCAAGTTCTTTGTAAATTTTTTACAAAAATCATTAGTTTTGAACTATATGTAAGTTTAAATAATGTGTATTGTTTAGTGTGTACCATGCATAGCCACAAAATGACGAAGCTCGATAATATTATTTCTGATCTAAGCCCAGAAGATCATAAAAGCTTGATGGAAAAATTGCAGAAGGATAAATCAGGTGAATGAAAAAATACTATCAATCTAATATGAGTTTCTTTTTTTTTAATTTTCATTAATAATATACTTAAAAATATTATATTACATGTTTCAAACAACTATTAATTCAGATATGTTTAATGTTCTACAGGGACCAAGAACGAAGAAAAGGAATTTTTTCTAAGAAAAGAAAAAGAATAGAACATGCAAATAAAAATGAATTTCTTCTTAGCTCATCTGGAGTGGTTCTTAAGGTTAGCAAAAGGGGAAAAAACTTTTACAAAACTTTCAGGGATCTAGTGGAACAAATGTATAGACGTTCTTTGCACTTACAATACAAAAATCAATCCAATAATTCCACAAACCAAATTTTATTTAAACTACAGGATTAGTTTCCAGAGAATTGGTCAATGAGACATGTCAGACTTTTAAAAGCAAAAAGGTACAACAACAAAAAAGAAGGATTGAAAAAGTAATTTCGTTTAAATAATTTTCTAGACTTATATGTATATATTACTACAAAGCAATCATTTATAAATATCACTTTTTTTAATATATTTAATTTTCATATATCAATATAAAAATAAAATATTTTATTCTCATGTTACATTCATTTTCAGGAAGATTATGAAAATCTCAAAGGATGAACGAGCTGATATCAGAAATATGCCAGTAGGAATGTCCAAAAAGGTGTACAAGGAGATGGTCAAAGAAATGGACATAATTGCATCACACGAGGAGCCATCTCAACAACAACGTGCTTCAAATGTAATATGTAATCATTGAATTTTTAGATTAGGTACAATAAATAAAAAATTTAGCATTAAATATTAATTTACAAGTATTTTCTTGCAGAAAAGAAAAGAAAATGGAACCCATTCAGCACATAAAACATGATGAAAAGGAAGAAAAGAGTTGATATATATGTTTGTGAGTAATTGTTACTTCCCTATAAGAAGTTAACTAGATTTAATTTTTGTATATTTTAAGTTTTTTTTACAACAATCATCATTGAATGTCTTCAAACAGGTGCTAACATACAAAGAAGAACCATCAGAAGAATTGATTGACATTGGGTTAAATATGGGTTGTCAGTATATGTTGACATATGAGAAATTAATTCTGGAATTTGTAAGCATCTATCTTGTTTTACTTAGCTCCCTATATAATTAATAGAGCAAAAAAATATTTTAGATTAAATCTATGATTTGTTATGGGGTATAAAACTTGTAGGAAAGAAAGTATGGAATTACGCCAACAAATGAATTGTTGAGAGATGGCAAGAATTTGCTTTTGAAATAATGTGTATAGTTCACGAGTAAATTCTTGCTATGGTACATTTCTTTTCGATTTACATTGATGTATAGGATTCAATATTGCACCAATGTATATACACTCATTACACTTTATTTTTGTGTGTATATATGGAACTTGAAGAAGAATAAAACAATCAACACAATGAACAAAACATTCCTCCAAATAACCCCCAAGACATGGAAGTAGCTCGAGCAGTGACAAAAATTCCAGCGAAGAATGATGATAAATATGTTTGGATATCAAAGCAAGGCATTGTATTTTTTGAAATATTTGTATGTGAAATCAGACATTTTGTTTAATGTAATGGACATAGTGTCCAAATTGAAAAAAAATGGATCCCAATAACTGTCCCATTTTTTATGACAAAGAGTGTCTTATTCATATATATATAATAAAATACGTTTTAATTTATTCTATTGTGTTCTCCATTATCAATGTGAAATGTTATACCACTGATTAAATATATAGATGATTAAATATTATACTGAAGAGATGTGAAATCTGATGATATGATATAACAAATAAATCCAAACATCATATTCAAATGGATTAATAAAAATTTAATTGATATGAATACTGTTATAAGATATGTGTCGAATTTAGATGAATAATGAATCTAAAAAAATCACAATAATTGCACTGTCACAGGTCGATGTTTCTAAAAAATATAAAATGAACATCGGTGTGTGTTAGTTATTGCATATCAGTGTGTTTGTATGATATTTCACACTGGTGCATTTCTATGACTTATGGGCACCACACTAATACCAATACCAATTAGAATTCTCGGTGCGCTTTATAGATGACTACCACCTGAACAGTCGGATAGGCGTTGCATGCACCAATACAGTTTTCCTTTAACACGCCAGTGCGTTTTTATAACTTAACGTGTTGAGATTCAACAAGATGATGAGCTTAGTGAAAAGAGTCGCCTTCACTAAGTGGGCCCGCAGGCTATTTTTGGCGCAAGTCTATTTTTAGACTATGTCTATTTTTAGACTATGTCTATTTTTAGACATGATCATATTTCAGAAGTTGTAGGATGCTATTTATGGATGGTTGGTCAAGTTGGAAAAATATATGAAATTATATTTTTAGAATTTTGGGCGAAGTCTATTTATAGATCGTCAATCTAAAAATAGACGCATGTCGATTATTATTAGCTCTTAATAATAATCAAACTCTAAACAGAAACTTATTATGTTGGAGCACTTCAGTTCAGTGCACAGATGTGGCACATCAACTGACAGAAGGAATTACGCTATTCCTAAGGGTTTACTGGACCTAATGCATGGAGGACTCAGTTAGAACTCAAGTGACAGAGTTATGACATAGTTGGAAGAAGTAGTTATGGAGTTGTATTCAGTTTAACTCAATTAGACTCAGTTGAGCTAGTTGTATCTAGTCTAACTGATTGATACACTAGTGAGAGTGGAGTGAATTAATTAGTTAATTAATTCAAAAATAATAACTCATTAATCAACTGAACAATACATCAATTAACTACAGTGCATGGCATTTTCAGTGGAGACCAGTGGAGAGATAGGTGAAAGGGCAAGATAGACTATCTATTGTGACTATAGTGATGCATTGATTGCATCACACACTCAGTGGAGATGCCAATGAGGATTGTGTAGTCAAGTATGGAGTAATTCAAATTCATTCAAAGCTATTCTTCAGCAGAGATTGCGCAGTGGAGGCAAGCTAGCAGGATATAGAGATCGGTGCATGGATTTGCAAGATTGGTCATGATTAGTGTATGAAGATTGTACTGTATTGAGGGCTTGTGATAAGCTTTGTATGTTTGTATGAGATTTTCATATGATCTCCATGTTACATAATATATATTTCAGCTTTAGGCTTTCTCAGTTAAAAACTATGTTATGTGCGATTGAATATTTTTGTTTATGCTTCACATGTGTGTGCAATTAATTTTTCCGCAAAAGATTAACAAGTGGAATAGATTCAGTATCTTGCATAAATTTAAATAGTGTGAGATCAGGTGGATCTTGGACATATGCATACTTAGTGCATATAATTTATACATGGCATCGGAGCATTGTTGATTGAATATTGCAATTGCGAAGTGAGTTTGTGCTGGTGGACAATTTGAATTTGCTACAGAAGATTCTTGGTGCAGAAATCGAGTATACATTGAAATGTCTTTCAACGGGTTGAGATTAGAGTATGCCCTTGATGGGAGCTTGAATTACATAGCCTGGAATGACAGGATGGAGGTGGTTCTGGAGGATAATGGGCTGAAAGAGTTCATTGATAGCGATGTTCCTAAGCCAGGATCTAGCGATGCTGCATTACTTGATGCATGGCAAAAGAAGACTGCAAAGACGAGGAGCATTTTGTTGGAAGGTGTGAAGGACCATATTGTGTCTAGAATTCATGGGAAATCCACTCCATTCTTAATGTGGAAGGCTTTGACAAACTTGTTCCAAAGCAGAAGTGACCAGAGGAAGTTGGCACTTAAAGACAAGCTCAAAAAAATAAAAATGGAGAAAGGCGACAATATTCCAAAATACCTCACGAAGTTTTTCCACTCCAAGGATGAGCTGGGAAGTGTGGGGGTTACTTTTGATGAAGAATACTTGGTGAGCTGGGCTCTCCTTGGGCTTCCGAAGAGTTGGCATAACTACGAAGACTCTATCAATGGACGGGAGAAACTGTGGGGATGGGAGCGACTTTGGTCATATTTTGTGCAGGAGGAGATAAGGTGGGGTAACAGGGATGGATCTTCATCGAAGAATGAATATGAAGAGAAATTCACTTTGGCTTCCAAAGAAAAGAAAGGGAAGGGGAAGAAAAATCCTTCAAAATCTGGTGCTAAAGGAAAGAAGCAGGATTTGTCCAAAGTGAAGTGTTTTCACTGTCACGAACATAGACATTGCACCACTAACTGTCCACAGAAGAAGAAGAATAAGTAGGCTATTAGATCTGAAGTTGGAGAGGCCTTAGCCTCGCAATTTGAGCTGGATTTTTCCTTGATCACATGCTTGGTTTCAAGTTGCATGGGATTGGTGTGGTATCTTGACAGTGGTGCATCTTTCCATATGACGAGAGACAAAGAGTTGTTTAGTGACTTGGAGGAGAAGGACCTCCAGATGCACATAGATATGGGCGACGATGGTTGGTACAATGAAACTGGCATTGGGACCATTACCTTTGAGAGGGAGTCTGGTAATCCATTCTTGTTGAAGAATTTGATGCATGTTTTGGGTCTGAAGAAGAACTTGGTCTCAATCGCAAATATGGAAGTCAAGGGTTATGATGTTGTTTTCAGTGAGGGAAAATCCTTCCTTCGACATAAAACAATGGGTCAAACCAAGAAGATAGGGGTTCGAATTAAGAATCTCTATAAGCTAGAGGTAGATGGCTGCGTTGCAATGGTGGAAAAGAAGAAGAAGTGGTGAGCCGGGATGAGGGCGAGTTATGGCACAGGAGATTGGGCCATCTTCACCATGGCGCTTTGAAGATTTTGCAGCAAATTTCTACTGGACTTCCCAAGGGTACTCTTGCACAGTCAGATCAATGCAAAGGATGTACAATGGGTAAGTTTGTGAATACCACCTTTCATGAGAAGGAGAATCGTGCTTCCGTGATCCTGGAGAGAATTCACACAGACGTGTGTGGACCATTCTCCGTTGCTTCAATAGAAAAACACAGGTATTATGTGATATTTGTTGATTATTATTCTCGTAGATGCTGGATCTTCTTCATGCAGAAGAAGAGTGAAACGTTCTCAAAGTTCTGTGAGTTCAAGGCATTGGTGGAGAAGGAGTCGAGGAAGCAGGTGAAAGATCTACCGAGCGATAATGGTGGTGAATACATCTCGGGTGAATTCAAAGAATTCTATATCAAAGAAGAAATTCAAAGAGAAATCATAGCGCCTCATAACCCATATCAGAATGGGGTCGCAGAGAGAAAGAACAGAACGATCGTGGGTGTTGCACGAGCAATGTTGCATGACCAGGGCCTACCAATGTACTTGTGGGTAGAAGCATCCAACACTGCAGTTTATGTGCAAAACTGTTATCCTCATAGAGTACTTGGCATGAGTATACCCGAAGAAGCATTTTCTAGTAAGAAGCCTGATATTTCTCATTTGAAGATTTTTGGCTCACCTGTTTACATTCACGTGATGAAGGATGCTAGGAAGAAGCTGGAGCTGATTGTAGAAGTTGGGATATTTGTGGGGTACATAGAAACACCCCATAACTATCGTGTGTATTTTCCAGACAATCAGATGACTGTTGTGTGACGAGATATAAAATTCAATGAGTTGAAAGCCATGAAGTTGTCGCTTGAGAGGGAGCTACACTTGCATGCAGAAGAGGAAATTCTTGTTCCCAAAGATGAGCCTCTGGATGTGGATCAGCCACAGGAGGAGATTCATGGAGTGGAGGAGTCCACTCATGCAGAACCAAACTTCAGACAAGGCAGAAAGCGTACCACAGAAGCTGAGAGACTGAAGCTTGATGCAACACAGAATGTAGGAGTCCCTACATCACAGCGCAGATAGAGATAGTCACCTGATCGATATACTGGATACATGGTTATTACGAGCAAGTGTATTGTGATAGATCCATCTTATTTTGAAGAAGCAGCGCAATAGCCCACATGGGTAGATGCCATGGTGGAGGAGTATGACTCCATTGTCAAAAATAGTGCTTGGGAGATTGTTCCAAGACCGGTGGGAAAATCAGTTGTAGAATCAAGATGGATCTATAAGGTAAAGCAAGCTATTGATGGGAGCATCGAGAAGTATAAGGCAATATTTTTTTCCCGGGGCTTCTCACAGATTGAGGGGATTGAATATGAAGAAACCTTTCCACCTGTCGCATGGTATTCTTCCATATGGACCATCCTTGCTCTCTCAGCGCAGATAGGTTGGCACATTCATCAGATGGATGTGAAGACTACATTCCTTAGTGGGATAATTGAGGAAGAGGTGTACATTGAGAAACCTGAAGGATTTGAGATCTTCAGCAGCGAGTCGCATGTGTGCAGGCTCAAAAGAGTTTTGTATGGGCTGAAACAAACACCCTGTGCTTGGTACACTTGGATCGACAGCTATTTCACTGGACTTGGCTTCACCAAGAGTGAGGCGGATGCAAACCTGTACCAGATTGTGGTTGAGGGTAAAATTTTAATCATTGTAATTTATGTTGATGATTTAATACTAATAGGTGATGAGCATTTGATACACTCATGCAAGGCAGATCTTGCAAAGGAGTTTGAGATGAAGGATTTGGGCCTCCTTCATTATTTCCTTGGATGGAAATATGGCAGCGGGAAGGTGAACTGTTTGTGTCTCAAGGCAAGTATGCCCGAGAGATACTGGAGAAGTTTCACATGCAAGGTTGCAAGCCTATCGACACTCCTTTTCCAAGAAATTGGAAGAAAGAGGATGCTACATCGGCAGAGGTAGTGGATGTCACTGTTTATCGACAGTTGGTGTGTTCGCTCATGTATTTAGTCAATACAAAACCGGACATATGCTATGTGGTGAAACAGCTTTCACAAGCGATGGTTAAGCCTACCAAGCTCTTTTGGAAGGCAGGCAAGCATGTCCTGAGATATCTCAGGGGCACATCTAAGTATGGTTTATGTTACAGATAGACGGATGAAGTGAAGTTGCATGGCTTCATAGATGTAGATTGGGCAGGAAGCCCAACAGACAGAAAGAGCACATCAGGAGGGATTTTCAGTATTGGATCTACGACAGTTTCTTGGTACAACAGGAAACAAAGATCCATGGAACTCAGTTCAGTGGAAGCAGAATACATGGCAGCAAGTTTTGCTGCATGTGAGGCTATCTGGATGAGGAAGATTTTGTTTGGTTTGTTCGGTTCACATTTAGATCCCACAGTGATTCATTTTGATAATAAGAGTTGCATTAAACTCTCGGTTAATCCTGTGTTTCATGATAGATCTAAACATATTTATATATGGTATCATCATATTAGATATTGTGTGCAGCGGAAGATCATGTTGCTTTAGTACATTCCTACGGAGGATCAAGATGCAGATATTCTGACGAAGGCACTCTCCAAGAGCAAATTCGAATACCATAGAGGCAGGATCGGGGTGAAGGATAATCCCTATCTTGTTGAGAGGGAGTGTTGAGATTCAACAAGATGATGAGCTTAGTGAAAAGAGTCGCCTTCACTAAGTGGGCCCGCAGGCTATTTTTTGCGCAAGTCTATTTTTAGACTATGTCTATTTTTAGACATGATGATCATATTTCAGAAGTTGTAGGATGCTATTTGTGGATGGTTGGTCAAGTTGGAAAAATAGATGAAATTATATTTTTAGAATATTTGGTGAACTCTATTTATAGATCGTCAATCTAAAAATAGATGCATGTCGATTATTATTAGCTCTTAATAATAATCAGACTCTAAATAGCAACTTATTCTCTTGAAGCACTTCAGTTCAGTGCACAAATGTGGCACATCAGCTAACAGAAGGAATTACGCTATTCCTAAGGGTTTATTGGAGCTAATGCATGGAGGACTCAATTAGAATTCAAGTGGCAGAGTTATGACACAGTTGGAAGAAGTAGTTATGGAGTTGTATTCAGTTTAACTCAGTTAGACTCAGTTGAGCTAGTTGTATCTAGTCTAACTTATTGATACACTAATGAGAGTGGAGTGAATTAATTATTTAATTATTTCACAATTAATAACTCATTAATCAACTGAACAATACATCAGTTAACTACAGTGCATGGCAGTTTTAGTGGAGACCAGTGGAGAGATAGGTGAAAGGGCAAGATAGACTGTCTGTTGTGACTATAGTGATGCATTGATTGCATCACACACTCAGTGGAGATGCCAACGAGGATTGTGCAGTCAAGGATGGAGTAATTCAAATCATTTAGAGCTATTCTTCAGCAGAGATTGCGTAGTGGAGGCAGGCTAGTAGGATATAGAGATCGGTGCATGGATTTGCAAGATTGGTCCTTATTAGTGTATGAAAATTGTACTATACTGAGGGCTTTTGATAAGCTTTGTATGCTTGTATGAGATTTTCATATGATCTCCATGTTACATAATATATAGTTGGGGTTTTCAGCTTCAGGTTTTCCCAGTTAAAAACTATGTTATGTGCGATTGAATATTTTTGTTTATGCTTCACATGTGTGGGCAATTAATTTTTACGCAAAATATTAACAAGTGGAATAGATTCAGTATCTTGCATAAAGTTAAATAGTGTGAGATCAGGTGGATATTCGACATATGCATGCTTAGTGCATATAATTTATACATAACGATCTAGTGCGTTTTAACACCTAAGCGACCTAGTGCATTTTTACACCTTAAAGGTGTCGGTACTTGCACCTTCCATCGATTCGGTGCGTCTTTGTGGGTGACATGAACTGGGATGTTGCTAAATGCCCCGGGGCATCCAAAATTTGTTTTCCATCTCGGTTCTTGGTATGTTTATAGTACCAGTGGGTACATGGTAAAACGCACTAGTGCGTTTACACATGATGCGTGCACCAATCAGAAAAGCATCCATAAAAACCTCTGGCCGCCCAGTTTTTCTTAGTTGTGTTGAAGTTCTATTAGAAGCTCCGCCAAAACCTCTGTTACCAAAAATAGATGTTGTAGCAAATGTTTTTTTGACAATTTTGGCCAATTTTATAACACTAAAAACATCCTTTATAACCTCCGCTAGAGAGTCTTTTCCTTGTAGTGCTCATTACTAATTCAATTATTGAATTTGAGCCTTTTCAACCCAACTAACCTAAGAACACATCTTTCTTGAGATGATTTTAGAAATTTGAACTTAAATAGAAGCTCGACCTCATTTTTGTTGTAAATTGGATTTATAAAAGGGCATACTTAGTAATAGTGAATCCTCTTCCCTTGAAATGCAATAAAAAAATTGCATGGAAAAAATTGTTGTTAATACTCAACATCTTCAAACTTTTAGTATTGTGTGTTATTTCTTCGATCAATAATAATTCCATGTCTTCTCATCTTACAATAGAGCAACACATGTCATCCTAGAATTTTCAACACTTTATACACAACTCATATCATACTTAGATCATAATTTTCCTCAATATCTTCATATAATGCATCTCACATTCCAAAGGTTCTAGGAGGCATCATTCTTAGATTCTAGAAAGCTTTGCAAGAAGTTTAAAATCTTAACCAATCTTACTTTTCTTAAAACAAACTATAAAATATATGTTTTGAATTTATTTGTAGATTCGACCTTACTCAGATTTAACCTTTGAATTAGAAATGAGGTAGATATTTTTATACAATTTTAACCATAAAATTCTAACTAAGCTTGAATTTAGAGAGTAGATGCATATCTTGAATTCTAGTCCTTAATACTTCAATTATTTGAACAAGGGAGATTTTTAAAATTCCTATGATTACTGCTTCAAAAGAGACTTCAGCTCTAACATTTATTGAAAAAAAAGAGTGGTATGGTTTATAAGTAAAAACCTTTTATTCCAGCTATCTAGGACAGTCTTATTGGTTCTCCTGAAGATCCTTGGCTTACTCCAACAAGTTAAATACTTATTTGGATCACAATAGAAAATCAAAAAAAAATTATATGGAGGCTTTTTCTATTGACTTAGGTATTTTTGGACCTTCTGAAGTCATCCAATATATTCCTCTATCTCCAATGCTCTAGGGATATGAATGAGATACTTGGCCTAAGATGACAAGTTCTAAACTTTTCTTGGGGATTGGGGGCTTCAGTCCTTGATCAGTCTCTCTAAGATTTTTGAAACTCGTAATATTTGGGTAGAGGTTGAATGTAGAATGTCCTAACCTTAGATTCTTGAATTGAGTGAGAGATAGCTTCAACAATATGTGATATTCAACTTCCTTTCTTCACCAAATATCTGATACCATGTTGATTTTTTGACTGCGAATTATATAAGAACTTATTCTAAACTTGATAATTACATCCAATGATGTTGCTTATTTATCACTTCATTGTATCATTTGTTGGAAAATCATAAAGGCATAAATATTTTCTTAACGTGATAATTACTTGTGATATTTTAGTTGTCTTCGTATAGTTCTTCTTTAGTTTCTCTATGTCTTCTTATCATCAAGAAATTTTCAAAACAAAACATAAATATCAATGACACAAAATGTAGGATCTCATCATGGGAAAACCCAAAAAACACTTCTCCTCCTTAAGAACCAAATCAAATGAGACAATCAAGACCCTTTGACCAAGACTAGACCTTCCTCCGTTATCAAGGGAAACTACATAAATATAAGTCAAATTTTGGTTTGTTTCTTCACTAATCAACATCAGTCAATTCTTTAAGAAAAAATATGAACAAAATCCTTGTCCCTCTCTGCAATTTTTTACCTTCAATTCTGCAACAAGCTTGTAACTTCGGCCCTACATTATATCTGTAACAAATATGTAACTTCAAACTTGTATTATATATTTTAATTCGGTCCTTAAATCTATAACTTTGGCCTTGCATTCTCTCTAGTAATTTAATATCTCTATAATACTTCAGATTTGTGGCAGAAAAGTAAATATTTCGGTTCCCACTCATTAGACAAATAACTTCTCTCTTTCATTATATATTTCCTTCACTTTTAGGATTTCTCACATTCCTTTCTCCTTCAATAGGTAATTGCATAACTAATTTTTTTTTTTTTGTCCCCTCTCAAACTAGGTTGAATTCTCCTTTATATAGTTGTTTCAATATGTTCTATTAGGCCAACATGATGATCTGGAGGTCAACTTGTAGATTTGGCTTGTAGTGGATGAAGTCGACTTGTAGGATGGATGCTTGAGACATTGAAAACATTAATATCTTCTTTGACATAAGGAAACCAAGAGGGGTCTTGACTCTTGATATAATTTTGACACAACCCTAGAAGCCTACAATGGAGGCTCGACCTACAATGAGCATGAAACCCATGCCAAAAATAATTTTCTTTTTCAATAAAATTTTCTTTTTTATTTATTTCGACATTTTCATTACATCATGACTCAAATACAATTATGAAGACCAATTCTAGTTACATTTAGAAACATCATTAAGAAATTATATATTTATAAATTCAACCATAAATACAACAAAGAAATAGAGATCACAATGCATAGAAGAGACACAATGTTTACCCTCGGAAAACCCAACAACCTTATTCTTAGAGAAATATTTAGTTCAACAAGAGATACATTAAAGAATTATTATGGTCACATTCACAATACAACCAACAATATGTCAAGTTCAACCCTTTACACTTGTCCACGACATATCCACCTTGAGTAATTCATTCAAGGTCTGCAGTGGAGGTTGAGATTCATCCTTCTTGTCCTTGGAACAAACTATATCACTGTCATACCACAACCATCCTTGATAACTACAATAACTTAGACAAACTAACCAGCAAAGACGTCCATCAAGCATCAAAGTCAACCATTCTTAATCTACCTGTAACAGAGGCCTCATTTCCACAAGAATTCAAACTTGATCATAGAGATAAATTGGTACTCTTTCCACGGAGTGAATGCTAAAATATTTTGGCATATTACCATAGATATCAACCATAAAATCTCAACCCTTTTCCATAGTGATGAATCACAAAATCCTTGGCCCCTTTCCTCAGAGATAAAGCACAGAATCTCGGCCCTTTCCATATAATGGTTCAACTTATCCACAGAAAAGGTTTGTTCTTGCTCCTAAAAGAACAATCATAGGGAATTATCCTCTTCATAGACATTAAAATTTTCCTTGAATTTCTTCGTTTATCTTCTTCGTGCTCCTTGATATTCTTCATATGGCTAGAATATATTACTTCTTGATGCTCAGGTTGAATGGTGCTTTTAGAGGGAGGACGAAGAACTTATTTATATGCACTAGAGGGGTCCAAATGGGTGTACCTTGGGTCAAAGCCTACATGATCATATGTGAGGCTCACATGACATCTTGTGTTGTCTAAGACTCAAATTTAAAAATTCAAATTCCTACTTTTGATTTATTATTTTACCAAATCAATAAATAAATTTTATTTTCTCACAAGGATGAATAACATGCTAAGTAAAATTTTATTTTGTCACAAATATAATTTATATTTTATCATTATAGGTACAAAATTGTACATTATGAATACTTACCATATCTACAAAATTAAACAAGCCACCCCCATGCCAGCTCTTGATTTCTTGAGGGAAAAACTAAAATCAAGGATTTAGCACACAATTTTCAAACCATATTTAACACACAAAGTGAAGGCCACTCTACTTCACACATAAGAAAAGCTTAGTCTCTATCACATAGGTTTTCACCTAAAAATTTTAACTAGTCACAAGATATGAACCTCTTATGGTTTTTCCACCAATTCTCTTTCCAATTCAAATTTTTGAGTGAGAGGGAAAATAATTTATGAGAGAGAAAAACTAAAATTTTAGGAACCAAAAACTAAGAACTAGAACCCCTTAATGGTTTTTCCTTTTTATTTTTATAATCACACCTTATCCATTCATCCTCCCAATATTTTGCTAGAAGCTTCTTGGGAATACCAACCATCACATCAAGGGAGAAAATAATTTATTCAAACAAGGATAGGATTTCTCCCACCTCCCACCTCCCCCTTGCATATTTTCCTCACTAGTCAAGTTTCCCCCCTCCCTGAGGCATCATGATATATTAGTTTTTCCCTTTGTTTAACTCTAACATTGCTATTAATAAAAATAAACATCACAACATATAATAGAGTTTGTCATCATAGTATCAAGGTTGGCACCATAACATTATATGTTCTTAATTACATTAAAAAATGTTGGGTAATGAATGGGGTGTCACATTGTTCTATTTATTTGGATTTTTCCTTATAAACATTTTGAGGCAAGAAAATATATCAGTGTAATTGGCATAGTCATTAGCAAGAGTGTCATAAAAATTTTTGACAGGTGTTGGCATCTCATAATAATTATAAAATGTTAGTGGGAATGGAAGACAAAAAAAAAGGAAAGAAGCACAATGAATGTAAGGACGCACAAGTGGTCGATGAGGATGTCAGAATGGAGATAATAGTGTTGAGTAGGAAGGTTAAGTAAATATTGGTATAAGAGGAAATGCTAACTAATATACTTGTACTCATCATTAGTTGATCCAATAATTGAGTATGTAAATTCATTGTCTCTTGCTCCAGGTGAAAAATGTATAGAATGTATAGTAGGGATAAGCTCATGGAAAACAATGTTGAGTTATTTCAAAACATTCATCCTAGTTTGTTTCAGTTGGAATTCAAAACCTCAATTGGGTAGCCTTATTCGACAATTTAATTATCATATATGAGTAGGATTCCATCTTAGTTTAAATAGAGAGAATAGAATGAGAGCTCCAAAACTAAACAGACAAAATAAATGAACTAATCCTTAGAAGCATTTTTATCAATGAGGCCTCTATTTTCTTCAATTTTCCATTATTTTCCTTCATTTTCCTCCTCACATGAAACCTGTGACCTTTCACCTTCCTTTTCTCATATTTTCCATTAATTTCATAAATAAAATGACAATACATGTCTCTTTCCTTTCCAAGGCCTTTTGCAAATTTCCATAGCCATTAATTAATCACAAGTGATCCTCGTCACTATGTTTTTTTTTGGACATTCTTCTTCAAATACATGTACCATGACCATGGTTATTAGTTTTTCCTTTATTTTCTTTATTACATGGATTTTTAACTAGGGTTGTTACACGATCCCTTCTTTCTAAGATGATCCCAAGTTAAAGAATTCTCCCTTGTAATCAAGCAAAGGAACATTTAGATATTAGGTCATCTCAATTCTTTCCATAATGTCTTTTGCTGGGTAGTCTTCTCATAGGGCTGGAAACTGGCTAACATAGAATAAGCTTCTTTAAGAGTAAATTTTCCTACTAATTATTGCCCCCAATGAAGTATTTCCTGCTTATAGGAGACTCATATCACTATGTTTTCAAGTAAACGTTGGAATTCCTCCCACATGTGGATTTTCTTTGTACTAGCCCAGTCTTCCCTATCATTTCACTGCCTCCAGTATGGATTTTCTTGTGTAATATTCCAATAGTCGACCACCTTAAAATCCCCTTGTATTTTTTTTAAGTTTTTTTATGGCTTGTAACTGTTCATTTCCTTCCAAAGGTGGAAACTATTTCCAAGGTTCCTCCTAGAAATATTTTTTTGTCCCTCTTCTGACCTCCCAAAAATCATACTTTCTTACAAGTTCCTTACTCCAGACACCATAACCTTTGATATTTCCCCCAAATCATAATTGATCCTCCTGCATAGTTAGATGAAAATACTTTCAAAGCCAAATCAACTTCCAAACTTACTGATCAGCTTGTACCCAGAGCCATGAAAAATTCATAGCATATGCAAAACTTATGAGGTGAGGGTCTCTAAGTCCCAACTCGCCCACCTACTATGGTGTAACTAGTTTGTTCCAACCAACCAATGCCCACTTGCATGCTTTCGAAGAACATCCCCTTAAAATTTTACTCCATATATTCCTTAGTTGTTGACATGTTGTACTTGGTATGGGCGTTATCGATAATTTGGAAATTAGGAAGTGCTTTTAAAACAACTTCGGTTAATACTAGAAAACTGGGAAAATTGAGTGTCCTAAGGGACCAATTACTGACTTTGCATTGAGTTCTCTCTATAAGGTATTCCCATGTGGTGACCCTATTGTGATGTAAAACCAAAGGCACACCAAAATACTCTAAAGGTAGGTGGCCTCTACTAAAAACTAGAACTCGAGTTAGCTTGAGTTGGATGATCTCTAGGCAGTTGAAGAAAAACAATTTGGATTATTTTTATTAATAATTGTACCTTATTATTCCATGACTATTTTTAAGAGTTTATCCATTTTTTTTCTCCTTCCTCCATGTAGGTATACCAAATAATACGACATCATCAACAAATTGTTGATGGGAAATCAACAGATCAATCCCATAGCGCCATAGACCATAAATGTGTCCTGATTCACGTGCTTTACTAAACATATGACCAATCCCTTCCGTAAATAGAAAAAAAATAAAGGGTGATAATGGATCTCCTTACCTCAACCTTTTGGAAGGTTGGAACCTATAAGAATGTGAACCATTGATCAAGATAGATAGGAACACAGATGAAATGATAGACCCTACCCATGAAATCTATTTCTATGAAAATCCATAAGCTTGTAAAACATGGTGTAAGTATGTCCAAATTAACCTATCATATTCCTTTGATAAGTCTAGCTTGATAATCATACTTGGACGTTTCGATAGTTGTAGTGAGTGTATAATTTCTTGCATGAAAAAAAATCCATATGTTATATGTCAACCTGCAAAAATCCAGTTTGGGTAGGGGATACTAAGAGAGGAATCAATGGTTTCAATCTATTTTCTATTAGAGATGAGATAATTTTATACAGCACGTTGCATATATAAATATGCATAAAACCATTTTGGTTATCATAATGTATTTCAATTAGGGAAAGTGAGAAGAAAGTGCCATTTAGCACTAGATGAATGGATCTAGTATGTCTTGATTCCTCCACCAGCTCATGGATTTCCTCGCATAAGAACCCCCAACACACCTAGAAAAAATTTGATGTGAACCATTTAGGACCTAGTGCCTTATTCGTCAACATATTCATCACCAAAAATTCTACCTCTAAAAAATAGATTGGTCTCATCAATATAGTATTTTGTTCATCAGTGATAATACTTGGTATGTGATGTAAAACTTCATTTATCGATTTTTCTCTTTGATATATTTTTTCAGTGTAGATATCATTAAAATAGGTTACCAATTTCTTCTCGATTTCTTTATGTTTAAGTTTTCTTTATCCATCATGACCAGTAAGTGGTAAGATCAAGTTATGATGGTGCCTTTGAATCATAACATTGTGGAAAAAAATGAATTTATCTCTCCTTCTGGAATCCACTGTATCCTTGACTTTTGTTTCCATAGAGTCTCTTCTTGTTTCCTTTTGTTCTCTAAATTTTGAAGGTTGATTGCCTCAGCTAATAGTAGCTTTGTAGACCTTCCTTCAAGTATAATATGTTGCTATATATCTAACATTTTCCCTTCCAAAACTATTTTATCTTCAATTCTAACCACCATTTATGCATTAGTTCAACAAAACTTGTGGATTGTAGCCAAAAACTTTCAAATCAAAATAAACAGTTGAGCAAGGCTTCCTCCATGTCCATGTCTAGGTGAATGGGCCAATGATATGATCCCATGCAAGGAAAGATAG
This sequence comes from Pinus albicaulis, assembly GCA_034641835.2. Taxonomy (NCBI): domain Eukaryota; kingdom Viridiplantae; phylum Streptophyta; class Pinopsida; order Pinales; family Pinaceae; genus Pinus; species Pinus albicaulis. The sequence goes on from CM076574.1 coordinate 552,743,986, forward strand.
ATGATTCAACAAATATATCCTTTTTTAAAACTTCCTCGGCTATAAAAAAATATCCAAGAGATAAGTTATTTTCTTTTCCCCTCCTTGATGATTATTCCAGGTGAATTTATCGTTATTGGTATTGATTTCTACGAGCTTAAGATCTTATATATACCCATCGAACGAGGAATAAACCTGATCTAAACTGTGAATTCCTCTTTTTCTTCTTGTAGGGATCATATAAGGTTAAAATATCCACCAAAAACCCATAATGTGTTCCTTATCATTTGTTTTAACTTCCGCAGTTGTTCCAAAACAAACATTTTATCCCTTGCACAAGAACAACCATAAAGTACCAATAAGAATACTTTATTTTTCATGCCAACATATTTCAATCTATTTGTGAAGCCTTGATTTGTAGACATCCAATCCTGAAAGACAACCTTGTTTGGATTCCACCAAACCGCTAGACCACCATCATTTCCTCTTTGCATCCACTAACATTGTCTTACATCCTTTCCAACAAATTCTTTCTATTGGGTCATTTTTTCTACCACCAGTTTCATTTCCTACAATAATAAAATAGTTTCTTTTTCTTTTATAATCTGTTCTGTAAAAAATATGGTGATATATTTTAAACTGCTCAAGATATTTAATCTAAATGAAGAGACGCAATTGACCTCCAACTAGGTCAATCAATAGCTAGAACTAGTTTAATTGAATACAACTGGAAATAAATGAACTAGATTGAAACAAAATAGCAATCACATATGATTTACTGAACTCCAAGCCCTCTAACTCAAATTTAGTGAGATAATTGAGTGACAAGAGCCATTTCACCTTAGTTAAATACCTCCAAGTTGTTTGTTGATGTGGAAATTTCAAATTTTCCTATTTTGCCCAAGTCTAAGTCAAAGTGAGCCTTTTTTGATACACTTCTCAACGCTCCCTCTTAGCAAGAAATGGATTATCAACCACCCCTATCCTGTACCTGTGGAATTTTAACTTCCCTCTTAGAAAATCCTTTCTCAAGATGTCAACATATTTTACCCTATCAGAATTTATTGTAGACGCATTATCCTCCTATTCACATATTCCCTATTATATGGGATTTACGTTTGCAAACAAAAGTATCTCCCCTAGACCTAGCGGACTGATCTAGAACAACAGAAAGAAAATAATATAGAGTTTCCCTTAGAGAAATTGAAATATGGAAAGAGGCTTACTTGGAATATATCACAAGCTTAAATTTCCTCCTAACTTGTAAGCTCCAATCATACTTTGATTGTTATCATTAGAACCTACACATGCAACCAAAACAAGTAGAGGATCTACAACATCTATGTAGCATAATTCAATCATATATTCAATGTATAAATGAGGCATTAAATTATATGAATATAAACATAATATAACACATATAAGAAAACAATTTACTCTTTGTATTAATAGAAATAGGAGAGAGTTTACAACCAAAGATAGTGTTGTTCTTGTATAGATTTCCCCAAGTTGACTTGTCCTTCCTTATCACAAATCACACCTCAATGTCACCCTAATGCATGAATATGATGACTCTCTTAGATTCAAGGCAGCAGCATGAGGGCATGATCAATCTCCAAAATCCAACCCTTATGTTGTGGATGGTAGTAAATATATGAGAGTGCAGTAGTTTAGGAATTCTTATCCATTTACCAATATAGGCTTCAGATCCACTTAATGTGGGAGGATGAACTCAAGGGATAAGAGGTTAAGTCTCCAAGGTAGGATCGGATAGGATTCAAGCTTCTTATCTAAGGTAAATTGTTAAAATAACTCCTAGAAGCTTCTAGAAGAGGAAGATTCAAGATCCTCTTTAATTTTCTTTAATTTCTAGAATTAACACACCCCCAACAATGGACAAGTTTTTTTTATCAACATTGGTGTAGAAGGTTGTCTTTGAACATAGGTCCCTAAAGGTCTAGGGTTTGTTGGGGCTTAAAAGCACTGTTTTGGAGTCTTTAGACCCTAAAAATTAGTTATTTGAAAAGGTTGTGCTTAGGGCTTTGTGTAGGGATAATGACAACATGTCCAAAAATTATGATCGATCCAATTTTTAGGCCAAATGTGACAAAATGGCCTATAACAATCCCGTAAATGATGAAGCCATATATCTATATTCTTGGATTGATCGTGAAATACAAGATTCACAAAGAGCTTAATGCAACTCTAATTATCACAATAGATCATAGTTTGATCCATCTCCTGACCAAATAGTCCAACAAGTATCTTTCTCATCCTGATCATCTCACATGTTGCTTAACTTGCAGCCATGTATTTATCTTCTCTTGAGCTGAGCACCACATACCTTTTCTTCCTATTGTATCAAGAAATTAAGGCAGACCCAACACTAGAAATTCCACCTGATGTACTATTTTGGTCGGATGGACTCCCTGTCCAATCTGCATATGTGAAGTCGCATAGATTAACTCCCTCTTTCTATCTATACCATAATCCATATTGGGTATTTCCTTTGATGTACCATAAGATATGCTTTGCTTCCTTCCAATACAATTTGGTCGGCCTAGTGATAGTTTGGCTCAATTGGTTTACTGCATAGCACATATCTGGTCATATGTTCACAAGATACATCAGTGAACCCACTAGATGTCGGTAAATGGTAACATCAACCTCTTCACTTGAAGTGGCACTCTCCTTCCTCTAGTTGGTCACTAAAGTTGCCTCCATGGGCTTACAACTCTCCATGTGAAGTATTTGCAGTATCTCATTGGCATACTTGCCTTGAGACACAAACAATTCCCCATAACCTTTCCATACTTATAACTTGAGGAAGTAGTGAATGAGACCCATGTCTTTCATCTGAAATTCCCTTGCAAGAGTTGATCACCTGCTCATCACTTGTCAAAATTAAATCATCAACATATAAAACATTGATAATAAATTTACCATCTACCAAAATGTGACAGAGGTTCGCATCTGCTTCACTTTTAGTGAAGCCCAATCCAGTTAGATAGCTATCAATCTAAGTGTACCAAGCTCTAGGTGCCTATTTAAGACTATACGATGCTCGCCCAAGTCTGCACACATGAGACTCCTAATCAAATGTCTCAAAACCTCTAGTTTCTCTATGTACATTTCCCCCTAAATAACACCATTGAGAAATGATGCTTTTACATCCTTCTGGTGGATCTTCCACCCTATCTGCGTAGTCAGTGAAGGAATTGATCTAATGGATGAATACCTTCCTATGGGAGAAAAGGTTTCTTCATAGCCAATTCCCTTCAATTTTATAGAATAATTTAGCCACAAATATGCCCTTATACTCCTTTATGCTTCTTTCTCCTGCATGCTTAACCTTGAAGATCTATATTTAACCCACAACTTATTTATTTGTTGGTCTTGGGACCAGTTCCCAAAAAAATTTCTTCATGATGGATTCGTATTATTCCACCATTGCATCAACCTAAATATGTGTCTCTTAGTTGATTCCTCAAAATAGGATGGCCCAGTCACTACAAGCTTAGTCATTAGAGCCATGTAGCCAGTGTACCTCTTTGGTGACCTCCTTTTCTAACACAAATTTGAAGGTTATCCCACATTCTCCCTCACATCCTACACCAATATATCAGATTACCTAGTTATTTTTCTACCTTCTTTGGATGGTTTTGCTTGGTTTGATGTCTTCACTCAGTCTCCTCTTTGTTCCTCCATTTGTGGCTACTCGAAAAATTCCTAAGGCACCTCCTTTGGAGCTAAAGAATCCTCTTCTAGTGGGATCTGAAGCTCCCTCTCAAGAAAGCATCCCATTGCTTTCTCCTCATAAAAGTTTACATCCCTTCACACAAATATCATTATGAGGGAAGGTAATTACACCCAGTAATTTTGTGGAGTTTTAGTGTAACCCCCAAAAAATCCCAACTCTGTTATCATCTCAAGTTTCTTCCTTGAATGTTTGGAGACATGGCAGTAAATAGAGACTCCTAAAATTATAAAATGAGACACGTCCAATTGTCTCCCTAAGAAATATTCCTTTGGTGCAATCATGCCGAGAATCCAATGAGGACTCCCATTTTGCAAGTAGGTTGTTGTGTTACATTCCTCTACCCATAAATGTAGTGGAGTGCCTTAGACCTGTAGCATATCTCTCGCATCTCCCACAATGATTTAATTCTTCCTCTTAGCTACCCCATTATGTTATGGGTTTTGGGGTGCTATGAGCTCTCTTTGAATGCCTTCTTTTACACAGAAATCCTTTAAGTCATTTGACACATAGTCACCTCCATTTTCACTCCTGAGAGCCTTCACCTTCTTGTCGATATCTTTCTCAACTATTGCCTTGAATTTTGAAAACTTTGAGAATGTCTCATCCTTCTTCCATATGAATAAGATCCATCACTTCCTTGAGAAATCATCAATAAAAAGAACAAATTACTCATGTATGGTAGTGGAGGTGGTCGATAAAGGTCCACAAACATCAAAGTGGACTCTTTCCAAGACTACATGTGCTTTGTTGTCTAAATCATGGACTATGGATTTCATATACTTTCCCATGTTACAACCCTCATATACATCCTTCTATTGAAGTGATCCTTTAGGGATTTCATTGGTTATTTGCTGCATAATATTTAAGGATGCATGAATCAAATTTCCCATTCTCATGTTCCAAAGTTCATCGACATCACAAATGTGCACTTTCTCTGCCTTACTGCTTAATGCAACACAATATTCCACATCAAATTTATACAGTTTTTTCACACAAACCCTGATCTGCTTCACCTACCTAGTATCTATGTGTCTCGGAAAGGCTTTCCCTTTAATGAAGATCACATCACAACCACGATCTTCTAAAACTACTACAAATATGAGGTTCTTCTTCAGGCCTGGAACAAACATGACATATTTGAGGTGATGGAGGGGATCTCGGCTCCATCTTAAAGGTTACTATACCAATCCTGGTAGCATTGTACCTTCCATCATCCCAAAGTTCAATATGCATTTGGAGATCTTTATCCTACATGTTACTAAAAAAATCTCTACAACCTTTCATGTGGAATGAGGCACCTGAGTCCAAGTACAACACGCTCCCCATCACAGTGTTGGACATGCATGCAATAAGGGTGAAGTTTAAATCAAACTATGAAGCCAATGCTTCACCTGCTACTCCTCCTAAATTCTTCTTTCTAGAATTTTTGTGTGGACACTTTGTATCATAGTGCCCAAATTCATGACAATTGAAGCATTTTATTTTTAACAAGTCTTTCTTCTTGCCCCCTTAGCTGGATTCTGGCTTGGTTTGAGATTTCTTCCATTTTCACTTCTTGCCCTTTCCAACCAATGCAAAATTTTCTTCATTCTCTCCCTTGGATTAAATTCCATCTCGATTATTTCACGTGATTTCTTCTTGAACCACATAAGTGTTCTGAATTCGATAATTTCTCCCTCGCGTTCATCGATTCTTGATAACTATGCCAGGATTTAGAAAGGACAAGAAGAGCTAAGCTAACTAGTCCATCTTCTGCAAAATTCACACCAACCCCTCCAAGCTCATCCCGAACTTGTGTAAATCTGGTGAGATACTACTAAATAATATTATTCTTATACAGCTTGATATTTCAAAGTTTTTCTTTGAGGGCCAATTTTCTATCGTCTATTATTCTCGAATAATTTAGGCAGTGCCTTCCACATTGTGAAAGGATTTTCTTTTCGATGGATATTTGAGACAATGTGTTCTCTTACGCCCTCCGATATTATTCTCCTCGCTTTCGCTACATTTTTCTTCCATTAGGCTAGGTTCTGGGCATCATTTAATCCTGGTTTTTGAATTAGTGTCTTGACATATTCCAACAATACATTGTCATCAAGAAATTCCTCCATGACATCCTTTCAGGAAATGAAATTTGAGTTTCCTTCCAAGTCATACTCTAATCTAATTCCATTGAAGGCCATTCTCCCAACTCTGAAGAGATCTTGCTACATTAAAGCTACAAAATCGAACCTCCTGAGGAACAACTTCAAAATTATTGTTCTGATGTGAATTGTGCTCTAATACCATGTAAAAAATATGGCGATAGAATTTCAACTTCTTAATAAATTTAATTTAAATCAAGAGACACAATTCTACTCTAATTCTCTGTGGAAATTAATTCACAATTTAGAACAACAATCACAAACATGCATCAACCACATACACAAGTACACAAATTTATCTAGGGGAAGCAAACTGGTAAAAATCCCTTAAGTCTATTTTCATTAATCAGATGAATAGAGAATGTATTACAATTTATTTCCCGCTGTAAGCACAACCTACAAGTGAATGACCTTTCTCTCTACTCAATGAGAAGATATGATCCAGACTTAGTCAATTTTTGCCTCTTCTTGAACCCCTATTTCCTTGTGAAAATCCTTAGGAATTAGGCCCCTACACTACAAGGAAAAGACCCTCTAGTGGATTCTTTTGAGGAACCCCTTATAAAAATACCCTAGACATCCGTTTCTAGTGGAGGTTACTAGAGGAGGTTGGCGGGCAGAGCTGTTTGTGGGTGTATTTCATACAGTGTGCTTATCATCGTAAAACGCACCAGTGTGTTCAACACGAGAAAGCATTGGTGCGCACAAAACATTGGCACACCAGACAATGTGCACTCCGTACACAGCTGCCTAGTGTGTTTCCTTTTTGTAGCGCACTGGGCCTTTACAACACATCCGCACCGGCACCTCATAAAAAGTGCGCGAAAAAAGAAACCGTCTGGTGTGGAATGAAGAAAACGCATCGGTGCTCCCATAAAACCCGCGCACTAGAATGGGGTTAAATAAAAAAAAATTACGACCAAAAAACCACAAAAAACATTGGCACACTGGACACCGTGCACTCCATACACACCCGCCTAGTGCGTTTTATTACTGTAACGCCCTGTTGCTTGACACAGTATCTGCACCGATGCCTCATAAAAAGCGCGCGAAAATAGAAACTGCTCGATGCGGAATGACGAAAACGCACTGGTGCACCCATAAACTCGGTGCACCAGAAAGGGATTAAATAAGAAAAATTACCGCCAAAAAACCGAACAAAAAATTGGCACACCGGACACCGTGCGCTCCGTACACACCCGCCTGGTGCGTTTTATTACTCTAGTGCCCTGGTGCATTATAGAGCATCCGCACCGATGCCTCATAAAAGGCGCGCGAAAATAAAAAATGTCCGGCGTGGAATGAAGAAAACACACTGGTACGTCCATAGAATCCCGTGCACCGGAAGGGGGTTAAATAAAAAAAAAATTAGGGCCAAAAAACCACACAAAACATTGTCACATCGGACACTGTGCGCTCTGTACACACCCTTCCGGTGTGTTGTATTACTGTTGCGCACTGGTGACTTATAGATCGTCTGCACCGGTGCCTCATAAAAATCACATGAAAATAGAAACTGCCTGGGGCGGACTGAATTAAACGCACCGGTGTGCCTATAAAATCCCGCGCACCGGAACAAGGCTAAATAAAAAAATAATTACGCCAAAAAATTGCATTTTTCACTTTTTTCAGTGCTACAGTGCTCTCAAGCACCGGTACAATTTATCCTTGTCTGAGTCGCCCTGACATTGATGCTCCCATTACAATCATTGCACGTACTGCTGTTGTGAATTTCCCACCAATCTCCAGCTTGAATTTTGCAAAACGGTGGACAAATTTTATTTTGCAAATTCTACAGCCAATATGCCTCCTTGACGAGAAAATGTATAGGTATTTTTCTTGTTTTTCCATAATTAAGCCTTCTAGCGGATTATAATTTCAAATAACCTTAAAATTAACCATTTAAAAGGAAAAAAAAAATTGTCGTGCGGTGCGCTCAAGCCGTTCGGCTTGCACCGGTGTGCATTGTTGCCTGTAAATTTACAGGCCGCACCATAGCCAATGCAAATGATATCCGCACTGGTTCCGAGGCGGTACTAATAGGTGCAACATGTTATTTAAAAAAAAAAAAAATTACAGTGCAGTTTTTTACCCGACCGCACCGTTGACAATGTCGAATAGCGGCAACATGGTGCGTTGACTTAATTGTTCGCCTTAGTGCTGGTAATTTTATAAACACATCGTGTTGCTGCTATCTAACATTGTCAACGGTGTGGCCTGGTAAACCAGTTCTTATGGTATCCCCACTGGTTCCGGGGCGATATCGAAGGCACATCATGTTCTTTAATTTTTTTTAAAAAGTGTGGTGTTGTCTGTTATCCGGCCGCACCGTTGACTTAGTTGAATAGCTGCGACATGGTGCGTTGACTAAAATAGCAGCCCCAAGGCGCTATTTTTTTCAGCGCATGGCTTTCTATATTTCACCTAGGTCAACAGTGCGACCTTGTAAAAGGCCACACCGTTCACTATGTCACGATGGCTGAAGGTCAGTTCGCTGACTTAACTATACGTCCCGGGGCATAGAGTTTCGTCAGCACACTGCCCTCCTGACAGCGTACATAGTCAAAAATGCGCTATAAATTCTTCTGGAGCGCCGTCATTGGGGTGCTTAATGTTATTAGGTGCACTGAGGCCGGTGCACTCCATAGAAAGACACACCGGCACCGGTGCTTGACAGAGTTTTCGGCACACCGAATGTTTTTTTATTTTGTTGTCAAATTTTTTTTATATATGTATATTTCTAAATGCATGTCTTATTTAATAAATAAAAAACGTGTTTAATATGTCAATCATTCAGAGACGTGAAAGGAGAGAAGAGGGGGAACAAAAACAACAGGAGGTAGAGCAATATAACATGGTTCGCCTGTGGGAGGCACAAGAGAGGGAGAGAGATGTGTACCCTCACCCTATTATAGCAGCTACGCAGGGGCTCCTAAGTTAGGTAGGCCTCCTCAAGTTCTATGAGGAGGCTACTTCCCTAAAGGGCCATATTTTGGTTTTGAGACAACTTATCCGAAGGTGGAATGCCCAACAACAGGCTTTTCGAGTTGGTATCAACTAGTGGTACATGCCCACTGAGGAGGATATATACTTCATTACAGGGCTATCGATGAGAGGGGTGGATTTTCCCTCATTGCTAGGGGTTCCAGCTGGCTATGCAGTAGGGAGTCAGTTATTTTACTCGCAAAGATACATTGGAGAAAATGTACTGTCTCCTACAGAGTTTCGGGTTGTTGGTGGTCAATTACATATTGGTGCATTTGGTAGGGAGGAGGTGCAGTGTCTCTCACTTATCATTTTGACCATTTCGCACAGCACCAGTGATGGGAAACACATTAGTTGCCTGCTTCTATATTATGTTGATTCTTTAGTACAGGAGCCACAATTTGTCAAGTGGTCTGCCATTTTTTTGCACAGTTCTGTACAGCCTTAGATAGATGTCGTGCTCATGCACAATGGAGGGTGAACTTCCCTTTTGCTTTAGATATTTTTTGTTTATTTTTTGAGAGGTTTCCAGAGACAAGGCCTACTTTTTTTCGGAAGCCTCGTAGGACGATGTTTGAGGCACGTATGCACATGTGGGGGTAGATGATGCCCAAGAGGGGTGACACTGAGTTTTTCACGAGGATATCGCAGGATGCAGTGGAGTTGCTAGCCAGTGTTGATGAGCATCCCTTTTTTATGGTCCCCTGTCCTTATGTGGGTTTGGATTGGTGAGGGTGTGCCAACATCCTCTTCACAACTGATGAGCTGCCAGATGATAGAGGTAATATTACTTTTTTATATATTTAAAGTTATTCTAGCATGTTCTTTAACTTGTTTTTATTAAATTGTGTAATGAAATTGTCTAATTATTGTTGTGTACTTGTATATATTTTGCATACATTGGCTCTTTTGATGGCAAGGAGATGTCGATACCAGTACTAGATGATCTAGGTGTGGATCCTAATGATGATTAGGGCATGGCAGATGCCAAGGATCATCAAGAGGCCGGTTCTAGGCGTGGTCGATATGATGCTAGATACCAGATGGAGTTGGGTGACCAACTCAGTGCATTGATTATTGATTCAGGCATTAGGCCCGCTCATTACAGAGACATAGAGGCCGTTGATAGGCTATTATAGATAAGAAGAAGCATGTCGCATGACATTTACAACCTGATGCAGCATGTCGTAGGAGTTACGACACCTTTTATGCGACTGACGAGGATTTTTGAACATTATAGGTGTTATCACTATAAAAAAATCTCCAAACTTGGATAGTTTTCTTTGTTCCTAGTCATGGTTTTTAGATAGGTGTGAAATCATGTTAAGTTTACAGGGGTTAAGTGATAGGGTTAGAGTATCATTTTCATTCACGTAATAAAGTCTAACAACCTTGTTTCATACCTTGAAAGTCTCATATGATGTTTAGAGAGTAAAATTTTTAACCATTTTGAAAAAAATTTGATTAAGCCACAAAACCACGTTTTCGTAGCACAGACAGTGTTAAAAACTACTTTTGCACTACGAAAACGCTAGTCATTTCATAGCGCAAAACCCTAAAATTACATTGAGCGCGCTACGAAATGGGGGATTCATAGCATGTCTTGTCAGTTATAAAATCCACCAAAATTCTGTTAATCATTCATGATTAGGTGTCAACCACGAGTCTTTTCTCACACATGCAACCATTCATAGCCATCATAACATTAATTTGAGGTCATATTTCTTATGTCATTTTCAAATTTGAAAGGGGCTAGTTTTGGTTTTATTGTCTCATGCAAGAAACACATGATGCATACCCTCTTCCGAATGGTAAGCTCATGGTAAGTAGAAACCAAAGCTTCTCTTTCATTCATCAAGCGAGGCAGCATCTCTAATCAAGCGAAGTAGTTTATCAAGCAAGGTAGTTTACTCTGAAATCAAGCGAGGCTATTAGTTACAGGTTTTCAAAAAGCACACAGGAAATTCAAGGAAAGGATGATAGAGGAAAGGAATAATCATTGGTGAGGCCACTGTTTAAGGACAGAGCCTGAAAGCATTGAGGCTCTAACCAAAGACAAATTAGTTGAGGATGCCTTCAAGAAGACAGTATGTTGGAAGTTATGTGAAAAATTGCAGGGATGTCATAATCAAGTGACAAAAGAATTTTCTCTTCATTTCACAGGGTCAAATACAAAGGTTGGTCTCTTAAACTTGACGATTTCCCCTGAAATTATATCATCAGTGAGAGAGATTCCAAGGGGAGAAGAAAGATGGTTCAAAAAATCCAGGTTTGATATGGAACCTTGTAAAATTTTTCTGAAGCCAAGGTTTGAAGAAACAGATTTAACTAAAGCAATGCCAAGAAGCTACATCAAGAACACCTATGCCAATCTGCTCTACAACATTCAAAGGTACTTCAATTGTGAGGGAAGATACCATAAAGTGTACTCTTATCATTTCAAGCTTCTGTTGCATTTTACTGGAATGATTTCTTTGGATTTTCCTTTCTTCTTGTTTCAAAGTTTAGCTAATATGGCAGATAAAGTGCAGATGAAAGCTCAATACTGTGAAACTTCACTTTTCCATCATGGTCTAGTTAAATTGATTGTTTTACATTAACTTCAGATGATAAAAAGAGAATGGTCTACATTTTTGTTTTTGTGTGGATTTGGGGTGGAAACACAAGGAGCAGGTATTAGCCCTAGGGCCAAAGAAAAGTCATCATCAGAAACCAGTGACCCTACAGAGACAAGATCAAAAAGATTTGTCAAGTTAAACCCTAGAAAGCAAGTGAAAGAGCCAAATATTAAAACAACAATGCTTATTCAAGAAACCCCTAAATATGCACAAAATAGGAAAAATAAAGGTAAGGAAACAATACAGGAACATTCAACCGGAAAATCAGCCCAGAAAAGATTGACTAGAAGTCAAATAGCAAAGGAAAAAGGCAAAACAGTGGTTTCAGAAGAAGATCCAGGTTTAAAGGTTAGTTTGAATGATATTTTACAGGCTATTGATATTGAGGAATCTCCTTTAGTTCACGCAGATTTTGTAAGTTTGGATGAAAGGAAATCTAAGAAGATCAAGTCTTCCAAAAAGCTGGATTTTAATGATGAAATTTCAGAGTTTGTGTTTAAGCCCAGAAGGCATCTAACTAGGAATTCAAAAAAATTGCAAGGGCTGGATGTGGAGTTAGATAAAGCTGGAGAAGTTTCAAATTTTTATGAGGAGCCCATAGAAATTTCATCACCTATGCCGGAAGATGACCGAAACAGAGTTTTACATACTCAAAGAGAAAAGAGCAGTTATGAAGGAATTAAAGAAAATTTGAGACTAGCTAATCTTGAAATTGCTAAGCTTAAGAAGAAATCAAGAAAACATGTTGTTGAGAAGATAAAATTCAACAGAATTAAGGCTCTGTGGGAGCTTGAAATAATTTCAAAACCTGAAACAGTCAGCAGTGAAGCTCAGTATTTTACCTGGACTCTTCATGCAATCAAAGAGGCTAAATTTGTGAGAAGGATAAATGTTAATTTAAGGGCTACTAACAGAAGGTTGAAGAGGAAGATTGAAGATATTGACATTCAATTGACAAACTTTGAAGGTCAACTATAGCAGAGGTAAGGCAGTAAGTGAAAAATCCCTAATACAGTTTTGTTTTGGGAAGGACACCACTTTTTAAAGACATTGCAAAGTTGAGTTATGTTAATTTTTAAGGTCTATTAGCATCAAGGAAATCATTAAATGGCTATAAATACTCTTAAAATCTAAAGATTATGAAAAGACTGTGTAAAAAGGAGATACACAGCAGTTTCGTAGCGCGCTACGAAACTGCTGTAGGTGCACAATAGTTTCGAAGTGCACTACGAAACTGTTGTAGGTGCATTTTTGAACATTTTTGTAAAAGTTTTGATAGGTAAACAACTTGGTTTCCGAATTCTGTTGCTTCTGTTGGTTAGAAAGGGTTCACAAATGAAATACCAAGTCTCAAGGCAAAAGAAAGTGGATGGTTGAGAGATTTTTACCAAGATACAAATTCTGAGCTACGAAAACAACTACTCATTTCATAGCGCAATCATACCATCTCTCCTTTTTACTTCTTCAAAGGATCGGTTTCTGTACAGGTGGAAAAGCATGGTTCCGTGGAAGTGATAATACATGTCACTTATCTTAAAAGGTCCATACTGCCAGCAAAAAGGGTTCAAAGATCATCGAAGAAGGAAAAAGCTAAATTATAGGAAAAATGTCCCCTGTTTTGTAGGGCAAGTAAGACATGAACCAGCATGATAGCATAACAAGATTGGAAGCATCATCAAAGTCGAAGATATGGAGGAACAATTGTTAGACATATCATTTAAGTTCTAGATAAGGTTTTTTAGACATAATAAGGAGTTTTACTCCTATTTGTATTAGGACTTCTAAAAGAGACAGTTAATTGTTAGATGTAATTAATAGTCAGTTTTAGGAGAAAATAGGTGTCAATTTAAGATAGAATTCAAATTCTGCTAAGGATGGATCATAGAATCCAAGGTTGTAAGGACTCTATATGTAGCATGAGGTTGAATTCCTTAAGGTAGGGAAATTTTCATTAACAAGCAAACTATGTCACTATAGTAGACTTTGTGTTTTTATCTTAATACAGAGATTGGCTTACTACTCAGGATTCAGAAAGAGTTTTTTTGATGTTGGATCTTTCTATGGTTTTATTTTTCTACCTTTTGTAGTGGTATGAACATATGCTACTTAGAATTCATTGAAAAATTCTCTAACTTTCTGCATATGTTTGTAAACTGTGTTTTTTTCACTCTGTTACTATCTTGTTGATATATATAAAAATCTGAAATGCCCTGATTTCCTTGATAAGCTAATTTTGATATTTTGTGGAAACATACCTTGACTCCATATCCCAATAGATGTTTGTTGATAAATAATTCAACCAATCATACACTTATATCCAATTTATTCCTAGAGTTAGCCATCTAATCCTTAATTCAAAATCTTAAACCTAGTGAAAGAGCCCTCTCAGGTTGAGGAGGCTAAGCCTCAACTAAAAGTCTGGTTTGAAATAGTTACACTGAGGTAGCCTGATCAGCAGCCTATCAGGGTCATATTTTGGTGATAATATTTTGGTGCATCTTCTAGGAGCCTGAAGATTATTCATTCCCGTAATCAATAAGCTGAACTTATGAAGGTAGCAGGAGCTCAGGAAGCTATTTGAGGCTACAAAACTACCTTGGCAACTCCACACATCAAATAATCAAATTGGAAGGTGAGTCCACTGCTAGAATATCAGTAGCTTGATGAAGTTTTAAGATGAGTTCCATTGCAAGAATGAATTCCAGGTATGCCCCTATGAATTGGTCTCATATCCCTGGTTTTCCAAATCTTATGTCAAAGGTTGAATGGTTAGATGATCTTCCAATATTCAAATATGAAAAGAAAGAAAATGTTGTTCTTCATTTGGTTAGGTTTCATCTACATGTACATAGTCTTAAGGTTCAGCTCCTTGAAGACTGTCTTATGAAGATGTTTATGACCACTCTAGAAGGAAAATCATGGTCTTGGTATAAAGGTTTAGCAAATGGTTCATTATATTCTCTTGCTAATTTTCATGATGAATTCTATGAGATGCCTAAAGAGTGTCATCCCTCCTTATTCCTAGTCAAATATTGTTGTAAACATTCTATGATTTTTATTTAGTATTTGGAGGATTGTTATGATGATGATGAATTTATGGATAAGAAAATTTAGAGGCTCTTCATAACTATACATTTCAACACCTAGAAGAAAGGATAACATTCCATGGAATGCATCATGGAAATCAACAAGAGTATACTCATGAAAACCATGTTACATCCTCCAAGATTGATGTAAAGATGCAACAAACTTGCCAGTCTTTGGATCATAAAGAGTATGAAAATCATTGCAAACACCAAGGAGAAATATTGGAAGACAATTTTTATAACCCTCAGGAAGAGAAAAAGGTTGATTATTTATGTCATACTTTGCAGCAGCCTACTTCAAAGAATGATCATAATAATGAGGAAAATTACATTGTCTAAGGGAATCATTCAAAATACCAGTTGGATAGCTTATCAAATAAATTTTGTGTGGCTAAAAATCAGTTGTTAGAAGTTACAAGATGTTATGAGGATTATCAAGCGGATCCTATAGCTAAATACATGGAAGATTTTTACTCTCCAGTGTTTCAGTTTTATTTTTACTATGAAGATCAGTTACAATTCCAGTGGCAATGGTCATCACAATATCATAGTTTCTTCGAGTTCCAATGCAGTCAAACAACTCAAATATCAGATAAAAAAAATTACTGGCTACATTGTAAATTTCATATTAATTGAGCTGAATGAAATTTTCAGTTGATAGGGTAGGTAGGAATGTGAAAATAAGCTCAAGGTTGACTAAGCATTTTTAGTAGGTATAGTTTGAAGCAGATTGGGCAGAATTTCAGGGTTTTATTTTAAAGGAATGGATTTTAGCACTGGAGGTACCAGTTCTTAGTGTACCACAGGGGCACACTATCCCAAGTGGAGCCACTATTATCACTATAAAAAATCTTCCAAACTTGGATAGTTTTCTTTGTTTATAGTCATAGTTTTTAGATAGGTGTGAAGTCATGTTAAGTTTTTAGGGGTTAAGTGATAGGTTTAGAGTATCATTTTCATTCACGTAATAAAGTCTAACAACCTTGTTTCATACCTTGACAGTCTCATATCATGTTTAGAGAGTCAAATTTTTAACCATTTTGAAAAAAATTTGATTAAGCCACGAAACCACGTTTTCGTAGCACAGACAGTGTTAAAAACTGCTTTTGCGCTACGAAAACGCTGGTCATTTCGTAGTGCAAAACCCTGAAATTACATTGAGCGCACTACGAAATCGGGGATTCGTAGCATGTCTTGTCAATTATCAAATCCACCAGAATTCCGTTAATCATTCATGATTAGGTGTCAGCCATGAGTCTTTTCTCACACATGCAACAATTCATAGCCATCATAACATTTGTTTGAGGTCATTTGTCTTATGTCATTTTCAAATTTGAAAGGGGATAGTTTCGGTTTTATTGTCTCATGCAAGAAACACATGATGCATACCCTCTTCCGAATGTAAGCTCATGGTAAGTAGAAACCAAAGCTTCTTTTTCATTCATCAAGCAAGGTAGCATCTCTAATCAAGAGAAGTAGTTTATCAAGCGAGGCAGTTTACTCTGAAATCAAGCGAGGCTGTTAGTTACAGGTTTTCAGAAATCACATAGGAAATTCAAGGAAAGGATGACAGAGGAAAGGAAGAATCACCGGTCGGGCCATTGTTTAAGGACGGAGCCTGAAAGAATTGAGGCTCTAACCAAAGAAAAATTAGTTGAGGATGCCTTCAAGAAGACAAGATGTTGGAAGTTCTGTGAAAAATTGCAGGGAGGTCAAAATCAAGTGACAAAAGAATTTGCTCTTCATTTCACAGGTTCGAATACAAAGGTTGGTCTCTTAAACTTGACGATTTCCCATGAAATTATATCATCAATGACAGATATTCCAAGGGGAGAAGAAATATGGTTCAAAAACTTTAGGTTTGATATGGAACCTTGTAATTTTTTTCTGAAGCCAGGGTTTGAAGAAACATATTTAACTAAAGCAGTGCCAAGAAGATACATCAAGAACACATATGTCAATCTTCTCTACAACATTCAAAGGTACTTCACCTGTGAGGGAATACCATTAAGTGTACTCTTATCATTTCAAGCTTCTGTTGCATTTTACTGGAATTATTTCTTTGGATTTTCCTTTCTTCTTGTTTCGAAGTTTAGCTAAGATGGCATATAAAGTGCAGATGAAATCTCAATACTGTGAAACTTCACTTTTCCATCATGGTCTAGTTAAATTGATTTTTTTACATGAACTTCAGATGATAAAAAGAGAATGGTCTACATTTTTGTTTTTGTGTAGATTTGGGGTGGAAACACAAGGGGCAGGTATTAGCCCTAGGGCCAAAGAAAAGTCATCATTAGAAACCAGTGACCCTACAGAGACAAGATCAAAAAGATTTGTCAAGTTAAAGCCTAGAAAGCAACTTAAAGAGACAGAGATTAAAACATCAGTGATTATTCAAGAAACCCCTCAATCTGCACAAAAGAGGACAACTAAAGGTAAGGAAACAATACAAGAACAGTCAACCAGCAAATCAGCCCAGAAAATATTGACTAGAAGTCAAATAGCAAAGGAAAAAGGCAAAACAATGGTTTCAGAAGAAGATCTAGGTTTAAAGGGTAGTTTGAATGATATTTTACAAGCTATTGATATTGCAGAATCTACTTTAGTTTAGGAAGATTTTATAACTTTGGATGAATGGAAATCTAAGAAGATCAAGTCTTCCAAAAAGCTGGATTTTAATGATGAAATTTCAGAGTTTGTGTTTAAGCCCAGAAGGCCTCCAACTAGGAATTCAAAAAAGTTGCGAGGGCCAGATGTGGAGTTAGATAAAGATGGAGAAGTTTCAAATGTTTATGAGGAGCCCATAGACCTTTCATCACCTATGTCTGAATATGATAGATACATAGTTTTCAATACTCAAAGAGAAAAGAGCATTTATGAAGGAATTAAAGAAAAGTTGAGACTAGCTAATATTGAAATTTCTAAGCTTAAGAAGAAAGCAAGAAAACTTGTTTTTTAGAAGATAAACTTAAACAGAATTAAGGCTCTGTGGGAGCTTTAAAGAGTTTCAAAACCTGAATTAGTCAGCAGTGAAGCTCAGTATTTTACTTGGACTCTTCCTGCAATCAAAGAGGCTAAATTTGTGAGAAGGATAAATGTTAATTTAAGGGCTACTAATAGAAGGTTGAAGAGGAAGGTTGAAGATCTTGAAATTCAATTGAAAAACTCTGAAGGTCAGCTACAACAGAGGTAAGGCAGTAAGTGACAAATCCCTAATACATTTTTTTTTGCGAAGGACATCACTTTTTGAAGACATTGCAAAGTTGACTTATGCTGATTGTTAAGGTCTATTAGCATCAAGGAAATCATTAAAGGGATGTAAATACTCTTAAAATTTGAATATTATGAAAATACTGTGTAAAAAGGAGATACACAGCATTTTCTTAGCGTGCTACGAAACTGCTGTAGGTGCACAACAGTTTCGTAGCGCGCTACAAAACTGCTGTAGGTGCATTTTTGAACATTTTTGTAAAATTTTTGAGAGGTAAACAACTTGGTTTTTGAATTCTGTTGCTTTTTTTGGTTATAAAGGGTTCACAAATGAAATACCAAGTCTTAAGGCAAAAGAAAGTGGATGGTTGAGATATTTTTACCAAGATACAAATTCTGAGCTACGAAAACAACTACTCATTTCGTAGCGCAATCATACCATCTATCCTTTTTACTTTTTCAAAGGACCTGTTTCTGTACAGGTGGAAAAGCATGGTTCCATGGAAGTGATAATACATGTCACTTATCTTAAATGGTCCATACTGCCAGCAAAAAGGGTTCGAAGATCATCAAAGAAGAAAAAGGCTAAATTATAGGAAACATGTCCCCTATTTTGTAGGGAAAGTAAGACATGAACCAGCATGATAGCATAACAAGATTGGAAGCATCAAAAAAGTCGAAGATATGGAGGAAAAACTATCAAAGATATCATTTAAGTTCTAGATAAGGTTTTTTAGACATAATAAGGAGTTTTACTCCTATTTGTATTAGGACTTCTAAAAGAGACAGTTAACTATCAGATGTAATTAATAGTCAGTTTTAGGAGAAAATAGGTGTCAATTTAAGATAGAATTCGAATTCCTCTAAGGATGGATCATAGAATCCAAGGTTTTAAGGACTCTATATGTAGCATAAGGTCGAATTCTTCAAGGTAGGGCAATTTTCATTAACAATAAAACTATGTCACTATAGCAGATTGTGTGTTTTTATCTTAATACACAGATTGGCTTACTACTCAGGATTCAGAAAGAGTTTTTTTTATGTTGGATCTTTCTATGGTTTTATTTTTCTACCTTTTTGCAGTGGTATGAACATATGATACTTAGAATTCATTGAAAAATTCTCTAACTTCCTGCATATGTTTGTAAACTATGTTTTGTTCACTCTATTACTGTCTTGTTGATATATCTAAAACTCTAAAATGCCCTGATTTCCATGATAAGCTAATTTTTATATTTTGTGGAAACATACCTTGACTCCATAGCCCAATAGATTTTTGTTGATCAATAATTCAACCAGTCATACACTTATATCCAATTTATTCCTAGAGTTAGCCATCTAATCCTTAATTCAAAATCTTAAACCTAGTGAGAGAGCCCTCTCAGGTTGAGGAGGCTAAACCTCAACTAAAAATATGGTTTGAAATAGTTACACTGAGGTAGCCTGATCAGCAGCCTATTAGGGTCATATTTTGGTGATAACAATAGGTGTGGTCATGACGTAGTAGGTGATGGACAGTCCACAAGCAACAACTATTCATCTCATGATCATTCACCTCGTGTCGCGTCAGATGAGCATGAGCCTCCACTAGTATCCAGCAACAATCATCATGGAGATGAGGTTGGACCATCGGCCACATCTAGTCAGTAGCCTGCAGCATCCATCAATACTCATGATCATGAGTAGGCTAGACCATCGACCGTCGAGGCTGCACCATTGACTGAGCAGGCCTCCACTAGTACTGATATTGATGTTGTAATACCATCAGCTGATCTATGACATTTATACTACAGTTGTATATTTTTAACATTATTCAGCTATATATATAAATGGTCCATGTATTTTATGTTCATGTTGCAGTTGTATTTAATTTACGTGTTGGTGATCATCATGATGTGTATATTGTTAGGTCATGTTAGATATGTGCATTTAATGTGTGTGTGATGATAGCATGAGTTATTTGACATGAGATGTATATTTGATGTTTGTGTTGTGATGAATATGTTAATATTTAATGTTAATTGTGTTTTTTTAGATGATCATGATCACGATGATGTTAGCGATTTTGAATGTGTTTTTTTAGTCAAATATGATGTTTGCACGATGGTTATCATGAACGTGATGTTTATTAATTAATTTAATACTAAATGATCATGATATTGTAAATTTGTAATATTTGTAATTCTAATTATATGTAAAATTATAAAATTGTAAGTGTAATGGTATATATGTAAATTTGTAAAATTGTAATGGTAATTGTAATTTTTTAATTTGTAAAATTGTAATTGTATATATGTAAAATTCTTAAATTGTAGTTGTAATTGTAATTGTACGTGAAATTGTAAAATTGTAACTGTAATTATAATTCTAATTCTAGTTCTAATTGTATGTAAAATATTTGTAAAATTTTAATTGTATTACTGCAGATTGATTGTTATTGTAAAATTGTAATTGTATGTAAAATTCTAAAATTGTAATTGTAATTGTATGTGAAATTGTAAAATTGTAATTGTAATTCTAATTCTAATTTTAATTGTAATTGTATGTAGAATATTTGTGAAATTTTAATTGTATTAATGTGAAATGAATTTATTAAAAATTTAAATTTGTAAATTTATAAATTTTAAATAATTGTAAAATAATAAATCTAGAATAATATGATTTATTGTAACATAATAAAGTTTAGAAAATAATGAAAATAAATTCGTGTACTTTAGAATTATGATTATTTTATTATGATCTTAGATACAAAAAAAAAAACTAGTTTATACAGTACACCATTGTTTTTGAGATCAACATAATTGCAAATAATTATCAAGTGAATTATTGATTTTAACATTAACACAATGAAAATTACCAATTAATTCAAAATACATATTATAATGTTTTGAGAAAACTATCTTAAAAAGTATAAATATTGATGAAATAACACATGTACCATATCACTCTCGGTTCTCATGATCACCCTCATTATCTTCCAGCTCGCATGGCATGATAATATTATTGTTCTCAAAAATATGTTTTGATCTAGGGTCATGTGTCAAGACGAACCACCAATCCCTATCCAACACATCTGGGTAAAGAAACACCTGGTTGCAGTGTTTAGGGAAAACATAGGGCTCCTTAGCTTCATCCCACATCTTTCTAGAGTTGATAGATATCATCCTACTATCACAATCTTCCTTTACATTATTCCGATCAAAGGTGTCCCACCACTTGCACCTAAAAATAAAACATTGGAAAGAAGAGAAATCCACTTCAACGATATCTTGTATCTTTCCTACGTAACCTAACATCCCTTATACTAGGTTTTAACCATGGTGGCTAGATCGACTAGATTGATCAAACTCGACTTCCACTCCATAGCCTGGTGTGATGTTTCCAACATCGGCATTTTTTGTGCGAAAATGGTGTCCATATTCCCACATAGATGGGAACAAATGCACCTATTATAAAAAAGTTTAAAAAGGCATATTATCATGTGTCTTATAATAACCCAACAGTTAAAATATGAAATGTAGATGTCTTATTATAAGTTTCAAATTTACATATAAATTAAAAATATTATTACCAAGTTGCTGCACCCAATCCCTACGTTTAGTGCATCCTCTTCAGCACGCGGGTAAAAACCAGTAGCACCGTATTTCTCTCTGACTTGGTCAACAACCCAACTGTTGGGGCATAATTTTGGCATATTTTCTTTTAAATGATCGGGATAATGCACACTTCTACCATTCAACCGTCTGAATTCTTTCCTGTCACTATCCCATTTCATCCTCTTTTGTTCGTATAATATGACCCACAGTTGTGTCACTTCAGAATTGTAACGAACGAATTTATTGATTGCTTCAATTTCTTCATTTGCTGATGAAATAAAACCAACATTATATAGTACTTAGAGATAAAAATAGACATTATATCGAAGTTCAACATGAATACTAGTTACTTTTTGTAAATTTGAAAAATTATAAGTCGCTTGCTCTTTATCAAGCGCTTTTGTCCACTCGTTTGGAGCAACTCCCCTTCTCTTTTGTCTTCATCCCTTTCATCGTCCCAAATCATCGCACCTGGTCTATTGTCGATCTGCTTGATGTACTCACTGGCATAATAGAAAGACTCATATAATATGTACCCCTCTGCCATAGACCCCTTGAGTTTTTCCCTTTGTCGAAAAAAACCTTTCAATTTCTTCATGTACCTCTCTAAGAAGAACATCCAACAACAGGAAACCACCCCAACTAATTCAACCTCATCTACTAGGTGGATTAGAAGATGAACCTATAAGTTGATGAAACTCGTCGGCATTTCCTTCTCAAATATACAAACAATCTCAAATATCTCTTGACGCCACCCTGGAATGCTAGCCACATGAATCTCCTTTGACGTGATCCAATGTACAAATGCAGATATTTTAGATATGGCACATCCTAGGTATTAAGGGAATTCATGTTTCACACACCCACGCACGAACAAAGGATAATGACACTGCAAAGTTATAAACGCGTGCAATAATATACAAAATTAGTTATGTTTTATGATCCCCGCTTGGGATACAATTTATTAATATAAAAAATAACAAAATCATGCTTTTGACATTATACATACTCTTAGTAGATTCAAATGGTCATTAGATTTCAACCCCGACAAATGGTCATCCACAGTGAAGCAGCGCTGTAGTGAAAAGTCGTATGAATTTGGCACCCTCACATCCATTATAACTTCCTTTGCCAAATATATATCATCTTTTTTTTTAAATCCACGGGACATCACCTTCTTTGAAAAACCATGAATTAGAGGGACCAGTGCCTTCCTCTGATCCCGTACTTTCTAATCGTTTTGGCCAATGTTTCTTTTTACTTTTTGAAGTAATAATATCTTTCCTAACAACCAATGTGTCACTTTGTTTCGATGATATGTGCCTCCATAAAGAAGATGAAACATTTTTAAATATATGCATGGGATCTAATAAGTGGGCAATCTTAAGATGCTTCCAATATGGGAGATCATAAAAGATAGATTTCCTTTTCATTCCAATGGGAAATTTCTCAACATAGGTGTCGAAGAAATCTAGATCATCGAACATAGGCTCCCCATTTGAATCGAACATTTTTATGAACTCCTTCTCCTTCTCTCTCTCATATGCTCTAAGCCATTCAACTGGTGTCATTATTAGAGGCCTTTGGGTTCTCTCTCGTTTACCATTGAAAGTGGATGCTTCTCTTCTGTAAGGGTGTTCTTCTGGTAGGAATACCATACACTGGCTTTCGTAGGTCGTTGGACCATCTAGCTTTCAGATAAGGTCTGCAACATTTACATCCAAAATACCCTTTTGTTACAAGACCTGCAAGATTATATTTGTATACATTAATTAATATGCATGGCACGTTAAATAATATCATGAAGATCAGAACAAATATTACAATGAATTAAATAACTAATATTTGAAAGAATATTGTTACGTATATAAACAAATCAATAAATTAAACACGTAATTTACCAGAAAAAACTCCTAAGCCTGGATAATCATGTGTCGTGTAAGCACATATGCCATGCAACGTAAAACTCCTCTCTGCTACGATGGGTCTTGATACATCTTATACATTTATCCCATCCCATAATTCATTCAATTCATCTACCAAAGGTTATAAGTAGACATCCATATTCTTCACTTGTCTTCTACTAGGGACTATGAGAGCCAACATAAGATGTTCATTCTTCACGGACAACCATGGGGGGGTAATTTTATTGATCACTACTATAGGCCAAATAGAATAGTTGGTGTTCTGGAGGGACTATGGGTTGACGCCATCCATGGCTATGCTGAGTCGTAGACTTCGTACTTCATCCTTGAATATTTCGGGCCATGCATCCTCTATATGCTTCATGGATATTGAATCAGTTGGGATTCACATAACTCCCAACTCACTCCTGTGTGAGGCATGCCATCCTTGCAACATAGCTAATTCTTTGCAACGAAAGAGCCTTTTAATCCTTGGGATTATAGGCATGTGCCTAAATATTTTAAAAGGAGGACAAGTACGTGATTTACCCTTACTTTTTGATTTATCATACCCTTCATGCCCACATTTAGAACACATCTCTTTGTTTTCATATTCTCCTCTATATAGAATACAATTATTTGGACATGCATGATACGATATGTACTCAACACCCAACATTTTCAACAATTTCTTTGCCTCTTCGTAGCTACCGGGCAAGACATTATCACTCGGAAGAACCTTATCTTTGAATAACCTATAGTTGGTGATCATTGAAAAATATATTAATAAATGTACATTAATGTCGATATAATTTTTAACGTTCATAAAATTTACCATTGTAATGTTCATTGTAGTGTACTGATTATATTTCAAATTTATATAAGGGAGTACTTTATAGTAACTTACCTCAAAATTTCCGAGAAACATGCATTCGAAAAGTTAAAATTTGCTTTCAAGTTGTATAGTAACATCGTTGTCCCCAACTGGGTAGACTTTGACTGGCCATCGAGTCCAAAGAGAGGGGTGGTGGAAGCAAATTTAAGGTTTTCAAAAAAGGTGTCAGTGATATGAGCATCATCCCCTAGCTGATCATTTTTTTGGAATGCATCTAACAACATTGTATCCATGGCAGTCGTATCCCTTAAGTAATCATCCATACCAACCTCTATTTTATTGTCTCCATTGCCAGCTTGTGAAGAACTACTATTGTTGTAGTCATTCCTAATTGGTGAATTTGGACATAGCAGGAATTGAATCAGTGGTTGATTCAACCATTCTTGGTATTGTTCCTCTTCGATTTTTTCTCTTAATTCAGTCTTCTCTCGATTTTACATTGTCGTGGGGTGAAATTGAAGAAGGTAGGTAGGTCGTTCATCATCACTAGAATCCTAATAATTAAAAAAAAAAATTGAACATGATTAGTACAAAATATATGATATCAATTAGTAACCACATTGACAATATTGCATGATTATAAATTGGTTTGACGTTGAAATAATTACATATTAATCAATATATATACCAAACAATTATAATTATAATTACCATCATTGTCCCGGGATTGTGGCTAGAAGATGCAATATTGTTACAATTGGCAAGATGAAGCGGTTGTCCATTTTCATCTACCAAATGTGCCTTGCGGTATGCAGCTCCTGATAAGAAATTCCGACGTTTTGGAGCAGTTTGAATATTTTGTGCATCTGAACTCGATGCTGAATCTGCATGAACCTGCAAATTTGTATACATTTTAAATTTAATTAAGTTGTGCATGATTGACTGCATCGATAAAAAACATAAATTCAATCAGATAGTGAAAATATAAAACAAATCTGAAGTAAATATTATGTCTCCAGATGGATAGGGAGAACTCCGCGATGGACTTTGAGAAATATTATGGAACGAGCTGGATTTTGAAGAATTTTCCATTCCATATAATATATGATATTTTCTCCCTACATTTGAGCAAAACAACAATAATTTTTTTTGCACAAACCTAAATGTAATTTCAATGCGTAATGTACAGATAATTGTGTCGATACGTTTTTGGTATTGTGCACCGGTGGCATTTTATAACCCACCGCACTGGTGCAGTTCGATTAAGAGACACACTGGTGACGAATAACTGCAAATAAGAAAAGTGCAACTCTATTTTCTTTAAGTAAAAAAGAAACGGTAAATTGAAAAATTGGTGGAAAAATATTTTCGAAAATCTAATTTCATAAAACATTTCTTTAAATACTAAACATTTTTCATTATTTCACTATTTTTGCAAAAAAATTCAGCGAGATATTTGCAAGATACATACCTGGAGAAAATAAAGCGCAAGAGCACTATGGAGCAGGGAAATACATTCAAACAGAAGTATTCAGACAATCATAATTCCAAACCTCTAGTGATTCAAACCTTCTACCATAGAATTTCAAACGATGTGAGTAAAGTTTATTGGTTTTTTTACCTTTTTTTGCAGTTTTTTTATGCAGTAAAAGAAAAAATCAAATTTTATTGTTTTTTAAACTTTTTCTGCAGTTTTTTATGCAATAAAAGAAAAAATAAAAGTTTATTGTTTTTTTTACCTTTTCTGCAAATTTTTTTACTTTTTTCTAAAGTTTTCAGAAACAAAATAAAAATAAAAAAATCTATTTTTAGAAACAAAAACCCTAGATTCTTTTTGTTTCTGCCCTTTCTTCTCCCTCTTTCTGTAATTTTAGAATTAGGGCTTTTCAATTTATATTTATAGGGTTTGTATAGTCATAAGACATCCAACCCACAGGATGACTTACATAGTCAGACCCCAATCCATGTCGGCCCTTGCGTGAATTAAAAAAAAAAAACAGATTTTTTTTCCTCGGTGCGCCCTGCGTAACATAGTGCACCAGTGCACTCTGTTATACCAGCACACCATGAAAGTACAATGATAAAAAATAAAAAAGTAAAATATGTTTTTATTAGTGTGCCATATGAAATATATGGCACCTGTGCACTATTTCATTATGGTGCACCGCAAATGTGCTGTTTCGTAAAAAAAAAACCATTTTGGAAACAAACCCTACATTTTTTTTTGTTTCTGCCCCTCATTCTTTCTGTGATTTCAGAATTAGGGCTTTTCAATTTATATTTATAGAGTTTGTATTGCTAAATATAAGCCTAATACATCCAACCCACGAGACGACCTGCATAGTCGGATCTCAATCCATGTCGACCCTTAAGTAAATTTAAAAAAAAAAAAGATATATTTTTTAGTGCATCCTGCGTACCTAAGTGCACCGATGCGCTCTATAATCCCAGCACACCGCACAAGTGCTGTGATAAAAAATAAAATAAAAAACAAAAACAAAAACAAAAAACAAAAACAAAAACAAAAAAACAAAAAAAACAAAAACAAAATATTTTTTCTCAGTGCGCCATTTGTAAAATATGCAGCCAGTGCACTATTTCATTATGGCACATCGTGAACGTTCTCTTTTGATTAAAAAATAAATAAAATAAAAAAATAAAATAAAATAAAAATACAAACCTTACATTCATTTTGTTTCTGCCCTTTATTCTCCCTCTTTTTGTGATTTCAGATAGGGTTTTTCAATTTAGAATTATAGGGTTTGTATTGCTAAATATAGACATAATACATTCCACCGACAGGACAATTTCCATAGTTAGATCCCAATCCATGTCGGCCCTTGCATGAATTTAAAAAAAATAGATTTTTTTTATCGGTGTGCCTAGCATAACCTAGTGCACTGGTGCTCTATATTGTACAAGTGCACCACATAAGTAATGTGATAAAAAATTAAAAAACATTTTTTTTTATCGGTGTGCCATATGTAAAATATGGCACCGGTTTATGCTACAAAAACTACCACTGGACGATTTTTATTATTTTATGATGGTTAATCGGTGCGGTGATTGACATGTAACGCATCAGTGCTCCTCGTTGACATAGAGCACCGTACAGTCTATTATAATGTTTGTGCGGTGTGTTTCTAAGACACCCACGCACCGACATCAGTGCGTACACCATGAATGTCGCACCGGTTTCTTGAGATTTTTTTTTACTTGAAAAGTTGACAATTTATTTATAAATATATTAATGAATGATATGGTACAGATTTGAAATTGATAAAGAAATGACTGACAAGAGATCAAGTAACAAAAATACTGATAGCACATCAAGAAAAGCAAAAAAGGCAAGTTCTTTGTAAATTCTTTACAAAAAATATTATTTTTGAACTATATGTAAGTTTAACGAATATGTATTATTTACTGTGTATCATGCAGAGCCACAAAATGACGAAGCTCGATAAGATTATTTATGATCTAGGACCAGAAGAGCGTAAAATCTTGATGGAAAAATTGCAAAAGAATGAATCAGGTGAATGAAAAAATATTATCAATCCAATATGAGTTTTTTTTTTTAGTTTTCATTAATAATATAATTAAAATTATTAGATAACATGTGTCAAACGATATATTAATTCACATATGTTTAATATTCTACAAAGAACAACAATTGAAAAAAGGAATGTTGTTCTAAGAAAAGAAAAAAAAATAGAACATGCAAATGAAAATGAATTGCTCCTTAGCTCATCTGGAGTGGTGTTGGAGGTTAATGAAAGGGGGGAAATCTTTTACAATAGTTTGAGGGATCTAGTGGAACGAATGTATAGACGTTCTTTTCAATTACAATACAAAAACCAATCCAATGATTCCAAGAACCAAATTTTATCTAAACTATAGGAAGAGTTTCCAGATAATTGGTCAATGAGACATGTCAGACTTTTAATATAAAAAACGTACAACAACAAAAAAGAAGGAATGAAAAAGTAATATTCCTTTAAATGTTTGTCTAGAATTATTTATAAATATCACTTTTGTTATACTTACTTTTCATATATCAATATAAAAATTAAATAGTTTATTGTCATGTTACATTTTCAAGAAGATTATGAAAATCTCAAAAGATGAACGAGCTGATATCAGAAATATGCCAGTAGGAATGTCCAAAAATGTGTACAAGGAGATGGTCAAAGAAATGGACAAAATTGCATCACGGGAGGAGCCATCTCAACAACAACGTGCTTCAAATGTAATATGTAATCATTGAATTTTTTGATCATTAGGTAAAATAAATAAACAATTTAGTATTAAATATTAATTTTCAAGTATTTTCTTGCAGAAAAGAAAAGAAAATGGAACCCATTCAGCACATAAAACAGGACGACAAGGAAGAAAAGGATTGATATCTAAGTTTGTGAGTAATTTTTACTTCCTTATAACAACTTAACTAGATTTCATTTTTGTATTTTTTAAGTAGTTTTACAAAAATCATCATTGAATGTCTTCAAACAGGTGCTAACATACAAAGAAGAACCATCAGAGGAATTGATTGAAATTGGGTTAAATATGGGTTGTGAGTATATGTTGGCATATCAGAACTTAATTGTGGAATTTGTAAGCATCTATAGATCTTGTTTTACTTAGCTCCGTCTATAATTAATAGAAAAAATAAATCTTTTATATTAAATAGATGATTTGTTATGGAGTATAAAACTGGCAGGAAACAAAGTATGGAACTACGCCAACAGATCAAATCTTGAAAGATGGCATGTTACATGGTTTTGAAAGAATGTGTATAGTTTATGAGTCAATTGTTGCATTGGTACGTCATTTCTTTTCAATTTACATTGATGTATATTATCTAATACTGCAATTTTCATTATTCTCACCAATGTATATATAGTCATTACATTTTATTTTTATGTTTGTAGATGGAAGTTGAAGAAGAAGAAAACAATCAACACCGTGAACGAAACATTCCTGAAAATAACCCAAGTCATGGAAGTAGCTCTAGCAGCGACAACAATTCAAGCAAAGAATGATGATCACTATGTTTGGATATCAAAGCAAGGCGTTGTATTTTTTGAAATATGTCTGTGAAATCAAACATTTTCTTTAATGTAATGAACATATTGTCCCAATTGAAAGATAAAGGGATACCAGTAACTGTCCCATTTTGTATGACAAAGAATGTATTATTCATATATATATGTGTGTGTGTGTGTGTGTGTGTGTGTGTGTGTTTTAATTTATTCTATTGCGTTCTCCATTGTCGTTCTCAAATGCACTAATAAAAATTTAATTCATATGAATATTGTTATAAGATATATGTGTGTCGACTTTTGATGAATAATGAATTTTTAAAAACCCAAATAATTATGATATGATATAACAAATTAATCCAAACATCCCATTCAAATGCATTAATAAAAATTTAATTAATATGAATATTGTTATAAGATGTGTCTACTTTTGATGAATAATGAATTTAATACAATCACAATAATTGCACTGTCACTGGTCGATGTTTCTAAAAAATACAAAATGAAAACTGGTGCACGTATTCTTACACTATGAGTTTGTATTCTTAAGTGCACTGGTGCATTTTTACGACCTATGGGCACCACAAAAATACCAAAACCAATTAAAAATATCAAGGCGTTTATGCAGTACAACGCGCTGGTGTATTTATGTCTCTATACGCACTAGTGCCGTTTTACAACCTATGGGCACCGCATGAATACCGATACCAATTATAAATCTCGGTGCGTTTGTGTGATACTATGCACCAGGGCGTTTTTGTGTTTATACGCACCAGTGCATTTGTATGACCTATAGTTACCGAACGAATACCGATACCAATTATAAATCTCGGTGCATTTGTGTGATACTACGCACTGGGGCGTTTAAGTGTCTATACTCACTGGTGCATTTGTATGACCTATGTGCACCACACGAATACCAATACCAATTATAAATCTTGGTGCATTTGTACGACCTATGGGCATCGCACAAATAATGATACCAATTTTAAATCTCAATGCATTTGTGTGATATTGTGCACTGGTGTGTTTCTATAAGTCTATGCACTGATGCGTTTCTATAAGTCTACGCATCAGTGCGTTGATACGACCTATGGGCACCGCTCAAATCCCAAGAACAATTAGAATGGCCACGTGCGTTGTATCACCAACACTACGCCTGGTGTTGTTTTATACCTTTACAGCCCAGTGCATTCGCCTTTGACCGCCCCGGGGTGCCGGCTACAGGTACGAATTGGTGCATTAAATCCTAATTAGCGCACCGGTGAAAAAAACATCCGTAATTACCTCCAGCTACCCATTTTTTTTTAGTTGTTTTGTATTTCCGTTAAAAGCTCCACCAAAACCTCCATAACCATAAACATATGTTTTAGCAAATGTTTTTTTGACAATTTTGGCCAATTTTATAACACTAAAAACCTCATTTATAACCTCCGCTAGAGGGTCTTTTCCTTGTAGTGCTATTTTTTAGGAATTTTCCTCCAATTTATTGCATAATTCCCATCGATTGTACTCTGATTGCATGCAACACCTGTACACTCAAGACTAGTCTACAATTGATGTTACACTTCCTTAGAATCTTCGCCATAGATGAGGAATTTTAATTCCTCACATGCATGAGCTATTTTTGGTTCATTAATCAATTAACTGGATGGTCACTAAGTTAGATTGTTGTCCCATTGCAAAACCGACCTCCAAATAGTTCTATCAACATTTATAACTAGTTTAATTGAATACAATTGGAAATAACTGAACTAGATTGCTACAAATTAGAAATCACACATGCTTAAATGAACTCCAATTCCTCTAACTCAAATTTACTGAGTTGAATAAGTGATAAGAGCCATTTCATTTGCGTTATCTACCTCTAAGTTGTTCGTTGATGTGGAAATTTTGAATTTTCTTAATTTGACCAAGGAAAAGTAAAAATTGAGCCTTTATTGCTACAATTCTCAACATGTTCTCTTAGATATATTGGTTTTCCTCTGTTACTAAGTCCCTAAATATTCCATGATATCATCATCATGATGAAGGATTGATTGGAGTCGGTGGGACCTCTATCCGAGCCATAGGTTGGCTTGAATTAGCTAAGATTATACCTATGTTTTGTCTTGCTTATTTCTTGGGTTTTCTCCCCTTCTTTTTTTACTTTTTTAGAGAGATCCTTGAGTAGGAATTTTTCCCCTTTCTCCTTGAAATCTTGAAAAGAGTGGGCTACTAGATCCTCTACCAAGGTTCGTCACTTCATTTTCCAACCAAGATAAGCTTTGGAATAGGTCTCTCAATTTTACTTGGATAAGAAATCCAAGTCTTGCTAAGCCTAATCATTCACCATGGAAACTAACAATCATTCTTATTTTGAGTGTTGTTAGGCCTTGTGTCAACAAAGGGGAAACTTCCTAAAAAACTGGTTAAGTAGAAATATCAAACCCCCCTTGTGAATTACCCTCATCCTCCAATTTTTGTTTTAGCAAGTTCTTATCTAGGGTTATCTCTGTAGGTGGTTCTTCCATTTGGGTACCCATCGGTTTTTGAGGGTCTTCCTCCATAGCCTCTAGTGCTGAAAAGGGGTTCTTATCCACCGTGTCCTTGGGGATACTTGTGTTCTTGTTTCTCTGGTTACGTCTTCTTTTTGTGACCTTGATAAATCCATCATTCTTGGCTTGCTCCCCTATTTCTTGTTCTCTCCTTCTCGATGGACAATCCCTTATCAGGTGGCCATGTTAATGCTAGAGCCAACATATGAAGAAAACATGTTCATGATCTATAGGTTGGTCTCATACCTCTCCCAAAAACTGACATTTGAGCAAAATCTAAGGAACCTCCTTGAGAGTCTAGTTTTCCTTTGCCATGAGAATAATTTCCAACAAGAGAATTTTGGAAGGAGTGGTGTGCCCCTCCTACCTTCATATTCATTTTGAAACCCTCCTTCTCTTATGCTTTGTGACTTGATTTGGTCTGTGACCCATATTTTTAGAAGAAACCTAACCCTACTACAAGTTTCTCAAAGACCCAGAATCAAATTCACCCACTTCCCACCCGCTACATCCTCTTCAGGCAATACCACAATGCTCCTTTCCCATAAGAACTATCCCACAAACCTTACCCTCAATAAAAATGTATCGTCACGATACACCTCTAGTTATAGGGCCACACTTTCTTATCCTAAACCCATCCTATAAGAAACATTATAATAGAAAAATTAAAAGAATTAAAAGCCAATGATGTATATAGATAATATGAATATTTGAGCATTGCACCCTTCAAAGAGAAAAAAGTTATCAATCTAAATGTCCATCTAAGTTATTCATGCTCATATGCTAAATAATATTAAAATAAGTTTATTTTATTTTTTTTTTAATTTTATTTATACATTATTTTTAAATATACATTTGTAAGTGTTTTTTTAAATATAAAATATATATGCAATTTTTAATTAAATTGGATTTAAATTGAAGTTATTTGTAATACTAGACAATAAAAATATAACTATTCAATTAACTATTTCTGTATTCTTTAAGTTAATTCTTACTCCCAAATCTTTCTCATAAAAATGAAAGTTATAACTTAATTAAAACTAAATCTCACACACCATAGTTAATTCAAATCTCTCAAATCTTTCTCATAAAAATCAAATTTATAACTTAATTAAAACTAAATCTCACACCATAATTAATTCTTACTCTCAAATCTTTCTTATAAAATTTAAAGTTACAACTTAAATAAAACTAAATAACACACAAATTAACTAACTTACACTTCATTAATCATAATATAACTTGATAAAAACTAAATTCCATAAAAATCAACTCATTTATATTTCATAAATTCTAAAATATAAAAATCAACTCAGTTATATTTCATAAATTCTAAAATATTAAAATTAGAATAACATCACATAAAGTACACTTTGATATAAGGAAATTTAGATACACGTAATATAGTTTCTATGATGGATGTGGAGCCCAGTAAACTCTTTGTTCATTACTCAAACATCATCACTCGTGCAAGCATCATTCATTGGAGTTTGCGACCTATATTTCATGAAAAGATATTGTCATTGTTCACCATTATTCCCAGTAATGATTAACTCGTGTCAGATACCAGTTGGACATCATCATTTTAGGTATAGTATATGTCAGAGCACGAATCATCTCATCGTAACTTACCTGCAAAGGGATTTCAATAAGATTTATAGGTACCCAAGGCTTTCAATTAGATTCTCGAACCCAAGGCTTAGGATGCCATACCTTTTAATGTGGAACACCATACCTTTCAAAAATTAGAGGAGTAGTGTAGTACAATTAATACGGCGATACTTGGTAAAAGTGAAATGATCTAGACTTTGATGCAGAGCGAAAGAGATGAAATTCACTCGAGTGCATTGAGTTTATGATTCTGACCATTACACAATATGGGGATGCATTTCTATGGTCTTTTACACTGGACATTGCTAACTTGCATGTGTCACAAAAATTCCCCAATATTCTCATGTTCTATCACAAGCCACACCTAAACTATAAAAACAAATATCTCTAATCTACAACTCAATTAAACAAAATATAAAGTGTTGATCCTTTATAAAGAATAGATGGGACCACCAATGTCATTCCAAAAGAGCTTCTATTCCATGTTTTTAGGAAGTCGTGGCTATAGAACCACATGAACCTCTCCAACCAGCATTCTAGTCAATTAAATCTTAGCTTTGAGTTAGGACACTAGTATCCCCCCAAGAATGGCACACAAGAGGGCCATAGAAAGCATAAATGTTACCATTATCACCAAAAAGCCAAACACTGCAAAATCCCCTTACTCTAGAGAAGTTGTGTCAACTTGGAAGATATCAACTATTGACTTCTAGGAATTCAATTCCATCCAATAGCTATAGGAGCACCAAAACATGGAAATGAGGTTCCATGGAAGAAGAACAGGGAGTTTTGAACCTTGACACAAAATCAATTGTAGCAAAATCACAAACCATGCATGCACCACAAACATTAATTCCTCACTCTTCAAACCCATATTCCCACATACATTGTAGATTATGAATTATGATAGCAAATTACCATACTCTAGCATTGATGGTGACATGTGTAAATAGACCACACTATGTGTGTTTTCCAACCTTCAAAATTGGTATATATTCAACTCAAATGTATTAAAAATTAAATATATAACACAACATACAAATCAAAGATTTGCAAATGATAAGATGCAATATGAAAAAGTTCATGAATAATTAAATCTCATACACCAATATTCATATTTTTCAGAATCTATGTATTATTAGAGATCTTTAACAATTGGGCCTAGAGTATCCCTAGAGTATGCCCTAAAACTGCTTCTTCTTGGCTAACAACTCACCTTCTTTGGACGTAACAAAAGAGGATAATGATCCATAGGAATTTGGCAGGAGTGAAAGCCTGCCCCATTATAGACCATCAACAATTAGTTCTAGGTGGCACAATTTTCTTTGAATAATGGTGATGTGTCAACTTGCATTCATAGATAGCAATCAATAATGATTGTAGTCAATGCTATTTTGACAACTGAATTATAATAAATTCACTCACACACACACAATCATATTCCTACACTTAAACATTGATATACATACGCTTAACTGCGTCAAATGCATTACAATTTGGGTTCAAATGTTAAATACCATAAGATGTTTATGGAACTCAAAAGTTTATTAATGACGCTTTAATGACATCTTGAATATTAGCAAGATTGGTACTTCATTCAATATTATGTTAACAACTTGATCAAAGTCAAAAACTTGTAATAATTCATGAATGAGACTATCTTTACGATTAAAATAATGTTCAATATAAACAAGGGGGGTTGCGAGGCAACAATTCCCTACCTTGAAATCTTGTTCAAACCTATAGTTACTCCTCTACGATTATTGGTTGGATGCAATCAATTTCTTTCAAGTTGTTGAGAGGGCTTCTTGAGCTCGATGGAAGAATTTGTTTCAGTTCATGGCTTATGTAGTGGGTTAACAACTTAATAAAAAGACACCTTACTGTAGTAGGAACCTTAGCATGGACTACAACTAATAGTCTAATAAAGTGCTAATACCTTACTAGGATTGAAATCTAGATATAACCTTAATACATCTATATACATATGATATCAATATATTTAAGTTTTAATTTTTCGTAGCTACTATGGCACTAAGGCTAACAACGCTAAGGCAGTTTCCATGCATCTAATGCAAAGACTAAGGCTCTTCTATAAGGATAGAAGCTCTAGCCATTTCTAGTAGTCATAGACGGTCTCATAGTTGTGCCAATCAAAGTCGATCATAAGTAAGAAAGAGGCCTAGCCATAATTTCTAGCCAATAATAACCTTACAGTCATTCAGTCATATCCAGTCATAGCTACAGTTGCAAAGTTTTAGTTCACTTGATCATTAGTAAGTTCCCTCATCCTTGAAAATTCCTAGGATGGCAAACCTGGTACCAACATGGTGAACCTAATATCAGCTAAGAATAACAAGATGGGCTAATACAATGTGGCTATTGTGTTATTCAACTGCACTAATTGAATGGGTAGGCTACCAACATGGTGGGCTTGATACTCATTTCCTATAAGCTTTGGTCAATGCATGAATAAACTCTAGTTGGTAGATATAGAGTTGTTCTAAATCCGAATCCAAGCCAAATTTTGAGGCCTGGAAAAGGATAAAATGAGTTAAGCCTTTAGTTTTGATATTTTTCAAAGAATTGTTTACAACGAGCACCCATTTGATATTCAGTTTATATACTTGCAAGGAAATGCTATAATTTCTTTCCTCGGTGGAAAACAAATAGTATTAATGTCTGAATTTATTTGAAATAAACAGTTGTAAATGTTTTACACCATTTAAAATATGGCTTTTACTTAATACTTACATATAAGGTGAATAAAGGAGCTCAAGGAAACCAATTTTGGTTTCAATTCATGTCTATTAAAATGATAGTAGGATACTAGTATATAGTTTGAGTATGTGTCATTAATTGGGAAAAAATTCAAGATTGTCCCATGAAATTGTCCCATCATCTAGGATGCCTGAAGACTTTTCCTTGTGTTGTTCCTATACAACTGTTTCACATACATAAAATTCCAATAGAAACTTCAAATTTTATCACATTGGATCGTCAACTAACTTTTCAATGCAACTTGTAAGCTATTTCAAGTAAAGGATAAAAAAAATAACATAACATCCAAAGAAATTTATTTTTCCATGTCTCAATAAATTGTGTGATAGAAGATAGTGCGATGCAACACCTAAATCATATGAATTTCATATTAATTTAGAAATCAAAACTAAATCAACCCTATTGTTATGTAAAAATATTGTGGATCAAGCAGTTGATAACTAACTTTGACGAATTAGTTGCATGGGAAACATCACTAGCAAAGTATTGGAGAAGGTCAACATTCCAATTGCAATCGTAATCTCAAAAGAAGATTCATGCTTTATTTCCTAAGTAATGCATAACATACAAGATTGGAGGATCAAATCCATAGAGATAAGGTTTAAGATCCTTCTCTTCCGTGTCACTTGACTAGAAGTGTTTCAAAAATTTCATGAGTTTTGGCAGGCGATGCCACTATGTAAATATTTCATTCAAGAATCCTTGGTCACCCCCATTATAAGACTCTATGTCATTGTTATGATCCATGAGCAGCTGGAAGGTACAATTTGATGGTTCTATTACCATTGCACCATAGTTGAAGAGTGTTGCATTATTTCCAGTTGTTGTTATCTCTGGCATACCAAAAAGAAATTATATGTTCCTCAAGATAAGTAACTCCACGTCAATAAAAATTATCTTGTCATAGTTTGTAAGTTACCAAAGACAAAACTTACTATAGTTCCATTCATTGTATTCATCACGCTCAATCAAGTCTCCAAAGTTACAAACTCCAATAAATACAAATTATAAATGAGTCAGTTACAATGCATTCACATTCATGTATATACAAATAATTGTTGTATAATTATTTGATTAGTCCTATAAAAGTTTTAAAAGTTACTAGCACAAAAGTAGTCTATTGTTTCTATTGAATACACCATTTTATTTTAGGGTGGTTTGTCTCTAAATTATAAATAATCATTGAATCATCAAACTATATTTATTTTCAACATTTGAATCTCAAACATTCTATGATAAATAAATCACCCTAGAGAGATGTCAAATATGAATTTAGGCAGATAATATTATGGCAAGGCGCTAAGAGAAATAAATGACCTTCAAAATATAAGCAATGGTTATCCTTGAAAATATGTATACTCTAGCTGAGTTATTCATCGGGTAACAAGGAGCTTTGTCTTGTTGCGTCAAATGGAAAACCCCCTTTTCCAACAAGATTTACATATATAATGTACAAGTATAATCTCAACACTAATGGATTCTAAACAACTCCACACAAATTTGGAAGACTGTATTCTTTGGAAAAAAATTAAATGAATCATACTCGGTGAAAAATTGGCATTCCTTTCAATATTTTGGTTCTAACTTTCACACAAATCCAAATGGTTTGAAATATATATGTTTCTATGTGGATGTATTCTATTTCTCTTCATCAATCTGTCAAAGTTTGTGCAAGCCTATGTAAAAAAATTATTATTCATGCATGCAAGATATTCATGTCATGAAATTCCTCATAATGCAATCACTATAATAAGGGACAATGTAACAACTTACAATCTAGGGGCATTACTCATACCATGACCATTACATGTCAAAATCAATCCATTTAAGAAGTGAATATATTCTTGCACATCAGAACCAAGGATAAGTCAAATTTGCCACAACTAACATTTTCTGAGAAAAGTAACAAGCACTAACACGTGTCATGATGGATTAAAAACTCAATTCTCAAAATCAAAGTGTATTCCTCAACATCACAGACTCCATTCACGTCATATTCTCGCCTTTCGACAAGGTCATGCCATTAGTTGTAAAAATTGAGAAAATGTTAGGTTAACTAAACATATGACAATAGGCCATGACTTAGATCTTTGTCAATTCCTTCTTCAATACTTTTCTCATATGTCGTAAATAATTTTTTGATATACTTATCCACCATGGTTTGGAATTTTTAACCTACAAAATAGACTACAAAAAGAGGCTCTAGAAATTCTTTTGTAATGACATAAATATTAAAGAACAACCAAAGACTTCTAGTTGAAACAAATATAGAGAAATATTCTAGCAGGAATTCGGACACAACACAGTTGTGTAGGTCTATACTAATAATTTCCCCATAGAACACACTACCACAAACCAAGTGGAATCTTGTGTAAAAAAATGAGACAAGTGAAACTCATAAGTAAAACATGTATTCCATGCAGGTTCATTTTTATATTTGTAACTATGTGTATCACTTCCAGTTGCTATTAAAAAGTATTGAAAGGTTTTTATATTTGTGACTAGGTGTATCCGTTTCAATTAATTAGTGGAATCTTCAACCTTAATTTAAGAAATTTAGAAATTATAAATTATGAATAAATTTATTTTCCAGCCACTTGTCATTCCTAAAACTTTGGCACTTGTATATGGTGAATTTTACATTAACGACATGTCTCAGGCCTTAGATGCGAATTTATAGCTTCCCCACCCACCTTACTAAGCCTACTTACCGGTTTATGTCCCAACCAAAAAAACAAGCTTAAATAAGAGAGGGCCAGTTCTAGCTTCCAAATGAATTGTTGTTTACCCAAAGCCTATTGCCTAAACAAAAGTGAGTAGAGATATTGTGTTACACAATCAGGGCTAATATTTTTTAAAGCTCTAGGGTTGAGTCCTCTCCCTTCTGTAACATTACGATGATTTCACACCCTGTGAAGCAAGAGGGGATTTCAAGCAAAGGTTGAAAGCTCTGCTTTGACCTAAGAATATTAAGGCATCGATTTTGAAAGCTTTTCATATCGCGACTTAAACAAAAGAAAGATATCACGGGCGAGTTAGGTTTTCTTCATCCGGGGAGAGAATTTGTAGACATTTTTAGAATCATCAAGTAGATTACCTGTGCTGGATAAATTTTCAAATTGTGATATTTCAATATTCAAATATTTTAGTATTCAAATCCTGTTTCTGATTCAAAGTATAACAGAAACAAGAAATAGTCGCTAAATTAGAATCATTGAAGGAAGCAAGCATAAATATGGCACCTTGACTTGTATGGAGAGGCGATTAGAGGGGAAATTTTCTTAAACAAGTGATTTTCTTTGAGTATCTGTGACCTCTATGTTTTTATCTACATGAGAAGAATACAAAGACATATATAGTGTGATTTATTGATATATAGTGTGATATAATAAAATTTTAAGAAAACAAATATATAACCAGAGTCTCAAATGTATAACTAAGTTAATCCCTTATTGAAGAACTGGGATCTTATATTCTCCATTGCATGGTTAAGCAAGTAGCAATAAGTTTAGTAAACATGATCAAGCGACTGTTTATTTCTTCCTTATCGTATAGGAACCATCCAGCTAACTCGACAGGGATCCATGCCAATAACCAACTATCGAGGTTTGTTAACTTCTACAGGAATTAGCAGCAGAAATACCCCAATATATGGGAGAGGCATCAACAATAGTGTTGCCTACCAAGCACAAATTAGTCCTAATATACTTGTTTCTTTTCCTTCTCCGATTAGAAGAAAAATAATTAACATCAATGATGAATATTTAGTGGAAAACCCAAGATTTTTCTCATACGTTTCAATATAGTATAGGTAGCTTTGATATTACATGTAAATGAAGTGTTCAAATGCCTTAATACACCAAGAGTAAGGTTACAAGGAGCTTCAATGAGGCACAATTGCAAATCTAATTGGCAGTGAAAGGTGAAAAAGGTACATTTTTTCTCTTAATATTCTAATTCTTAATATGTGTAGAACAAGAGGAACTTTTAAATAATTATTTTAACTTGCCTTGAAAAAGTAGTTCTTATCGATTTCATTTGAGGCTCGTTCTTTCCACTGGTAGGGTTTGTTTTTTCTTCATCAATAGATCGACTCGTTCTTTCCACTTGCATCTTTCCACTCACAACTCATTCTTTCCACTCGTAGCATGTTATTTCCACTTGCATCTTTCCCCACAATTTTTTTCTTTCCACTCGCAGACCGCTCTTTCCACTTGCATCTTTCCATTCACAGCTCGTTCTTTCCACTTGCAGCAACATCAAGGTTTGTTTTCTCTCCAGAAGCAAAGCTTGATTATAACTTCTCTCAAATTCATTGAATCTATTATTGTATAAATTCCACATAGATTCAAACTGATATTTGTAATATGATAAAACAAAATACTTGAATCTACTCTACAAATTGTGGAAACCAATTATGATCACAAAATCACATGAACAAGAAAGAAAAATAATTTCAATCGCACAACACAAAGATTTATCTGGGGAAAGCCTCAACTAAAAACCCTGCTATCTACATATTCCATCAGCCAAAGAATATGAGAAGATTGCAATTATTTTCTCCAAGTTGATAAACCTCTGCACTATCTCTATCTGTCTCAATGATTCCTAAGAAAGCCTGGTTCAATACTTCACCAATTTCTTGGCCTCAATATTCCCTAGTTTCTTGCACATTTTCTTGGGTAATTAGGCCCCTATTAACAAGGAAACTCCCCAATAATGATTGCGCAATACATCATGTCTCTTCCTCTGACTCCATGCACCACCTATACAATTTTCTGATTATACAACTGATAGTAAACTTCCCTTTAACTCCAATCTCAACTAGGTCTTCCTCATAAATGACATACATGAGGTATTTTAAGTCAATTATCAGTTATTTTATTGGTCATTACATGTGAATTAAATCTAATTTAATTCACTTAACCTCTCACTAGTTTCTCCGTCAGTTAGAATTAGTTAACTGATTTAAACCCAAATAAATTAAGTTAATTAATTTGTTATACAGACAAATCCCTCTTATGGATAAGAGAGCTCTCCCTATATTCCTAAGAAAAACTAGAAACAAACATACAAATGGATAAATATTTCCCTAAGCCTACTTCATTTGAATCATAAATACATGAGAAGGAGAATGGTTCCCTTACCTATTTGCGAAATGCTTGACAAAGATCCCCACTCAGTCCCGATGCAGCTCCTCAATGCTTGATAAGATCTGCTATCAAAAACATAAAAGAGATCAAAGTAGTATGCAACATAATGATTCAAACAAGCTTAATCTAATGATCAAGGAGATTAGAAATTGACATCATATTAATGAATAAATAAAAGGAAAATAAATCATTCATCATTTCAGTAAGAAAATACAATTGGAAAAAAGGATTCATTTGTATTATTTCAGAGATAAAGAAGGGCCTTACAACCTTTTCCTTGATGTCATGAGGTTCCTCCCAAATTCCTCCAATCCTTCCCTTGTACGATAAGCTTACCAATCCAAATTAAACAACATAAGACTACCTTTTGTGAACTCCCCTAACCCTCTAGCCTCTACTTAATTTATAGGCCAAGTGGAGGAGGTTTTAGATCCATAAGAGAAGGATGAGATCCACTAATAGTGGGATTAGGGTTCCTTTATGAAAGAGAATTAACTCCATGATTGTGACAGGTATGACTCAAATATATATGACCTAGAAGTTTTTAGTTGGGATATATTCACTCAACAAGGCTTCTAGAATTCAATTTTTTTTTTTACTTTTCATTGAGTCATTTACACAGTCTACAGTAGGAGACAGAGCATAGTTCAGCATAGGTTTCAATGGAAGAAACTATGAATGTGTGGAAACTGGATAGGAAAAGCGCGCATGTCATACTAATAGGTTAAAAGGCCTCATTACCCAAAATTCATAATTTCTTCAAGGGTTTTAGATGCTCGCATTGAAAGGGAGTGATTTGAACCATGTTTATGAATGGTGAGAGATCCATTTTACCTGTCAAGTGTCATGGTGAAAAAAATGACATGTAATAGATTTACCCCTAAAGTGTGAAGTCTTAAAAGTCATTAAAATATTGAAGCACTTTATCATGCCAAATATTTGATCAAAGAAAATGGTCAGAAACCTACAACGATCATCCAAGGATTACAATGCAATATATATAATCATCACTGAGGTAGGAATTCCCATACTCAGAGTAAAACTAGCTTAATGAAAAAGTACAGAAATACCCTAAAATCATATCAATAGTAGAAACAATATAGATGCAACCACCTGTTATGAATCTGTCTACATAATCATGAATACATAAATCCTTGCAGCCTGGATGGATGAAACTAGATTCAGGGTCTTGATCTCCATCTCTAGATCTGTAGTAGGAATATGACCATGTGATCAGGTGCTCAAAATTATGCTAAAAATTGAAAGTTTTCATAATGGTGTGGAACTTGAACGACCACGTAGATATCTTTGTTCTGAATCTGGCACAACTCATTTCGTGGAAAACCGACATCATATGCTCTCGGAATGCATTTTGTTTGTTTTCCAAAATAGGCACAATTTTTAAAAATGAAGCTGATGGGGAAAAAAATTGGGCCAGTGGCAGGTTACCATGTGGCCTCTTCTAGTTGGTCGAAATATATATATATATATATATATATATATATATATATATATATATATATATATATATATATATATATATATTTTT
Source organism: Pinus albicaulis (assembly GCA_034641835.2). Classification (NCBI taxonomy): domain Eukaryota; kingdom Viridiplantae; phylum Streptophyta; class Pinopsida; order Pinales; family Pinaceae; genus Pinus; species Pinus albicaulis. The sequence goes on from CM076574.1 coordinate 552,786,773, forward strand.
TTATGCCTATTAGGCCTCACCACTGGTCAAGTTTCTATTGGTTGCTAGTTGGCGAATTTTCATTGGTTGGGTTGATGACCAACCACATGCTGCCACATGGCCCAACCAGATGTCACCATGTGGCAGCACAGGGGCCACCAAAAATTGTTGAAGGCCAAACCACACCTCCACAGGATTCGACATGGTGACCTCCCACATAACAACGCTAAGACTTTAATAACCAGGCTACATGTTTCTTGTTATAACTATGCTCACAAACCTATATTTAAACAATAATGGGCGGACGTATGGGGCTAGGGGCCAGGGCTTAGCGCCCACCACCCCCATAATACACACCATATGAACAATGTGTGGAACCAAGGGTGCGGAATTATGGCACGATTTTTTATTTATTTTTTTATTTTTTAATTCAAACCATATCATTATGGTTAAAAATGTAGATTTATGGCATTAGTGGACAAATTAACGGTTTGAAAATTTGGCCTGAAATTTCGCAAAATTACCTCTCCATTAGCGCAATTCAGGGCAAAACTAGGGGGGCTCATAAATTCTTTAGTTTTTGACCAATTTTGGATCAGAAAGAGGCTAGCCAGGCATTTTTGGGTATTCTAAAGCTAATGGAACATGTTTTGAAGCCATTTGAGTAGTGAAAATGTATGTAATCACCATTTTAAGCATAATGAAATAGGGCCAAGCCATTGGAAGCTAGACCAAGGAGATGTAGCCCAACAAGAGTGACCTCCATCATTTGTTTTGTTGTGGTTATTCTTATGGTGTTTTTGTCTGTTGTTTTTGTATATTTTATAGTTTATTTTGATTCTTTATGTGTTTAAAAATTAACATAAAAGCTCTCAAAAACTCAATTTTAACACTTGCAATTTACAAACCCTCAGGCACATTTTCATAATGATCTCATAAAATCACCATGTGAACAAATTTCCTGAAGTTGAACATGGCATATACTACTTGATAACTGGTCAATGATGTGAATAGTTAACAAGTGCAAGAGAAACCACCAATAATGACAATGAATCTCAAGGTACTCTAAGTAAAATCTATGAAGTTTGATTTAGATGATCTAAAATCAACCACTAATATAATCTTTCGATTGAAGTTCAATGATGAGAACATATCATCAAAAGCAAGAAACCTGCCATTAAGGCATGCAAGCCTCAAGGTACTAAAACGGGTTTCTAGATCAACTTCCTACATAGTGAACTAAAGTCAATAGGAAGTGATCCATCGTAGGAGGGCCTACGATACGAAACTTCATGTCAAGTTTTGAAGAACTATTTTGCAAGGACTGACTCAGGGATGGTTGATGCAATTGAGGGTTAAAATTTGTAAAAGAATATGAACTGAGGTTGAACTCATCTTGAACACATAGTGACATGAAAATTGGCTTGGAAGAATTTGACTCAACAATAATACCAAAAACCAGTTGAAAAATTTCAATGAGGTTCAATTAACTGTAAGACAGATGGATTTCCCAACCTGGACACAGGTGTGACGGAGTGTCGTGTTCAAGAGAGAAATAGTGCCTTATAATGAATGTAAAATTGAATACCTTTTCTCAATTTCCCCCCACCATTACTGGCAAGTACCTCTTCATTTTTTTGAAGCTTAAGGAGGATACCATTTTCTTGTGATGTAAGCTCATCCTTCATATGTGTCCTTCGAAGTATTTTTAATGAACCCTAGGAAGGAGTGGTTCAGTCTCATTATAATTGATGGGTCATGCACTATTTAAATTTTACAAGTCCAGTTTAGGGTTAAATCGATGTTGTTTTCATGTTTAAAGAGTTTGAAAAGGCATGAAAAGAAAAATCATGTTTTCATTTCAATGTAAAATTTTAATGAGGCCAGAGAAAGGGAAGCTCGGTATTTCTCAATTTTAGGGAGTCAGGAGAAAAATGTAAGAAAATTCCATAATGTTCTTTTTCATAAATTTAGTCCCGTAAGCCCGAAAAAAGGTAAAATGATGTAGGAGAGAACTCTATTGACCAGGATTAGTCAATGCATACCTTTTTCATAAATATTCTAGTTTAGTCTAAAAAAGGAGTAAAGTTATACTGAATAGACAGATGTTCATTTACTTTTACGATTTCGAATAGTCAAGTAATCAACGATATTTTCATGTTTAGAGAGAATGAAAAGGGATTAAAAGAGAACTCCATGGTTTTTCTTTTTCGTATTTTCAAAAGCTCGAAAAAGTGCTAAAAGTTTTCTCACAGTCAAAATGGTCCATTTTTATGTTGTAATATGTATTCTACACATTAGATTTGATAAATTATCACAACTGCTCAAAAATATGATAAAAAAACATCGAATTTTGACTTCTAAAAGGTTAATGGCATAAAAAATAATATTTTATTGACCTAAAAACTTATAAAATTCTAAAAAGTAATTTTATTTCTACCATATTGAGTTTTAACCAATTTGAGAACAGAAAAGAGGGTTTTTACCACAAAACTTTAGAGATTGATTCCAAGCAAACCTGTGGACCAATCCACGAATCATTTCCTCCAGGTAAGAGATCTCTTCATTATATTTCTTTTCATCGGATTATTTTTTTATTTTAACCATTTATTTATTTTTTAGGGAAATTAAGTTTTGAATATATGCCCTTGGATGTGTGCGGTTTTCCTTCATCAGGACTACACACATCAATAATTTAAATAAACATGATTTGTGTGGTTTCTCTACTGAGAAATTGTTGAAATGTGCTCTGTTTTTAAATAAAAACCATGGAAGCACCAATGGTTTTTAAAAATAACAAAAAATACACCCCAAAACATGCAAATTTCTCTCAAGCATTATTCTAACAATCCTCAATTGTCATTTTCAAGACCTTTGATCAGTCATGTTGGAGTGGGGAGAGAGAGAGAGAGAACATGAAAACAAAGATGCAGAAGATTTGGATGATCCAACAACTCTGAAAGCTTTGAAAAATTGTGGCCTCTACAAGTATTGGATTACTCTGAGAATGAAATCTCAGCTGGAGCTAATAACATGGATGGCGAGGACCTGGAATGTCTAGGATAAGTTTTTCATGATAGGGGATAATCGCCTCACCATATATGTTGATGACATGTAATTATTGACTAGGCTCTCCCGTAGAGGGATTGGAATTTCTTTATATGTCTAGAGACCAGGTGGAGAGACTACTGCTTCATATTTGAGGTGAGATTGTGTTGATGGTGCTCAACGCATGAATGGTAGGATTGATATCGAAACCATCGACTGACTTGATTTGAGGACCATTGTCTTCACCATCACCAAACTATGTGGAAGTGCAACGCTTCACTTGGCCATAAAGCCCATATGCATATTGCAGTGGAGTGTTCACAATACACTATTTTAACCTGGTGTGAAGGAGTATTTTCCAACATGAAAGTGAAACTAACTAGAGAAAATAATGGTAAACTAAAGAATTTCTTTTATGGTGCCATTCTCATTTCATTTTCTTTAAAGAGGATTTCACTCCTTATCCCACAACAGATTCTCATAGATGAGTCGGGAACTAAAGATCCAGAGATGGTGCGATGGGTTTCATTGATGGCTTGACATGGAGGCAATGACCTAGTGGTAAAGTATAGTCCTCAATTTTTTTGTGTGGCTAGGAAACTAGATCATCATGATCGAGGATTTCCCATATGAAGGGATGGATTACATAGGTGACCCAAATATACCACTCCCAACAAGGATGCAATGGGATGACCTAGGTAAAAAATTCTCATTTTGATGCTTTCATGTTTTTTTTTTTTTCTTAACATCCAAATATAATTATCAACAATGTTAATGCAGATGTGGGCCCACTTCGACCAGTAGAACTGTGACATTTTGACAGGAGAGGGGACTAACCTGCAACAGTTGTAGTACCATACTTATATGCAACAGAGGCCTTCATCGAGCTGGAGCACAACCTGAGAGGTTGAATATAGATATCCCAGAGACTGCGACTGATGATTTTTCTCTTTGGTACTAGAGGCATGTGGTCGAGGTTCTGGGACTGATTAGGTGACTTCTAAATCAAGTAGCTCACACTATATTTTTCTATCATGATCATCATCATGGATAGTTTCTAGTATTTTAGGGATACATTTCAATTTCTGTATCAACATATTCAGATAATAAAGGACAGGTGGCCTCATCTCTTTGGATGAAAGTTTTTGTAACACACATTTTATAGAATATATTACCTAATGAGAAATACTACTTTTATTTCCAATTTATCTTGTTCAATATATGGATGAATATTCTTTTATTTAAAAATGTTGCAAATGTCTATTTAACACGTGATTAGCCAATGCGTCATTTAATGTGTTTAAATTTCTTGTAATGTTTTGATATTCAATGTAATCAACTTCCTTTCCAAGAGACGGACCCATTCTTCAACCAAGGCATATCCCATGAATGGAAAATAACTATAAGTGGGTGAAAATATGATCCAAGTTGTGGAAGACAAATTTTGAGTATTACGACTAGCTTCATCAGCAAATATAATGTAAGTATGAGGGAACATTGACATCTGAAAATCAAGTGTAATCCAAAAGAAGTAGGAAAAGTAGTAGGAAACGATAAAAAAATGTAAAACCTAATGCACAAACTCATAAAAATATGATACAAGTAATGTAAAAAATTCTTCCCAAGATAAATCACACATGATATTTCTTAAGGTAGAGAACATTCATAAGCTCTCCTAAAGAAACACTGTCATAGTCAACTAATTCATAGGCTGCTTTGGTTAGTACACATTTTACGATGTAGGGAGCATACGACATAGGTTTGAATTTACTAGCACCTAGCTTATCATGTGCTTTATCATAGACCAATACTAGGTCACCTTCCGAATATATACGAGGATTCATGTTTTGATCAAATTGAGCCTTAACACGTTTCTTATGAGCCTCACTAGCTAATGTAGCATTACAACGAGTTTCATCTAGTTGTGTTAAGTACAAAAAATGTTCCTCCGCTGCAGATGTAGCTGGTAAGAAATCAATGGCTACTTTTAATGATGAAATTTCACATTGAATCGGCAAAACTTCCTCCAAAATTTTAACAGGTTGGAAGGGAGTAAAGCGAGTCGATGTTTTCACATAGCTACGGTATGCCCAAAAGGATGAAAAAGCATGGTATGCTAGTTTCATTTATGAATTGTGGTAATATGTTTGATCATATTGGTCAAAACCTTGTTAACAGCTTCTACTTGGCCATTTTCTTGTGGATAATAAGGAGTAGATTTGTCATGGCATAAGCCGAGATGCGTAGAAAGTTCAGTCATCATAAAATTTCAAAAGTGGCTACCATGGTTCGTAATGATGGCTTATGGTACGTTGAACCTAGCAAGTACATGACTGAATATGAAAATATCTTTGGTTTCGTCGTCGTCCTTATATATAGGCATCACCTCAACCTATTTCAAAAATAGTCTACTATGAGAATAATATACCCATGCCCCCTGACCGAGTGAGGGTTACATGTAACAAAATAAGTGCCTCATTTAGAAAATGGGCTGACAACTATGATTGGGTGAAGAGGGGTTGGAGTCGCACACATATTGTGATCATAAAGTTGGAAATTATGGAACTTATGAACCGTAGTTATGTAATCTTTAAAAATTGACGGCTAAAAATATCCAGTGCGTAGTATCTTTTGGGAAGTGGCAAACCCTGTCATATGACCACCACAAGCTCCAAAATGGTAGTCATTTAATTCCTTTTTGGATTCCTCGTGTGTCAAAAAATGTCAAAAGACAAAATTAGATCCACGATGATAAAGTGTATCACCAACAATAATATATTACTGGGATTGGTACCAGATTTGACGACGATCAGTTTCAAAAAATTGTGCCAAAAAGTTTGAGTTTGATATCCCCATACCAAGGATCTAAAGTGCTAATAAGAAACATGGATTTTTTTGGAAGAGGATCCTGTATGACGGTTTCAATTTTAGCATAGGGAAAATCACACAATAACCTCAACAAATTCCAATGAATTTTTAGTTAGATCTTTTGATCTCTAAATTGAACTCTTGTAGGATAAAAATCCATTTAGAGTATTTCCCCCCTAGAATTTGTTTGGTAAGAATGTACATCATAGGGTTGCAATCAGAGATCATAGTTATTTTGCGTAAGAGTATATAGTGACAAAAACGTTGGACAACTTGAACGGATGCCAAGGCCAATTTCTCCAGATGTGCATATTTGATTTCAGTTTTTGTGAGATTCCTACTCAAATAGTAGATCACATGTTCAACGTTAGAGTCTTATTTCTAAACTAGCACCATGCCAATGGTGGCATCAGATGCTGCTATATACAAAAAGTAATCCTAATCATAACCAGGCCGATGATTTAACAATGCATGGGTCAACACATTTTTCAATGTATTAAAATATTTTTTAGCAAGCTCATCCCAAATAAGTGGAATTCCATTTTTCAACAGTCAAGTAAAACATTTAGTTAGCTTGACATAGTTAGGTATTCATTTATGTAAAAAAAATTGTTTTCCCTTGCAAAATTTGGAGTTGGCGGAGATTAGAAGGAGGGGGAAAATTGACGTTAGCCTCTACCTTGATTGGTTCGACATGAATGCCTTCCTTTGAGATGAAAAATCAAAACAAACGACCATATTTTACATAAAAGATGAATTTTGAGGATTCACATGAATATTTTAGTTCCTACATCGAATGAAAATTTCTTTCAAATGCATTGGATGATCTTGTCGTCTCATCAAATGAGTTGGAAAGTTATCCAGGTAGGGTTGCACAATATGTTTGATATCAGGAAATGCACAAGACATTTCCCTTTGAAAATTTGCATCAACATTCTTCAATCGAAACGAGAGTTTGCTATAGGAAAATGTCCCCCCATGAACAAATGAACACATTCTTGAGCTGATCAAAAGGGAGTATGTTTATTTTATTGTATTCGAAAATCCATCCATGAAAGAGAAAATATCGTTTTGGCACAATCATCAACAAATTGATTGATATGAGTAGAATAATTTTCCTTTGTAAAATATTTGTTGATATTCCTATAGTTGAAACATACTCTAATACTCCCTTGCTTTTTTCTCACTAGAACAATATTGGATACCCAATCAGTCAAGGTAACAAGGTAAATACAACCCACTCTAAGTAAATTTTCAACTTCAGATTTGATAGCAGCAACTTTCTGCGAATGCAACAGACATAATTGTTGTCTAATAGGTTTGGCATCTGGGTATGCCTTAGTTTCATGAACTATAATTCTAGGGTCAATTCTTGGAATTTCCTCATATGACGAGGAAAAATGACATGGAATTCCTGAAATAGGACCCTATATGTCTCAATTTAGCCAAGGGAGAACGAAGCACCTATGTGAATGTTCTCGGTAATTCCATATTTAACTGAGACGTTGATGGGTACTGTTGTAGGTATGTTTCCTAGATTCATTTCATAATCCGAATGAAGTATTGAAATAGGACATTGAGGACTATCAAGAATATCAGATGAAAAGATAGATGAAAAATATTTCTCAATTTTATCAAGTTCAGGCAGAAAGGTTGAACGATGATGATAATCTTCCCATGGAATTTCATCCAAATTCATGAATTCCATGGTACTTTCGTCAGTTGGAAACTCATTATCGAAGGGATTGGGAATGATATTGGTACTAAATGTGACAAATGAGAATAGTCATCAGTGATCACATTCAATTTATTAGTTTTAGTTAATGGTGGGTTGTAAAGGGATTGAACTTCCTGATAAGTGAATTAAAATGGACATAAAGGCATATCATTTCCATACAAGGTCATTTCAAACTCTGAAGGCATAATCCAAGGACCAGACAATGGTATTGTGTTTGATGTAATCATATTAACCTTGGAAATATTATGGAGAAAATTGGGTGGAGGGATTGGAAAATTTCCCATTAGAGATGAATCCTTAAGCAAAGCTACCCCAACATATTAATATAGAGTAATTTACTTTCCAACAAAGGGAATACTACCTATAGAGTTGGGGTCCAAAGTGTAGTAAGAAAGTTGGTCTACTTTGAAATTTTTTCCCTTATGGTAAAGCATTATTATTCGGAAAGAACGATGAGACCACTGCTGGCATAACATAAGACCAACTTCTTTCTAGTAAAAGGTTATAGTCAAGTTGAGCATCAATAAATTCAACTGCAATATTTTTACCTTCTATATCTATAGGTATATCATTGAGAATCCCATATGGGTGAAAACCTCTTCCATCAAAGGCTTTCAAAATTGTGGGAGACTAATTGATAGCTAGAGAACCCATGGCTTTCCAACAAGAAATATACATAATACACACAGACACTCCTTCTTTAATTACCATGTGAAAGAATCGATTAGTTTTAATGAAAACTAGTATTTGGAATTCTAGTTGATGCAGAAATCTAGGTACATAATTGTATAGATAAAAGAAAATGGCATTAGAATCCCGACGATAAATATATCCTATTGATGGAAAAACCAATTTACTTTGTGTTGGACAAGTCTGCAGCACTTTGAGGGCTAACATTACTGAAGGTAACATAGCCATATCTTCAACAATGTTGTAATTCTGACCATCTGGCACATGTGGATTGAAAGTTGGCTTTCGAAGAACACCTTTAGGAGGCGATCAGATTACCATGTCATAATTAGTTTTTTTAATCTGTAATGGTTCATAAGGAGGAGGAGTTGATGTGGGAGCTTGATTGGGTGAACCCGTATCGTTTCTATTTATGGCATGACCCTTAGATTTGTAATCCTTAGATCTTGTGGCTACCATAACTCGAGAAGACATCATCATGATTCGTCTATGTGATGGAAGAAGAAGGTTTGTTTGAAACCATATTACTGTCTTGAGAAGGGAATGGATCCTTCAAACAGCAGGGGTGGGTGAACTTTTAATGAATTTAGTTAACTCAACGTGATGAGGTAACTCCTTGGTGTAATGATCTTCAACATAGATTAGACAAGGATAATGAGGCTTTTTATTTTCGTCAGTTGGTTCAGTTTTATTTGATTTCTCTTTCAAGGAAGTGTTTTATTTCTCTTTACCTTTCCCTTTATTTTTACTTCCAGTCAATTGATCCTTACTGGTAGAAGATTCTAAAACATTAATCTCATAATTATTTTCATGAGAAGGATTTCCTTTAGGTGAATTTGGTAAAATTATTATTAGAGTAGATTTGAAAATTTTCTTCTTACTCTTAGATTGGCTAACAGAACCGATTACACCATCAGCGACATGAGAGCCGGTAGAAGTTGAGACTATTTGAATAGGGCGAGGAAAATCTAGAATTTTGTTATACAAAGTGTTAGCCTATGTGTAAACAAGGTCTAGATATTGGGCACGAGAATTTTTTTTTTCTTCAGTTACAACTCCTCCCTTGGATACATCTTTAGTAATGACTGGAAGTAAATATTTCATAAATCACCCAGCCAAAATATGATCTAGAATGAAAACCTTAACCAAAATACATCTACATCTCCATTCGTGGATACAATCGGAAATATGAGTAGACTAGTTCTATTTTAAAGTTGAAATTTTGGTACTAGTATTGTAACAAATTGGTAACTGAAAATGTGTCAAGAAAGAAGTGGCTAAGGAGATGAAGTTGTGAAAAGAATGTCATGGTAATTCAATGTACCATTTTGCCGCTAAAACAATTAAAGTTCATTGGAAAAGTCATAATCAAATGGAATCATAGATTAATGAATTTGACATGCACCAAATATGATATGCCTTGGAATGGTTTGATGGGTCCTCTCCTGATTTACCCTAAAATTTTGGAATATCAATGGGAAAATTAGTAGGAATTTCCAACAAATCCGGTAAATCCAAAGTTTCAATGAAAGGTAACTATTGATTGGGATCTTGTTGTTAAAATTAATTACCCTATAGGATAAGTCCAATACCTAGAGGAGGATTACCAAGATATCCTAGGATAACCTGAGTAGTTGGGATTCTCATTCCTCTAGGATAACCAGGGTGAGCCATACCAAAATGGGGTTAAGACAGAATTTGATAAGTATGAATAGGGTATGGATAACTCTGGAAAGGTGGATTTTGGCTCATCTTCCCCAAGTAATATTTTCCCAAAAAGGATTGGATTTGTAAATGTTGTCCTGGAAATAAATGACTCTGATAAGGTTGACCTTGGAAAGGTTGAATTTGAAAGAACTGACCCTGAAAAGGCTGGCCTTGAAAATATTTGCCTTGATACAATGTCTGTAGAGTTCCCATACCAGGTTGTCCCAAAGGTATTTTAGGTATAGACTGTATTTTAGACCGACTTGATAAGCATATGTCTAAGGTATAGCCTAAGTAATAGGTTGCATCAATACTTAAGGGGTAATTGGAACAAAAGCTCAAGGTACTCCTGAGATGGGCGTTTGAGGTGTACTTGGTTGTTGAACAGATGTTTGCGCAACAAAATGGACAGGAGTGTGTGGAATGCTTGGAGTAGGTTGCTAACTTGGTTCCTGAACATATATTTGTGTATTAAATTGAGGAATTCTATGAGCAGGATTTTGAACTTGAGTTGGAATACCTTGAAAATATATTTGTTGGATAAGTTTTCTAGTAGGCTGAGCAGGTTGGTAAATTGGTACATGTGGAGAAACTTGCAAATTTTGTTGAAAAAAAAAAGGGTTTTAAATGGTATTCATACCTGGCTAAGGAGTACCAACTAAGATTCGTGACACAACGGGTTGACCTAAACCAGTTTGAGTCATCTGACCATAGTTTTGATAGTTTCCAGTTAAAGGTTTCACTGCAACCGTAGGATACGAACCAACAAAAGGTTTCCCTTTAGGTGGAGGTGGTTTCCCCCCAAGAAGATTATAGCCACCTATTGGGTTAAATTAAGGATTACCTACACCACCAGAAAACATATGAATATATAGGTCCGACATCAAACCTTGGGCAGTAGAAGTTGATAAACCAACTGACATAGTAGAAATTTTAGATGAAGGAGAAGCTCCTAAAAAATTCCTAGAAAGTGATTGATATCTGGGAGTAACTGACGTACCGCCATATAAAAATGATTATGGAGAGCTCGAAAACATGGATGTATCAGTATATATATACTCCCATAAATCACTCGCGACATATTAAATATTGGCAAAGAGTAAAACATAATGCAATGTGAGATACGTGGATGACCTAGATTTAAAAAATCTAAAGGTGTGAGATACCAAGGATCTGATCGAAAATGATATATAGGAAGGTCTAGAGGAATGGTCTGTTCACCGGTAAAAAATGGAATACTTGGATTTTCTTCTTCATCGTCTGCATTAATATCTTTGATACTAATGAGACCAAGAGGTAGATTTTAGGTAATAATAAGTTTTAATTTTGGTGAATGCAAAGTAGGAGTAGGTGCTATAACCTTTGAAGGAGACCCAGGTTCTGAAAAATTAGACTCGGGTTTAGAAATTTCTAGCTCAGTTTAGTGTTGATCTGAAACTTCACTAGTATCATATTTTGATCTAACGACTTTAGTAACCACTAGTTCAGGTTGTAGTAAGTCTGTTTCAAATCCTTGAATTTTATTCACTCTAGTTTGAGATTCTACAATGGTAGATGTTTTAGGTTGATCTGAAGACCCAGATCTTGTTGATTTTGACCTTTTAACCTTAATTTTTTTTCCAATGGACTGGGTGTATATTCAAGGGGTTTACCATGCATTCTCCCTGGATGTCTTGGTATATTAGACACGATGAATTTTAATTAAGAATTCACAAAATATCAAGAAACGACACCTAAGGAATCTAAAAAGTAAAAACAAAAAAATAACATGCACTAAAAAATCTAGGATTCAAACCACATAAACAATATTTTCACAACGAAATAAATAGTTGGTGAGGAAATCCAAAATCACAGAAATCAATGTGAAAATATAGATAAAGCATATGGTACCTGTTACCTTGACAACCTGCTTAATGAAACAATTTGGTGCAAGTAACTCCACTTATTCCATCTCGAGTGAAGATTACCCTCCAAAAGGTCCAAGTGAGTCTAGTAAACGTTTTTTCAAGGTACAATAGAGACCTTCCATCTACTGTCACCTTGGGAAAAATCCCTAAATTATGGTCACTAAGGTTACCACCTGTTATCACTCCCCCCTAATTCCCAAGGCTATGAATGGAGTTGAAGGAAGGTAACTATAGATCAAGCTTTAGGTCAAGTAGCTAGCCCTACCAGGACCAGAGATGACTCTCTCATTGTCACTTTTTCAGTCAAAAGAATGACTGAGTATCTAATGATATTAGGTAGGGTAAGCTCATTAAATAGGATTTTTCTGATGCTTTTAGTGCTGGATAGAAAGGTCAGTGAGAAGATCGTGTGTAAGGTTTTTAGTTCTGAATTCCAAGGTCAATTTGCAGAGAATATGTGAGCCTAGATAGGTATTTTGAAATCATTTTTAATAGGTCATTGAGTATAGGATTAAGTGAAAGAGATTTTTAATGAGAAATGAGGTGAATTCATTCATTTAGAAGCAAATAGACATAGCAATGTAAAACTTGTCTAAAACAGAGCATGGACAGACATGATTTCTTCTTATAAACTTACAAGATAAACAAATGGAAAGATGTATCTGAAAAAATAAGATATATCATTTAGCATGAAGAGATAACCTACATAATAAGTACAAATTATCCAATTCATACCACAATATTCTCAACACAAGTTGTGCAAATTTGTCTCTGATTTCATTCCAAAATGCTGGTTACAAGAGCTCCACTACAAAATAGGACTATCCAACCCAAAAAAAGACTAAAGAGAGTCTACTTATAGAAAATATGAAACATGACACCTCATCAAGTCGAAATCCCATCCAAAATGCATCATAAACACACAAGATGAGTCAATTCCTAGAATATAGGGAGGTTAGAAACCATTCCCTAAAATTCAGCTATGAACTACGAGTGTTTGTCCCTTACAATAAATTACATATTCCCCCATGATAGGAGGCAAAAACCAACTCATTAAATCTATGTTATTCATCAATAATTTTTTCTATTTGTAGATGACTAAATGCTTATCTTAGATTTCTAAAAACAAAATTCATGAATATTGTGAATTTTAGAAATCTCACTGCCTTCATTATCCTTAGGATAATTTTTTCACTATCTCATTACTTTGCCATTCACTGATTAGCCTACCACTCCTAAAATATCCCTCATGGAATTATGACAATCATCTTTGTCCCTTTTTCACAACCATAACCTCAATACTTTGTTTTGCATATGCTTAACCCTTCCACTTTCCATCTAAGATTGCCAAAAAACCTACCCTTTCCCATGTTCATCCATTGCCTCAAGCATTGATGGTCTCAAAACTATCTCTGTAGGCTCTTTAGCTAAATCAAATACAATTGGATTTTGTATCTTCAATACATCAAATTATCAAAAACTATGTTTTTCATACTTGAGGACCCTAAACCAAGCTTTCAGTGAGAGGACAAGTCTAAAGAGCCTCCCACTAGGTCACTAGGGTTTCATAAGTTGTAGAATTGTCTTTGATGTTCTAGGTCACTGTTTTTCTTATGCCAAGAAGATTAAATCAAATGGAAAGAAGGTCAGCATCTATTGGTCCAAGACAGATCAAGAAAACCTTCAAATAATACCTCCTTAAATCAAGTTCAATATCTGCAAAGAACAGTTGTCTATGATTGACATTTCTGCAGAAGTGTCAAGGTGGCTATCAGTAGAAAATTAGGTAGGGTAAGAGGCAAACTCTTTACTAAAGGAAATCCACAAAAAAGGAGGAGGAAGCATACCTATGTTCAAGGAAAATTAGGGTTTTTAATTGATTAGACCAGTAGTTTGCCAAGCAAGGAGCCAATGCAAAAAACCACAAGGATAGAGGCACATTAGCACAAACAAGCATGAAATGGAGATTTTTGGAAGCTATAAATAAAAAGGGAAAAGGGTGAGGTGAAATAGACATAAATGAATGAACTTGAAAGGGATATAGAGAACTTAGAATACAGCATTAATTATTATTCTCTAACAACCCTAAAACCTAAGATTTCGGAAAGATAGGAAAAGAGGATGAAATGAAGACTATGGGCCTCCATCATAACAATAGAAGGTTGTCAAAAAGATGTCAGAAGGTGACCTCCATGGTTTGCCAAGGTAAAAATGCTTCACTGCCTCAAAGGGAAAGAATGCAAAGAGTATTAGTGTGAGGGAGATCAAGCCCTATAAATGATCAAGGGAAAGAAGGCATAAGGTTAAGTTTCAAAATGGAAAACCAAGCTAATAATGAGTTTATTGTTGAGTAACTAAGGTTGTCAAAATCCCAAAAATGACGAAGGGGAAAAAAAAATTGTGTCATGGCACCTGTAACAAATCAGAAGTGGCTAAGAGGATACATAGAAAACATGATTTGTAGTCTTTGTCAAAGTATATGTATCATTGTCAAAATTAGTAAGAAGGTAAGAAAATATGTGTCCAGATCACTTACACTCAGAAATGTCAAAAAGGGATAAATACATGTTTTTCAATTTCTCAATGCAACAAAAAGAGGTTTCGCAGTGCCAAGACCCTCAAGGTTAAAAGGGACCTCTTCTTCTCTCCACCAAGCCATCACTAAAGGAGGAAGAATTACTTTGAAAAGTTTCAAACCATCTGCAATAAAGGGTCAAAAGATATTAGTAAAAAATGATAAAGTGACAAACCCTTAGCAAAAGTGGATTTTCTGATTTTAATTTATTTCTCAAGGGTATAAAAGCATCTCAGTTATCATTTTTAGCTCATTTTTCATTTGCAAGGAGAGAAAAGAGCTTCCAGGAGAAAATTTTGAGTTTTTTAGAAATTCTGGGCAAGTTCACTGGCGTTGTGCTCAGAGCCTGGCGTTGCACTCATATACCCCAGCGCTGTGTGTAGAGAGGTCATCACGGTGAAAATTTTCCACTGCCCTGCGCGTATAGTGGGAGGTGCTGCGCTTATAGCCCGACGCTACACATAGGCTAACCTGACATGCCCAGGCTCGACTTAACCAGTATTTTGGCCCCGCGCTATGTGCAGAGGGTGACCCAATAGGCCCAACGCTGCACATACAGCCTGACAGGCCTGCACACAGGCAGTGTTGCGCCCTGAGAAGGACCCAAATCGCCCGATGTTGCGCTCAGAGGCACATGACAGTGTGGGCAGGGCATTGTGCTTATGCCAAAATACTCCAAAATTGCAAAGAAGGTGCCAAAGGCTCAAGAAAAACCCTTTAAGTTGTTTTCAAGACCTTGCAAGAAAGCTAAATCTGGTAGGTGGCCTATTTCCCTCCACCTCAAGTGTTTTTAGTGATTTGGTGGCTAAAATAATGACTAAAACCTAGTGTTTTCAAGCCCTAGGTCATCATGATAAGAAATCCTCTATTTTAACCTCCAAACAATTTTTAGTGAAGTTGAGTGAATTAGGGTAGATACACTTCATGTTCAAGTTATGCCCCATTAATCTCAAAAGCACTCAGTCATAAATCTAACCTCCACATCATTCATTCACAAAAGCTGTCCTCACCACCATTTTCATTTTACTCCTCCTTCCTAGATTTTGTCCACAATAGCCCTAATCACCATGTCAGTAGCAGAAAACAATGTCAGTAGTGAAGGAGAGCAAGTGCCTATAAGGCCAAAACAAAAAGGAGGGAAAGTGAACATATTTGAACCCTAGAGGATAGTGGATATCACCTCATCTCCCATGATCCTCTCATGTTTCCAGAATGTAGAGTGTTTCCAATTTTGTGAGAAATTCAAACAAGTGCAAAGCCACCCAGAGCTTACAAGGTTATTCATCCTCAACCTGCACAACAAACAAGTAAGCCTTGCAAGGGTGGATTTTGAACTATTAGCAGATGCCATCTCTAATGCTACAGGTATACATGTTGTTGGTGAGAAATGGTTAAATAAGGTAAGGTTGGACATGAACCATTATTAGCCATTTGTCAAAAATAAGTACAGAGTAGGCTGCAGGGCTATCTTCCCTTTCTCACACCTAAAACAGAGGTTTGCACCATAGATGAGGGTTATCATGAAGTAATTTACCTGTGAAGGGAGGTACTCTAGACTTTATTCTTACCATGTTAGACTCCTCATGCATTTAACAAGGGTTAAAATGCTTCACTTGCCTTACTAATTATATAGGAGCATTAACAAAATGTCTTTTGTTACCCGGAGGAGAAGTTATGCCCAACATATGTAGAGTTTGTTCCACCGCTCCTTGATCAAGATGGTGGTTCTACATCAGCTGGAACAGAAGGGCATACCTTGGGAGGTATTCATAGCCCATGAAGTCTTCACAAGCCCACAACCTTCTCATGCACCAAACTTGCTCTCATCATCTACACAAGTGTCCTCACCTCAAGAAAAACCTCCCTTCCTCCCCTTCTCTTGATGCATCAGGTGAAGAAGGAAGTGGCAATGAAGAATCAAGTGAAAATGAGGGAGATAATGATAATGAGTCAAACCAAAATGAAGAGGGTGAGAGTGACAATAAATCAATCCAAAGTGAGGCAGAGGCACATGATGAGGAAGAGGAAAATGATGAGGCAGAGATAGAAATTGATGAAGAGGAAGAACAAGGAAATGATGATGAGGATGAAAACAGTGAGCAAAAAAATGACTAAATGGAAGAGGATGATGAAGAAGATGAGGAGGTTGAAACTAAGAATGAATTGAGCATTAATGAAGAGGAGGTTAGCAATAAAATAGAGGACATGAAGAGGAAAATGATGAGGCTGCAATAGAAAATGATGATGAAGTAGATACAAATAATGAAAATATGGAAGAATATGAAAATGAAAAAGATGATGACAGTGAGGAAAATGAAGAAGCTAGAGGCAACAGTGACAAATATGAAGCAAGCCTCAGTGATGAAAAGGACAACGAAGAGGAAAATAGTCATGACATTCATGACAGTCATGATAAAAGTCAGCTCCACAGTGATAATGAGGATGATGACAATGCAGAAGATAAAGAGGAAAATAGTCCTAATGATGAACAAAATGAAAGTGAAGAAAGTGCAAAGGGTAATAGTCCAAATGATGATCACAACAGTGAAAGGACCAACAGCTGCAATGAAGGACAAAATGAAGAATTTGATGACAACAGCAAGGATCACAGCCATGACAAAGACACCAACAAGATCACCATCACACCTCTTTCATTCACATATTAGAGAGAGCCAAGGCTTGTGTTTGCTGCCTCTAAAAGGAAAGGGACCATGCCATCTACCTCAACTCAACCACTAGACAAACGCAAACAAAAGGTAAAAGAAGAAGAAGAAGATCATGAGGTGGAAAGGGAGTTTAAAATCATTCACGTGGACAACGATGAGGAGGATGAAGCAAGGATCTCAAAATTTCTCATCCAAAACAAAAATGCACTCATTAGAGACCTCCAAACCAATTTGAATAGGGCCAAAAGTGTGAATGATGCCCTTAACTTGGAAAACAAGCAGCTAGGAGCACGAATTGCTATTTATGAGGCTAGAGCCATTAAGGCTCGGAAAGAAGTCCAAAAGGGCACAGGTGAAACTAGAAGAGCTCATGGGCACTTATGAAGAGAGTGAGTATGAGTAAGGACAATCTAGGAGGAGGCCTAGAACCATGGGGTTGAAGAAGGCATTGGCAAACAAAGAGAACAAGAAGCAGCCCTAGCAGAACAACTCCCCTTAGATGAGATGTTGGCCTTGGAGATAGCATAGGATCGGGAGCCTTGGTTGGAAAGATCCAACATACACTTGGAGGCTAAGTTGAAGAAGGAAAATCAAGATCTTTATCTCCAAAGGAGGACGACAATTATGCACGGAGAAACCAAGTTGCAAGGGCTAAACTCAAAAAGACCCAAACCAAGATCCAGGCACTAAAAGAAGCAAAAGGTCAAGCTAGACTTGGAATTTTGGCACAAGCTTATCTACAGGTCTCTCAAACCCCATGAGGGAGACATCCACCAATTTCGAAGAAATTTTGACAAGTTTTTTTTTTTTTATGAATTTGGACCTATAAGCACAACACCCTTGGCGCTACTCTTTTTCCTTAGACATCCTCAGAGGGAAAAATTTACATTTTTGGATTTCGCATGCCTAGTGAACTATTCTCACCAAATTTCACAGCATTTGGAGCTTTTTTTACCCCTCAAAAGGTCAAACAACACCTCATTTTCTACCATTCTACCTCATTTTCAGGCTTGGCCCTGGGCTCAAAACAGTGTTGGAAAAATTTACTTTTGGATAGGTTATAGGAGCTAAATCAGAAAAACAATGGTATATTTGGAAATTATACTCAGCCAAATTTCCAACGGGCCATCACGGAGCAAAATCCGACATCAAGAAGGTCATCAAAACTTGGCTGAAAGTGGGCCTATTTTCTGCCTATCAAGGCACTGTAGTTATAGACAACACTGTGTGTTTTTGGCCAAAAATCAACAAAACACACTCGTTTATTGTAAAATGATATTTTTCTTTTTTTGAGGCAAATCCCTCTAGAATTAGGTGCTAGAAGTTATTTTGGCATTTAGTTCATGGGATATTTTGTGCCTTGGGCCTTGCATGGTCTCTTGGGAATTTATGAGTAATTTTGACATTTTCCAACCCTATCTAGGGGTTTTTCCCTCCTTTTCTAGATAAATAGAGCATGAGGGATTCATTTTAAATGTTGGAATTTGATTACTCTTTGGAGTAATACATAGTCTTTTGGAGGTTGAAGAGAAATTTGGTGTTGTGGAGCTTGTGAATGGCTTGATTTACTTTTTGATGGAGGAGGCTTGCTTGCAGGATCCCTGAGCTTGGTTAATGGTGAAGTGCTTCTATTTCAGTTATTGTTTTCTCATGTTTCATTATGTTTCCATATTTATAAATTGTAGTAGGACAAAGGATTTAGACTAAGAAATGTTCTCAAAGGCACCTTAGCTCTGTTTGTTCTTCACTGCCTCTATGTTTTCCTCTGCTGGGTCTTTCTAGAGAATTCTTAACTGCTCTCTAGACCCCCCAAGCTTGTTTATTTCATGAATGATTTAATATAGTAGGTATCAAAGATGATTTATGGTTAACCCTACTTTTTTGATGTCTCTAAACACTGTTCTTGAGGTCTCTCTACAAAGTGCCATTAATTAGGTCTACCAAAGAGGCTATGTTTCGATCATACCCTTTGTCCATGCTTGAATAATTGTTTTGGAGATCTTCATAGCTATGATCAATGATGTTTAGGCATTCCCTCTTCTTTGATTAAAGTTATATTTGTATCTTGAATGTTTTCTAACCTTGAAGGTGAAATCACTAGAAGTTAAATGAGTTTCTCGCCTTCTATATTTCATTGGAATGTTTGTCTTGAATGCTTATTTGCTTAAGTTGAATCAAAGAGTTTTTGGTTTGCCCTGTTTATTGATTACTTCTTCATTCTTATGTATTTAAGTCCCTTCTTGTTAAATAGGTTACATGATAAAGAATTCTTGATTGCCCTTTACCCTACCTTTGTTCACAAACTTGATGTCCATATCATTTCCCATAAACCTTAAAATTCCATTGACCAATGCTAGATTTTCCCTGTGATGCTCCCAATCCATTTTTGAACTTTCTATGACTTTTATAGACTCCACAGCCCAATGACTTGAAGATTTCCTCATTCCATCTATTCTACTTGATCATCTTACCCAACCAAAACCAAAAAACAAACCCTACACTTAACAACTAGCCTAAAATAAAAAACCTAGAAGCAAACAAGTTCACGTCCTTTGCACAAATAGAGAGAGCCCTCTGTTAGTCATCCATAATTTTCACTAACTAAAGATGTCTAAGTATCGGTTGTAGATTTCTAGAAACAAAGTTCATGAACATTGTGAGTTCTAGAAATCTCACTGCCTGCATTATCCTTAGGGTAAATTTTCACTATTTCATCATCCCATCATGTCAAGGTCAGCTCACTACTCCCAAAGGACCTGTCATGGGCTCATATCACTCATTATCACTATGCTTCGCCACCTTTGGCCTCAACCCTCTATTTTTTGTTTTCCCTAAACTCCTCCATTGTCTATCTAGGTTTTTTAAGGGCATTTCTCTTGGTCCATGATTAAATCATCCACAAGGCTTGTATATTGATTCTCTTACACCTCATCCTATCCTTAATATACCTTCACAAACACTCCCCATCACTCTTGTCCCTCAAAATCATCATTTTTCTACAAAACCTAGTCTATTGCCATGATTTGACACTTTTTGAGACTAGGCCTATGTTTTGACCTTTTGGGCCCTTTCCCCTCACTCAATTATTGAAATTCCACTTTCCCATACTCCCTAACATCTATCCCTATCCCCCAAAATTCCCCAAAGAATTTATACAACCCTTAACCCCTTCATTCCCCTCCCTTTGCAAGGTGGTCCTAAATCCCCTACACCAAACCCTAATTCCCTCTTCCAACTAAGCTAGGGTTTGATATGAAAAGGAGGCACAAGAGAAAAAGATTCATTTGATATATCATTTCAGCAAGAATAAGTCTATACCAGCTCATCAACATCATGCCTCCATCATTTTCCATGAATTCATTCCAAGAGATAAGCCATGTGTCACACCTAGGGCTAGTTTTACTTCAAACTATGTTTCTGACCAAACAGAGATGACTCTGGAAAATGTGAGAGATTTTTTTGTCCATAATAGGGCCAAGAATTAAAACCTCCTTCATTTTTTACATAGGTATCATGGTTTGGGATCATGTCAAAAATACAAGTACCATGGGAGAATTTCTGCATTGCTGGAGTAACCTTGGGAAAATCAGTTTTTTCTCATAGCTGGAGTGTCCAAATTACTTTTTTGATGAATCAAAGGAAAACTAGACTTCAATATCTTTCTAATGAGCTATCATGAGCTCAATTTGGAGTTAACGAAGGCCTCCAAATGTTATCTGCAACAACACTCTGCATTTTTGCACTATCACTCATCACTTTTTTACCAGTCTCAGGAAAATCAACTTTTTACTACGTAAATCAACTCCAAAGAGGGAAAAAATTGCATATTTGGAAATTATATTCAACAATATTTCCAACAAGCTATCACAGAGCTCATTCCGACACTGGGAAGGCCTCCAAATGCCTTCTGCAAAAGGTGTTATGCTCCCGTGTTACGCTCCTGCCTGTTACACTCATGTCTGTTACGCATGCATGTTACACTCCTGTCTATTACGCTTCTTCTTGTCACGCTCCTGTGTTACGCATAGGAAGAATTTCTCAAAAATTACTGAAGGGAGTCAAAATTTTAGTTTTTCTTCACCCTCAAGGCCTCTGCAAAGGTCGAGAAAAAGAGAATGCTCCTACTCATCAGGATAATGGCTTCACTTGTCATGAAGAAAAACTATGACCACCAAATGCCAAGCCTTTTTCACCACTCCTTAATCAAAATGATTGTTCTATATCAGCTAGAGCAGCAAGGAATGTCTTGGGAAACCTTCATCTCACATGATGTGTTTACAGACCACCGAGCCTTCATCCAATAGAACTTGCCTTCCACTTCACAACCATCTACTTCCACTCATCCATAATCTCCCCATGTGCCTTCTCCACAAAGAATTTCACCTCTTTTTTCTTCTCCTAATATACCAAGTGAAGAGGCTGACAATAGCCCTAGTGAAGAACAAATAGATGGCAGCAGTCAGGAGGAAACTAAAACAGATAATGATAGCCATGAAGAAAGCAGTAATGGCAATGATAAAATTAGTGAAGGCAGCCACAAAGATGAGAGTAGTGAGCTTGATGAAGAGGAAAAAAGAGATGAAATTAGTGGGAAAAATGATGGAGAAGGGCAGAAAAATGATGAAGAAGAGTAGCAAGATGATGAGGAAGAACAACATGATGAAGAGGACAGCCATCAAAGTGCCCAAAATAGTTAAGAAAAGATTCATGACAATCATGAAAGTTGTTATGACTGTCTTGAAAAAAAACAGTCCACGGATGACAAAGAAGATCAGAGTGAGGCAAGTGCAGGAGATGTCAAGCAAATTAATGATCAGATCTTGCAAACTAAGGATGTGGCGCCTTTTGACATCACTTATCAGAGGGGAAGGAGGCATGTGTTTGCTACCTCCAAAAGGCAAGGTGCCATGCTCACCTCCTCAAAAACAGTAAAAAGAAAAGTTACCAAGTCATTAGGGAGCAAGGGTAAACTTCTAGTGAAAGACAATGGTAAGGAGCCCATGAAGGACAAAGGCAAGAAGATAGTGGAAGAAGAAGAAAGCAATCATGAAGAAGAGAAGGAATTTGAGCTCATCCAAATTGATAGTGATGAGGACAACGAAACAAGGATACTAAATTCCCTCCTCCAAGACGGCAATGCCCAAATCAAAGACATGGAGGTTGAGCTGGAAAGGTCAAGGGATCTTATTCATTTTCTACAGATGCAAAACAAGAAAATGAGTGGCCAGCTGGCCATTTATGAAGCCCGAGCACTCAAATAAAAGAGAGAAGCTCAAAATTCACAAGTATAGCTAGAGGAATACATGGGTGACAATGAGGAAGATGAAGAGGCAGAGGGGCAAGCTACGAAGAGACCTAAGACTATGGGTCTTAAGAAAGCCTTGGAGAGACAGAGAGAGGAAGAATCATCCCAAGCACAATAATTCCCTCTCATTGAGCTCCTTGCCTTGGAAATTGAGCATGATAGAGAATCATGGCTCAAAAGGGAAAACCTGCATTTGGAGGCTAAGCTAGAGAAGGCAAACAAAAATCTGGACTTACAGAGGAAGATGATCGGGCATTACAAAAAGAGAAATCAGTTTGCCAGGGAAAAGCTCAAAACTACCCAAAGGAGGCACCCGGTGTCAAATGATGGAGATGACCAAGATAGGCTTGGAAGTTTGACTCAAGTTTCTCAACAGATATATAAAAACCCTTGAATGGGGTCTACACACCAATTTTGAGGCAAATCCAGAAACTTTTTGTTTTTTCCAAATTTTGACCCCTAGGAGTGCAACACCCTAGGTGTTACACTCAAAATTGGGGCATACTCAGCTTCTAAAGTTTACATTTTTGGATTTTTCACATCACCAATAGTCTATCCACAAAATGTCAGGTCAATTGGAGCATTATTTCCCCCTCAAAAGGTCAAAAAACACCTCAAATTTGACCTTTCTGCCTCCTTTTAAGAGCAGGTGTTATGCACATAGCAGTGTTGGGATATTTGATTTTTGAGTAGGTAAATGGCATCCATTCAGAAAAAATCAAGTATTTTTGGAAATTATACTCACCAAGCTTTCCAACGAGCCATCACAGGGCCAAATCCGATGCCAGGAAGGGGTCCAAAACTCAGCTACAACAGACCCTATTTTTTGCTGAAAAGGTGTTACGCATAGGAGCAACCTTTTGCCAAAAAAGTCAACAAAACACATGAATTGATGGAAAAGGAGTTTTTTAATATTTTCTCAGAAAAATCACTCCTGATTTGATTAGGGAGTTATGTTTTGGTGTTTTTCATTTATTTTCTTATCAACTATGTGTCTTGGGCCTTGCATGGTCATTAAGCACATTTATGGCATTTATGATTAGATTAGGGTTTCTGGAAGCCTCTTAGGGCTTCCCACCTCCTCATTTGCTCCATAAATAGAGCATGAGGCTCTTATGTATTTGGTTGGATTTTGATGACTTATGCTGAAGCAAATACATAGTCTCTTGGAGTTTTTGATAACAATTTGATGTCTTGGAGCTCATGCATGCCTTGGTTTTCTTGTTGATGGAGAGAAATTGTTCGCAGGATCCATAAGCTTGGTTGATGGTGAAGTGTTTCTTATGTTCATGTTTTCTAGTTTTCCATTATGTTTTCCATCTTGCTATTTTGTAGTAAGACAAAAAAATTTATATTGAGAAATGTTTTCTGATGGCACCTTACTTATGTTTGTCCTTCACTGCCTCAATGTTTTCTTCTGTTGAGATATATTAGGGAATTCATCTCTTGCTCCCTAAGAAATTCTTGGCTTGTCCATTTATTTAATGGTTTATATTAGTTAGTTTCAAGTATGATTTATGGCTAGCCCTGCATATTGTGGCCATTGAAATACTCTATCCTTGGAATCACCTCTTTAAAGCATCTTTTCCTAGGTTTGTCAAAGAAGTCTGTTTGAATCATGCTCTTTGCCTCTACTAGCTAAATTTGTTTCAAGGAACATTCATAGCTGTAACTTTAGATATTTAGAGTTTTCTCTCCTTCTATGGTTATAGATACTTGTGCATCTTAAATGTTTTTATGCTCTTAATGATGAAATCTATGAAAGCTAAATAAGTTTCTTGCCTTTCTATGTTTCTTGTAAATGTTTGTCTTGGTTGATTATTTGCTTTCAGTCTGAAATCAAATGGATTAGATTTTTCTTATTCCTTTGATTCTCTTGTTATGCTCATAAATCTTCTAACTTTCTCAGTTTAGAATTAAATAAATGATTTAGTTTTTTCCCTTTATCAGCTTATTGTTCTTAAGCTTAATGTTCACCTCATTCCTTCAAAACCTTAAAAGATCCACCAACCAAGTTAAACTTGCCCTGCAAATGATCTTGAAACCATTGATGAACTTATCATGACCTTGTTAGACTCCATTGCCCATTGACTTGAAAATCTCCCTTGTTTTCTATCTAAATCTATTTGAGCATCATACCCAACCAACAACAATCAAAATACCCTGCACTTAACATCTAGCCTAAAATCAACCCTAATCAGCAAAAAAGTTCACATCTTTGCACCTACTAGAGAGATCCCTCTCCGAATCCAAGAAGGCTAGGTCCTTGGATTCCAAAGCTTGGTTTGATGTTACCCTGTCCATTTTTATCTCAATCAATATAGCAAATTACGGGGAGATAACATAATGGCGATCACGGTGGGAGCCTGAGTGATAAACAAAATTATACTTCCCTAAACCTTTCAAAAAACCCTTAAGAGTACTATCTTGTGGATTTATCCCACCGCTCACACCAACATAATGGCGATCACGGTGGGAACTTCTGAGTTAGTGACAAACTAAGTATTCCTTAGATCTCAGAAAGCTCACAAACATCCTTAGATTGGTATTTAGTTGTTGATGGTGGACAACAAGAACATCCTTAAAACAGTAAACATCATCCACCTGGCAACTCCACTGGTCTTCAGTAGCCCTGCTGACCCCACTAGCTCTCATAAACTCCCCTGGGAACTCATTAAGCAATCCAAATTATGCTGATGGTTGACAGCAGAGTTGAAACCCTCCACCTGGCGACTCCACAAATCTCAATAGACCTAAAGACTCCACTGGTAGAGAAATCTAGACTGGTTGAAAAGATTCAGTGACCATTTCTTATTTATAAACATGGATCCAAGAATACAACGAATATATGCCCCAATGAGTAGAGGTCACATCCCTGGATTCCCACACAAAATTCCTAAAATAAATTGGTTAAAAAACCCACATATCTTTCAAGATGAAAAATTTGATGACCCCTTGTTACATCTCATCAATTTTCATATACATGTATGGAGGTTAAAGGTTGAATGGCATGAGGATTGCCTCATGAAAATGTTTATGGCAACATTATAAGGTAAGGCAAGAAATTGGTATGAATGGCTAGAACCTGACATCTTGTTTTCTTTGAAGGATTTCCACAAGGTATTCAATAAACACTATATAGGGTATTTCCAATCTCTATCATTAGCTGAAAATTGTTGTGATCAATCTCAGGATATCATACAGTACCTTATAGATAGTGATGAAGATTTGGAAAATTTTCATCTTGAAGACCTCTTAATATCCATTCATGAATTTCATTCTCAAGATAGCTATCATGATAGCCTAGATGAGTTAGTTGAGGAAGAGATCAATCAAGGTATAGAAGAAAACCCACAAGATCTCTCTAAAGGCACAAGTGATGATTCACCATCTCTTCTAGGTGAGGCCCAAGAAAACATTCAACCTCAAAATCAGCCTTCACAAGAGAAAGAGAACTGTTGTACTTCTATCCAAAGAAAGAGAAAAAGGCCTCCTCTTTTGATTGAAGAGGAAATAAATCAAATGCTAAACATGCAGCCAACCTCTAAGCCTTCATGTGAACAAAACATTTCTATTATTTCTCCTACCAATCCCATCTACCATAAATCAGAAATTGAACTTGTAGATCAACTCAAAGAATAACAAAACGATGATCCAATATGTTTGATTGGTGATGTTACTTATGGTGATAATTTTCCAAAGTTTGATCAGTCTAATGATGATGTCCTCCAAACAGAAACTAAATTTGCAGAGCAATCAGTAGTTGGTTTGTGGGAAGAAGATCAATATCATCATCTTGAAAAAAGTAATCAGCCAATACAAGTCACATATGAAATAGATGAGGAAAGCCTTGAAAGTTTAGAAGTAAGTGAGGAGTCTCTGACTCTTTTCTCTACTTCACTTCAGTCCTTCAGAAATAATTTTCATATGATTGGAAATCAACAGTCTTTCAATTTTGATGATGAGGTTGGGAAAGATAATGAGTTTCTTGAACCAGTTGTTAATGAAAAGCCTTTTCTTGAAAGGGACGAGGAAATCATTTGGGACACAGAATCCTCCTCAGCTTCAGAATTGTAGCCACCAATTCCCATTGAATTTCAAATTGCAGATGAAGACTTGGAAAATGATAATCACATAAGAGTTGTTGAATTGCCTTCAAAACAAGACTTACTGCCAAGGAGTGCTCCTACTTATCAACATGATGGCCTTCACACAAATTTCAGCCCACTCTATCAAAGCACATTGGGTTTGTTAGAGGATAACATTGCCACATATGATGAATCTACCAGTTCATATGATCATGAGGAAGAAGTGGAGTTTCTTTCCCAAAAGAGTACCAAGCATAGCCAAGTGGAAGAAAGAGTAGTCCTGAATGGAGCTTATGTCTCAAATCCTCTACATCAGGTATTATTCCAAGATCCATTGGTTGTTTTCCTTGAGAAATCTAAAGGAGGAGTGTGTTTTTCCAATAACAGTTTGTTTCAAAGTCTGAAAAAAAAATTAGGCACTACTGTTCGAAAACAAGTGAGGTGGAAGTGGCCTTTTGATTTCTTCAGCACTCTCAAAGAGCTGAAACAAGATCAATCATGGAATAATCTACTTGATTGACTCTGTTGGAAAAGAGATTTCACCAAATGAATGTATATTATGTATAGGTTAGATTAGGATAGATAGATAGATATGAAAAATAAGCTCAGCCTTGTGAGCATATTTTTAGTTCTAGATGTTTGGAAAAAAAAAAAAACACAAAAACAAAGAAAGGTAGAAAAAGAGGGTAGATTTGAAAAGTGGTATAGCCCCATACCCAAAAAATAGTGATGCTGAAAGTGTGCAAGCATAAATGCCACTACTTGTGCCAAAAATTCTTGTTCAGTCATCTAGCCTAATCATGACTGAACATGTTTTCAATTTATTACCGATAAGTTAGTGAAAGAGAGCTTGTCAAAACATTCAAATTTGACTTGTAAAAAAGGGATAGATTAGGGAATGCTCAAAACATAACCAAAGAGGAAGATGAGGATGCATAGCAAATGACAGATCCCAGCCCTTATCTTTATATTTTTACTTTTATGCAAAATAATGTTTTTGTGTAGCTTGTTCTTATGCCACAACTCATGGTGAGTCAGGTTGCCTAATCCTGATTTAGCCATGTTTTCAATTTTACGTTCATAGCTTAGTGAATAAATCCTGTCAGACTGTTTGACCTTGACAGTTGAATAGCATAGGTAGAGAATCAAAGGAGTTCATCAGCATAATATGAGCTCCGGGAAGAAATAAGTTAGAAGTAGATATTTTATTTTGCTTTCAAAAACAAGAAGATGTCAAGGTTGCAAGTCCAAATGCACCTAAAGAAGAAAAAATGTTAGGCAAAATAGGTTGGGTAGGTAAAGATGAGTTTGAAGCAAACATGCCTTTTTCAGATTATGAGATCATAGCTTCAAAAGGACATCAACGAGTGAAGAAAGAGAATCTGCAAAGTGCAAGTAATACATTGGTCTTCAAAAGCCAGAGATTTTAATGTTTTGGACACCTCCTGAAAAGGAGCTACCCTCCCCAAATGGAGCCATTGTTACTCATCCATAATTTTCACTATCTGAATATGACTAAGTATCAGTTCTAGATTTCTAGAAATAAATTTCATGAACATTGTGAGTTCTAGAAATCTCACCGCCTTCATTATCCTTAGGGTAAATTTTCACTATTTCATCATCACATCATGTCAAGGTCAGCTCACTATGTTGGAAATGTTGTCATTGATGGCAAAGGAGGCAGCAAAGACAAAGATAGACAAAGGAGGCAGCAAAGAAGAGAGCAAAGGAGGTAGCAATGACATAGATAGAGAAGGAAGCAAAACGAAGGTAGAGGCAGAGCCCAGCTGAAAAACAACAAATACAGAGGAAGAGATGAATAGAGGCAGAGCCGTTATCATTGCAGAGGCAGAGCCGTTATCATAGTAGAGGCAGAGCCGTTAGCACAACAGAGGTAGAGCAATTTCATACGTAAATTCCAGGAATCTTAACCCAAGCGGCAAGTACATATATACAAACAAATTCCTAGAATCACTACTCCCGCTGGAAGATACAATAAATATTGGAGCAGAAAAGTATATATATAAATCTCATTCCGAGAATCGTTACCCACGCTGGAGGAAACACTAAAGCTAAAACATAAAGCTTATATATATGTAGCACATTACATATATTGTGCCTTATACACAAAGGTCCAAACCATAGATATTTATAGGGTGCACAATATATAAAGGTAGGGTGCAATGCATCGTGGGCCCAACGAGAAATGTCAGTCTTAAACCATTGGCAAAGTATATCTATGGGTAGCGCAATATATAAAAAGAACCTATGAACTTAATCCAAAGTTAACTCGCTAGTGGGACCCTCTCAAATCGCATCGGAGAAAGCAGCGGAACATGCAAACAAGAAGTTGTGATTGCGATTGAAAGCCCGAACCCAATGGGCATATAAACTACAATTCATATATACTTGAGTTCCGGTGAACAGTGACTGATCGCATCGGAAAAAGGTGGAATATCGGAACATGCAACTGGGAGTTGCGATTGCAATCAATCGCAATCGGAAGCAGTCGAAGGATAATACACTAATCGCATCAGAGAAAAACTGTGCAGCGGAACATGTAAACAAAGAGTTGCGATTGCGATTGGAAGTTCGAACCTGATGGACTTATAAACTATGATTTATACAGGCTTAAGTTCCGTGTCAAAGTAAATGATTCATCGCATCAAAAAAATTGAGTGAACAGGGTATCAATCGCATCAGAGCAAGGCAGCTTGCGATTGTGATCAATCGCAATCGAAAATCTGTGGAGGGTATCAATCGCATCGGAACAAGGCAGCTTGCGACTGCGATCAATCACAATCGGAAACCTATGGAGAAGAAATATATCGCATCGGAAAGCGTGGCAAGTGGGCCCGAAAGGGCATCTGTTGAGTATTAACATGATTCTTTATTGTTATAGTGGAAGTGGTAGTTTGTTTGTTAAAACTTTATATAAGTATGCCGAGTATTGAAATGTGTCACGTGGTCTGTGGACCCATGGGCCTCGGCTTAAGGTGGAGGGCAATTTTTAATATAAAACGATTACGATGTGTGCAATCGCATCGGGCCATAAAATAAGGTCGTGGTGTATGTATGTTCCGCTTGCGGAACTCACCACATCAACAAGACACTTGTTGTGTGTAAAGTATTGGAATTTGCCCAGATTTGAAGTCAGCAATTACATATATATATATAAAGCGCTGATATAAAAAGCATAGTTACAAATGTATGG
Source organism: Pinus albicaulis (assembly GCA_034641835.2). Taxonomy (NCBI): domain Eukaryota; kingdom Viridiplantae; phylum Streptophyta; class Pinopsida; order Pinales; family Pinaceae; genus Pinus; species Pinus albicaulis. The sequence goes on from CM076574.1 coordinate 552,816,558, forward strand.
CATATGGTCGTTACCCTGCGACAGTGAATAAGGAAACAAACAGAGCTGAAAGGGACAAAGACACAGTGAAAGAAAAGAAAAATGTGTAGCGAGCCAAGAGGCTGAATGAGTGAGCTGGAGTTTGCATTGTAATTTAATGTAAATGATTTTTAATTTATATTGTTGTGATGCATTGGCAAGTCTCCGGAAGAGAACAAATATCCCACTGTAATGTTAAATTGGTACCTATAGTTATATTTTCTGAATGAGAGGATAAAAGAAATGAGAAGGCAGAAGGCAAAGAGACATGGTTGTCCATCTCGAATTCCCAGTAGAATACAAACAGCCATGAAGCTATTTTGTATAAAACAGGGTAACATCCAAAGGGAGAATGTTGACGAAAGAGAGTGAGAGAAGAAGAGAGTGTGCAACAGAATTGAAGAGAGTTGAAGAAAATAAGAAAGCTGCAAGAGGTTAGAAAGAGTAAATATAGAGAATGCAGAGTATAGAAGAGTGAGGCAAAGAAGATTAAGAAAAGAAGAGCAGAAAGAGATGCTACAGAACAGAGCTGATATCTGAGGTAAATCAACAAACATTCGGTTTGATAAATTGTGGAAGTTGGAGCTTCCCTATCAAGTTGCAGCTTGATATCTGTCAGTTGTAGTTGACTGAGGTTGGAGCCTCCTGTAGGTTGGTGCCTGCAGAAAATTGAAGGGAGTTGGTGCTTCGTTGCAAGTTGTAGCTTGCAGAATTGAGGTTGGAGCCTCCTGTAGGTTGGTGCTTTCAGAAAAACAGTGGTGAGAGGGAGTTGGAGCTTGCCTTTGCATCACAACAATAATAAGATGTGGTTTTCTCCCTTTATGGGTTTCCACTTATATCTGGTGTCTCCGTGCATGATGTTTATGTGTTGATCTGATTTATATCATCTGCTTAATACCTACTGCTCTCATATTAAGTCTACTGTTATATTATATTAATACTTTTTGCTCACATTCTAAGATTACTTACATATTAAGTTGGACATGAAATGAAGGGTAAATAAGTTTTAATGAAAAGTTTAAAAAAAAATCCATGAATGTGTTAAACTGATTCACCCACCCCCCCCTCTCAGTTTAACTAAGGGTTCAACAATTGGTATCAGAGCCAAGTTCCTTTGTACCAATTTAACAACTAAAAGGAGATTCTAGGTTCTCAGGATGGCTAGTAAAGAAGGATGCTCAACCAATAAAGCCCCTTTCTTTACAGGTGAAAATTATGTGTTCTGGAAAATTAGGATGAGGACATACATAATGTCTCTAGGAATAGAATTTTTGGGTGCTATGGAATTAGGATATGCCCCAAAGGAAACTGATTCAGAGAAATAATCCAAACAATATTTTGTAGCTAACACAAAAGCCATGAATGCCATCTTGAATGTATTGTGTGAAGCATATTTTATCAAAGTAATGCACAAAGACACTGCCAAAGAGATGTGGGATACTTTGGAGAACATCCATGAGGGATACAAGAAAGTAAAGACTGCCAAACTTCAAATCTATAGAGCCCAATTTGAGAACTTAAAAATGAATGATGATGAAGACATTGACAATTTCTTCCTAAAATTTGCAGAAATTGTTAACAATATGAAAGATCTTGGAGAAACCATGCCAGAAAGTATAATTGTGAAAAAGATTCTAAGATCTCTTCCATCCAGGTTTAATCCCAAGGTGTCTACAATAGAAGAAACAACTGATTGGGAGACCTTGACCATGAACCAGCTACTTGGAAATTTAACAACATACGAGATGAGGCTCCCACAGAAGAAACCAAGTACGAGGGAGGCAGCCTTTAAAACAGAAAAGAAGAAAGAAGAAGAGGAAGACATATGCTCTTGCTCGGATGAAGAAGAGGCAAATTTTGTCAAGAAATTGGATAGAGGCTCAGGTGAATACAAATGTAAACTTCCTTTCAAATTCTTTAATTGTGGAAGAGTTGGACACTATGCTGCTAAGTGTCCTCACAAGAAAGTAAGGAATCAGGCTCAAGAGTCAGAGAAAAATACATCAAAGAACTGGAAAAAAGGAAAGAAGTTCAACAGAAAATCCTTCTATGCTAAACAAGACAATAGTACATTTGAAGATCCAGATGAACTCTCAAGTGAAGATGGGACCTCTGAATTTTTATTGATGGATATAGAAGAACTTGAAGGTCTCCTGCTAGAAGATGAAGAAGAAGAAGGTGAAGTTGACCTTGAGGGGGAACTAAGAAGTGCTCTGGAAGAGATTGATAGACTCAAGTTGAAATGCAGAAAACAAAAGGACATTCTCCTCAAGTATGTATGAGAAGAACATAATTCAGAAGTCCTGATGTAGCTAAAGATAGAGCTTGAAGAAACCAAGAAGATATAGGACATGTTACTTAAGCAAATCAAAGAAAAAACTTAGGAACAAGAAAATTTGGAAGAAGAGGTAGTATGTCTCAGGAAGAAATTAGAATATTCTCAAAAGAAAATGGTTATAAACTCTTCTCAAACAACGAGCTCTAGTAAGTTGAATGAAATTCTTGGTGCTCAAAGATCTCCTACGATACAAACTGGAATAGGTTATGAAGGAGAATCAAGTAAAAGCAAAGAAAAGGAAAACATAGAGATTATTTTTGTAAAAGAAAAGAAGAATGATGAAGCAGCTCAAACAATTCATACAAAAGAAGAAACATGTAATAAGGAAGACAGAGATCAGAAGAAACCACCAGTAGCAAAGAATGTAATAAATACTAAGACCCCTGAGTATGTCAAATTTGGAAACCATCAAAGGAGATTCTTTCCTCCTATGAAGAATACCACCTGTTATGTCTGCCACAAGCTGGGACATATTGCTGCATATTGTCATACAAGGAGGAGTAATTCAAACAATAAAAAAAGATGCCTAACATGAGTGGAAAGGCTATCTCAAGAAGCAAACAATTGGAGAAAACAACCTTACATCAGGTATGCAAATAATTTCTATGGTTATTGTTTTTATTGTAAGGAATTTAGCCATAAAATTATTGAATGTAGAGAGTATGGAAAAATATTGATGTTCAACACCTCAAGGAGGTTTATGAATCAAAGAAATTATGTTCATACTAACAATTTTGCAAAAACTATGATCAAATGTTGTATATGCAATCAAGTTGGACATATGCCTTCCAAATGTTCTCTGAAAGGATGTGATTCATCATCACACAAAAGGATGCCTCCAATGGAAAAAGAAGTAGAATAAATGTGACCTGGCTCTAACTACTCAAGATCTGAAAAGCCAATGGTATTTGGACAGTGGCTGCTCTAAACACATGACTGGAGACAAAAGCAAGTTTATAACTCTTGATGAAAAGAAATCTGGAAATGTTACTTTTGGCAATGATAAATCAGGTAAAATAAAGGGAAAAGGCTCAGTCAGCATAGACAATGGCAGAGGAAAGGCCCAAATGTACTATTTGTAGATAAATTTGAAAAAATTTACTAAGTGTGATTAGATGTTTGACAAAGTATGTGAAAATTATTTTTTGAACAGATTATGGAGTCAATCAAACTTTACGGGTAAGACTCTTTGTATAAGGGATTAGAACAGAGTAATTTTTACATTACTGAAAAAGAAAGGAAGAATGCAGTATCTCATCTTAACAAGCTAGAAGAGTCATGGTTATGGCATAAAGTTGGTACATCTCTGACGATCCCTTAATCGAGACTAAGCAAGAAGAAGGCACATCGAGATATGTCGGGAAATAAAGGCCTTCTAATACCATATGAAAATCATGTCAATTAGGCAAACCGACTCGCACATCCTTCAAGGCCAAAGCTGAGTTATCAACAAGAAGACCTCTACAACTTGTGCACATGTATTTGTGTGGACCCGCAAGAACCAAAACTCCAAGTGGAGAATCCAACTTCATGTTGATAATAGATGATTTCTCCACAATGACATGGGTTGCATTTCTCAAGAATAAATCAGAAGCTCTAGAAAAATTTAAGATCTTCAAATCATTAGCAGAAAATCAAACAGGATGCAAGTTGAAATGCATCAGATTAGATAGAGGAGGTGAATTTACATATTATGGCTTTGCTGACCTATGCAATGAACATGGGATAAAGCAACAATTTACTATTGGGGAACACCTCGGCAAAATGGAGTAGCAGAGAGACAAAACAGATCTGTTCAACAAATTGCCAGAGCCATGATGCAAGAGAATAATATTGCTCAAACCTTCTGGGCAGAAGCAGTGCACACAGCAGTACATATCCTTAATAAATCTCACTTAAGGCCAAGCGTTGACAAGACTCCCTATGAACTATGGCATGGAAAGCCAGCCTCAATCAAACATTTCAGAATCTTTGGAAGCAAGTGTTACATAAAGAATAATGATGAAAATCTTGGAAAATTTGATGCAAGATCAGATGAAGGGATATTTCTAGGATATGCATCCAAAAGTAAAGGGTACAGGTGCTACAACAAGACTCTTTGAAAAATAGTAGAAAGCATTGATGTGAGATTTGATGAAGAACTTCCAGACAATACAAGAAACACAGATTGTTGCAGCACATTAGACAACCATGAAGAAGAAAACCAAGATGATGAGGAAACAAGCAAGACAATAGAAGATACAGAGTTGAGTTCTAAAGCTCCCTCAAGATATACTTAGAAGAACCATCCTGAAGATCAGATCATTGGAGACAAGAGAGTAGGGGTCAAAACTAGAAGGTAGATAACAGAACAAACTAAAGAAGTATACATAGCCATGTTGTCACAAATAGAGCCGAAGAGATTTGAAGAAGCTAGTAAGGAAGAGTATTGGGTGAATTCTATGAATGAAGAATTGGACCAAATTGAGAAGAAAAATACCTAGGAACTAGTTCCTAGACCCACTGAGAAAAATGTCATAGGCTCAAAATGGGTATTCAAAAATAAAATGAATGAAGAAGGACAGGTAATCAAGAATAAAGCCAGACTTGTCTGCAAAGGATACTCACAAATTGAAGGACTTGATTACGATGAAACATTTGCCCCTGTAGCCACAATGGAAGCTATCAGAATGTTCCTGGCATTTGCATGCTACCAAAGCTTCAAGGTATATCAAATGGATGTAAAATATGCATTTCTAAATGGATACTTAGAAGAAGAAGTCTACATGGAACAACTAGAAGGCTTCTCATTAACAGACAAATAAGACTATGTATGCAGACTGAAGAAGGCTCTTTATGGACTAAAACAGGCTCCTTGTGCTTGGTACTCAAGACTAGATAAATATTTGCAAAAACAAGGCTTTAAGAGAGGTGGAGTAGACATCAATATGTACATAAAAGCCCATGAAAATGAACTCCTGATTGTTGTATTATATGTTGATGACATTATGTTTGGAAGCAACTGAGATGAACTTGCAAAAGAGTTTGCTGAGGAGATGAAATCATAGTTTGAGATGTCCATGATTAGAGAACTCATTTTCTACTTAGGACTTCAAATTCAGCAAAAGAACACAGGCACATTCATCTCACAGGAAAAATACTTAAAAATAAATGTTGAAAAAGTTCAAAATGGAGGACTGCAAACCTATGTAAACTCCCATGATCACGGGATGCAAGCTGTGTGCTGATGATGGGTCTGCAGATATAGATCAAAAACTCTATAGATCCATGATAGGAAGTCTGCTGTATGTGACGGCATCAAGACTAGACATCATGCTAGCAGTAGGACTAGTGGCTAGATATCAAGAAACACCTAAACAAAACCATCTTCTGGCAGTCAAACGAATATTTAGATATCTACAAGGAGCAACACAATATGTACTTTGGTATCCTAAAGGCAAAAGCTTCACTTTGACAACATACACAAATGCAGATTGGGCCAGCTGTGTGGATGACAGGAAAAGCACAAGTGGAGGTGCTTTCTATCTAGGAGAAAGTCTGGTGGCATGGTTAAGCAAGAAACAAACATCTATCTCACTGTATATAGCAGAAGCAGAATATATAGCAGCAACAGCATGTTGTACACAAGTCATGTGGATGAAACGAACCCTCCAAGACATGAATGTAAGCATTGATGAACCTATCTCAATCAAATGTGATAATACAAGTGCTATAAGTATATCTAAAAATCATGTGCTTCAATAAAAAACTAAACATATCCCAATCAAGTATCATTTTCTCTTAGAACAAGTGGCTCAGAAGATAGTAAAACTGGAGTATGTACCATCAAAAGAACAGACAACAAATATATTTACTAAACTGCTTGCCAGAGAACCATTTGAATATTTGAGAGACAGACTAGGGGTAGTATCTGTAAATGCTACTCTCTAATATGAAGAGAAAGAAAAGTTTTAGGGGGAGAACAGAAACGAAAATATCATTCTCAGGGGGAGATCAACCAGCAAGGGAAGCATGAAAACAGGTCCTCAAGATCAAAAGGATTATGGCAAGAATACATTCAACATAAAAGAATCAATAAAAGGGCGAAAGGGTCAGTGGTGCAGCGAAAGAGTGGTGAACCTGATGTGAACCGAACACAGAAGAGTAGTGAACCTGATAAAATCACAGGATCAAAGAATAGAAGCTACACTAAGAATTCAAACCCCTTACCATTGATGTCAAAGGGGGAGGAAGAGTAAGCAACAAGAGAAAGGATCCTAATAGGCAAGCAGAGGAAGTGTATTGCCATCAATGCCAAAGGGGGAGACTGTTGGAAATGTTTTCATTGATGGAAAAGGAGGCAGCAAAGACAGAGATAGACAAAGGAGGCAGCAAAGAAGAGAGCAAAAGAGGTAGCAACGACAGAGATAGAGAAAGAAGCACAATGAAGGTAGAGGCAGAGCCCAGCAGGAAAACAATGAATATAGAGGAAGAGATGAATAGAGGCAGAGCCGTTATCACTGTAGAGGCAGAGGCAGAGTTGTGGAGGCAGAGGCAGAGCCATTATCACAGCAGAGGCAGAGCCGTTAGCACAGCAGAGGCAGAGCAATTTCATACACAAATTCCAGGAATCTTAACCCAAGCGGCAGGTATATATATACAAACAAATTCCGAGAATCACTACTCCCGCTGGAAGATACAATAAAGATTGGAGCAGCAAAGTATATATATAAATCTCATTCCGGGAATCGTTACCCACGCTGGAGGAAACACTAAAGCTGAAACATAAAGCTTATATAGATTCAACGCCTTACATATATTGCGCCTTTTACACAAAGGTCCAAACCATAGATATTTATAGGGTGCACAATATATAAAGGCAGGGTGCAATGCATCGTGGGCCCGACGAGCAATGTTAGTCTTAAACCATTGGCAAAGTATATATATGGGTAGTGTGATATATAAAAAGAACCTATGAACTGAATCCAAAGTTGACTCGCTAGTGGGACCCTCTCAAATCGCATTGGAGAAAGCAGCGGAACATGCAAACAAGAAGTTGCAATTGTGATTGAAAGCCTGGACCATATAAACTACAATTCATATATGCTTGAGTTTCGGTGAACAGTGACTGATTGCATCGAAAAAAGGAGGAATATCGAAACATGCAACTAGGAGTTGCGATTTCGATCAATCGCAATTGGAAGCAGTCGAAGGATAATACACTAATCGCATCGGAGAAAAATTGTGCAGTGGAACATATAAACAAAGAGTTGTGATTGCGATTGGAAGTTTGGACCCGATGGACTTATAAACTATGATTTATACAGGCTTAAGTTCTGCGTCAAAGTAAATGATTCATCACATTGGAAAAATTCATTGAATAGGGTATCAATCGCATCGGAGCAAGGCAGCTTGCGATTGCGATCAATTGCAATCGGAAATCTGTGGAGCGTATCAATCGCAATCAGAAACCTCTGGATAAGAAATATATCGCATCGGAAAGCGTGGCAAGTGGGCCCGAAAGGGCATCTATTGAGTATTAACATGATTCTTTATTGTTATAGTGGAAGTGGCAGTTTGTTTGTTAAAACTTTATATAAGTATGCCGAGTATTGAAATGTGCCGCGTGGTCTGTAGACCCATGGGCCTCGGCTTAAGGTGGAGGGAGATTGTTAATATAAAATTATTGTGATGTGTGCAATCGCATCGGGCCATAAAATAAAGGGCTTGCGGAACACATCCTTGAACACTATTTATTATGTAAGGAGGTGGAATTTCGAGATTTAGGCGGCGATTACATATATATATATATATATATATATATATATATATATATATATATATATATATATATATATATATATATAAAGCGTGATATACAAAGCACAATTACAAATGTATAGCATATGCCGGGTCGCCTGCGACAATGAATAAAGAAACAAACATAGTAGAAAGGGACAAAGACACGATCAAAGAAAAGATAAATGCACAAGCAGGCAAGAGGCTGAATGGTGAAATTTGGGTTGCATTTGTAATTTAATAATAAATTTTTAATTTACTCTTGTTGTGATGCATTGGCAAGTCTCCGGAAGAGAACAAATATCCCACTGTAATGTTAAATTGGTACCTACAGTTATATTTTCTGAATGAGCGGATAAAAGAAATGAGAAGGCAGAAGGCAAAGAGACATGGTTGTCCATCTTGAATTCCCAGTAGAATACAAACAACCATGAAGCTATTTTGTATAAAACAGGGTAATATCCAAAGGGAGAATGTTGACGAAAGAGAGTGAGAGAAGAAGAGAGTGTGCAACATAATTGAAGAGAGTTGAAGAAAATAAGAAAGCTGCAATAGGTTAGAAAGAGTAAATATAGAGAATGCAGAGTATAGAAGAGTGAGGCAGAGAAGATTAAGAAAAGAAGAGCAGAAATAGATGCTACAGAATAGAGCTGATATCTGAGGTAAATCAGCAAACATTCGGTTTGATAAATTGAGGAAGTTGGGGCTTCCCTATCAAGTTGCAGCTTGATAGCTGTCAGTTGTAGCTGACTGAGGTTGGATCCTCCTGTAGGTTGGTGCCTGCAGAAAATTGAAGGGAGTTGGTGCTTCCTTGCAAGTTGTAGCTTGCAGAATTGAGGTTGGAGCCTCCTGTAGGTTGGTGCTTGCAGAGAAACAGTGGTGAGAGGGAGTTGGAGCTTGCCTTTGCATCACAACAATAATAAGATGTGGTTTTCTCCCTTTATGGGTTTCCACTTATATCTGGTGTCTCCGTGCATGATTTTTATGTGTTGATCCGATTTATATCATCTTCTTAATACCTACTGCTCTCATATTAAGTCTACTGTTATATTATATTAATACTTGCTGCTTACATTCTAAGATTACTTACATATTAAGTTGGACATGAAATGAAGGGTAAATAAGTTTTAATGAAAAGTTAAAAAAAAAAATCCATGAATGTGTTAAAATGATTCACCCCCCCCCCTCTCATTTTAACTAAGGTTTCAACACACTACTCCCAAAGGACCCATCATGGGCTCATATCACTCATTATCACTATGTTTCGCCACCTTTGGCCTCAACCCTCTATTTTTTGTTTTTCCTAAACTCCTCCATTATCTATCTAGGGTTTTTAAGGGAATTTATCTTGGTTTCATGACCTCCATGATTAAATCATCCACAAGACTTGTATATTAATGCTCTTACACCTCCTCCTATCCTTAATATACCTTCAAAAAGACTCCCCATCACTCCTATCCCTCAAAATCATCATTTTTCTACAAAACCTAGTTTATTGCCATGATTTGACACTTTTTGAGACTAGGCCTATGTTTTGAAATTTTGGACCCCTTCCCCTTACTCCCTAACATCTATCCCTATCCCCCAAAATTTCCCCAAGAATTTAGACAACCCTTAACCCCTTCAGTCCCCTCCCTCTGCAAGGCGATCCTAAATCCCCTACACCAAACCCTAATTCCCTCTTCCAACTAAGCTAGGGTTTGATATGAAAAGGAGGAAAAAGAGAAAAGGATTCATTTGATAGATCATGTCAGAAATAATAATTCAATACCATCTCATAAACATCATGCCTCCATCATTTTCCAAGAATTCATTCCAAGAGACAAGCCATGTGTCACACCTAGAGCTAGTTTTGCTTCAAACTATGTTTCTAACCAAAAAAAAGATGAATTTGGAAAAAGTGAGAGAGGTTTTTGTCCATTATAGGGCCAAGAAGAAAAACCTCCTTCAGTGTTTACACAGGTATCATGGTTTGGGATCAATGTCAAAAATACAAGTATCAAGGGAGAATTTCTGCACTGCTGGAGTAACCTTGGGAAAATCCATTTTTCTCACAGCTGGAGTGTCCAAATGAATTTAATTATGGATCAAAGGAAAAATAGACTTGAATATATTTCCAATGAGCTATCATGATCTCAATTTGGAGTTAAGGAAGGCCTCCAAAAGTTGTCTACAACAGCACTATGCATTTCTACACCATCACTCAACACTTTTTGAGTAGTCTTGGGAAAATCAAAATTTTACTAGGAAAATCAACTCCAAACAGGAACAAAATTGCATATTTTGAAATTATATTCAACAATATTTCCAACAAGCTATCATGGAGCTCATTCTGACACCGGGAAGGCCTCCAAATGCCTTCTGCAAAAGGTGTTATGCTCCTGTGTTACGCTCCTTCCTGTTACGCTCCTATCTGTTACGCTCCTGCCTGTTACGTTCTTGTCTGTTACAATCATACCTATTATTATCCTTCCTTTTACGCTCTTGTGTTACGCACATGCATAATTTCTCTAAAAATTTCTAAAGGGAGTCAAAATTTTGGTTTTTCTTCACCCTCAAGGCCTCTGCAAAGGTCAAGAAAAAGAGAATGCTCCTACTCATCAGGATAATGGCCTCAATTGTCAAGAAGAAAAAATATTTCCACCAAATGCTGAGCCTTTTTCACCACTCTTTAATCAAAATTATTGTTCTATATCAGCTAGAGAAGCAAGGAATATCTTGGGAAACCTTCATCTCACATGATTTGTTTACAGACCCCCTGGCCTTCCTCCAACAGAACTTGCCTTCCACTCCACAACCATCTACCTCCACTCATCCATCATCTCTCCATGTGCCTTCTCCACAAATAATTTCACCTCTTGTTTCTTCTCCTAATATACCAAGTGAAGAGGCTGACAGTAGCCCTATTTAAGGACAAATAGATGGCAGCAGTCAGGAGGAAACTGAAACAGATAATGATAGCCATGAAGAAAGCAGTGATGGCAATGATGAAATTAGTGAAGGCAGCCACAAAGATGAGAGTAGTGAGCCTGATGAAGAGGAAAAAAAAGATGAAAGTAGTGGGAAAAATGAAGGAGAAGGGCAGAAAAATGATGAAGAAGAGCGACAAGATGATGAGGAAGAACAACATGATGAAGAGGAAAACCATCAAAGTGCCCAAAATAGTCAAGAAAAGAGCCATGACATTCATGACAGATGTCATGACTGTATTGACAAAAATCAGTCCATGGATGACAAAGAAGATCAGAGTGAGGCAAGTACAAGAGATGTGAAGCAAATTAATGATCAGATCTTGCAAACTAAGGATGTGGCACCTTTTGACATCACTTATCAGAGGGGAAGGAGGCATGTGTTTTCTGCCTCCAAAAGGCAAGGTGCCATGCTCTCCTCCTCAAAAACAGTAAAAAGAAAAGTCACCAAGTCATTAGGGAGAAAGGGTAAAATTCTAGTGAAAGACAAGGGTAAGGAGCCCATGAAGGACAAAGGCAAGAAGACAATGGAAGAAGAAGAAAGCAGTCATGAAGAAGAGAAGGAATTTGAGCTCATCCACATTGACAGTGATGAGGACAATGAAACAAGGATACTAAATTCCATCCTACAAGACTGCAATGCCTAAATCAAAGACATGGAGGTTGAGATGGAAAGGTCAAGGGATCTTATTCATTTTATACAAATTCAAAACAAGAAAATGAGTGGCCAGCTGGCCATTTATGAAGCCCAGGCACTCAAATACAAGAGAGAAGCTCAAAATTCACAAGTACAGCTGGAGGAATACATGGGTGACTATGAGGAAGATGAAGAGGCAGAGGGGAAAGCTAGGAAGAGACCTAAGACTATGGGTCTTAAGAAAGCCTTAGAGACACAGAGAGAGGAGGAATCAGCCCAAGCACAACAATTCCCTCTCACTGAGCTCCTTGACTTGGAAATTGAGCATGACATAGAATCATGGCTCGAAAGGGAAAACCTGCATTTGGAGGCTAAGCTAGAGAATGAAAAAAAAATCTGGACTTACAGAGGAAGATGACCGAGCATTACAAGAAGAGAAGTTAGTTTGTCAGGGAAAAGCTCAAAACTACCCAAAGGAGGCACCCGATGTCAAATGATGGAGATGACCAAGCTAGGCTTGGAATTTTGGCTCAATTTTCTCAAAATATATATAAAAACCCTTGAGGGGTCTACACACCAATTTTGAGGCAAATCTGGAAATTTTTTTGTTTTTTCCAAATTTTGACCCCTAGGAGCGCAACACCCTAGGTGTTATGCTCAAAATTAGGGCATCCTCAGCTGCTGAAGTTTACATTTTTGAATTTTTCACATCACCAATAGTCTACGCACAAAATTTCAGGTCAATTGGAGCTTTTCCCCCCTCAAAAGGTAAAAAAACACCTCAAATTTGACCTTTCTGCCTCCTTTTTGGAGCAGGTGTTACACATAGAGTAGTGTTGGGAGATTTGATTTTTGAGCAGGTAAATGGAATCCATTCAGAAAAAATCAAGTATTTTTAGAAATTAGACTCATCAAGCTTTCCAACGAGCCATCACAGGGCCAAATCAAATTCCATAAAGTGGTCCAAAACTCAGCTACAACATACCCTATTTTCTGCTTAAAAGGTGTTACGCACAGGAGCAACCTTTTGCCAAAAAAGGCAACAAAACAAACGGATTGATGGCAAAGGAGTTTTTTAATATTTTCTTGGAAAAATCACTCCTGATTTGATTAGGTAGTTATGTTTTGGTGTTTTTCATTTAGTTTCTTATCAACTATGTGTCTTGGGCCTTGCATGGTCATTAAGCTCATTTATGGCATTTATGATTAGATTAAGGTTTCTGGAAGCCTTTTAGGGCTTCCCACCTCCTCATTTTCTCCATAAATAGAGCATGAGGCTCTTATGTATTTGGTTGGATTTTGATGACTTATGCTGAAGCAAATACATAGTCTCTTGGAGTTTTTGATAACAATTTGATGTCTTGGAGCTCATGCATGCCCTGGTTTGCTTGTTGATGGAGAGAGACTGTTTGCAGGATCCATAAGCTTGGTTGATGGTGAAGTGTTTTTTATGTTCATGTTTTCTAGTTTTCCATTATGTTTTCCATCTTGCTATTTTCCAGTAGGACAAAAAATTTATATTGAGAAATGTTTTCTGATGGCACCTTCTGTTTTTCCTTCACTGCCTCAATGTTTTCTTTGGCTTGTCCATTTCTTGAATGGTTTAGATCAGTTAGTGTAAAGTATGATTTATGGCTAGCCCTACATATTATGGCCACTGAAATACTCTGTCCTTGGAATCACCTCTTTCAAGCATCTTTTCCTAGGTTTGTCAAAGAAGTCTGTGTGAATCATGCTCTTTGCTTCTACTAGCTAAATTTGTTTCAAGGAACCTTCACAATTGTAACTTTAGATATTCAGAGTTTTCTCTCCTTCTATGGTTATAGCTACTTGTGCATCTTAAATGTTTTTCTGCTCTTAATGATGAAATATATGAAAGCTAAATAAGTTTCTTGCCTTTCTATGTTTCATCTAAATGGTTGTCTTGGTTGATTATCTGCTTTCAATCTGAAATCAAATGGATTAGGTTTTTCTTATGCCTTTGATTCTCTTGCTATGCTCATAAATATTCTAACTCTCTCAGTTTACAAGTACAGAAAGGATTTATTTTTTTCCCTTTATCAGCTTATTGTTCTCAAGCTTAATGTTCACCTCATAAACCTTCACAACCTTAAAAGATCCACCAACCAAGTTAAACTTGCTCTACAAATTCTCTTGAAACCATTGATGAACTTATCATGACCTTGTTAGACTCCATTGCCCAATGACTTGAAAATCTCTCTTGTTTTCTATCTAAATCTATCTGAGCATCATACCCATCCAAAAACAATCAAAATACCCTGCACTTAACATCTAGCCTAAAACCAACCCTAATTAGCAAACAAGTTCACATCTTTGCACCTACTAGAGAGATCCCTCTCCGAATCCAAGAAGGCTAGGTCCTTGGATTCCAAAGCTTGGTTTGATGTTACCTTGTCCATTTGTATCTCAATCAATATAGAAAATTACGGGGAGATAACACCCTCTCTGAGTCTAGGAAGGCTAGGTCCTAGGACTCCAAAGACTAGTCTGATGTTACCCTGTGAATTTGATCTTACCAATCTAACAAATCATGGGAACCTAACATAATGGCGATCACGGTGGGACCTTCTAATTCAATAACCATATAATTACTCCTTAGGACTTCAGAAACCCTTATTACACAACATCTATTGATTTATCACCAAATCATAGCCTAATACAATTGGAAATCAAGGTGAGAGGATTTCTGAGATTAGTGACAATCTAAGCACTCCTTAGAGCTTCAGAAACCCTTATCAAATCATAGAGAACTAAAACGGTTAGCCAAGAGTAGAATCTAGTTGTTTCACCATCCTAGCAAAATGATGGCTTAGTTGTAGGACACTCATAGAAACCTTAGGGCTACATAAAGGAACTCAGAAAACCCCAAAACATCCCTAGATTGGTTTTTTGTTAGTTAATTGTGGTGGACCATAATCATACATCCTTAAAACAGCAAAAAGCATCCACCTGGCAACTCCACAAACCTCTAGTAGGCCTTATAACTTTATGTAATATTCCTAATTAGCCCAAGCTAATAGGAATATTCAATTTTTCTTTACTTTCTTGTTTATTTAATAAATATGTAAGGGAGGATCATAAAAACTCCTAAAGCAATGAAAAAATCAATGCCACATGTGAACAAAAACAAATCTAGGCTATCTACATAAAAAAACCCTTATGCGTGAAGGGGATTGAACTATTTGACTGGGTCAACATGACCAAATCACGACGCTGTCTAGATTCATTGAACCCCCTAGATGCACAACGCAGATCAAGTTGGAGACTGTTCATGTGAATAGAGCTAAATCATTGAGATGGTTTAGGTTTGTGCAAGGACTCAATATTATAAAAGGAAGGGAAGGAAAACAAGAGAAGGTTGTTTATGACCATATGATTTTTGAATAATTTGTATGTTTAGACATTTCTTATTCTCTTGGATGTTTAGCAGAGAATAGTGTTGTTTAGCACTAGGTGTTCCCGGGTAGGAATCCCACCTCTTCCATTGAGTAGCTCTTGGAGGAGCCTTGCATTTCTTGTCCACTATCAGGCATTTGGCCAAGCTCTTCTTCCAACTACAACACAGATCCTGTTGAGGGTTTGGTTTTCTTTGTAAGCAACAGCAAGTGGAGGCTAGATATATTCAGATCTAGGCAATACTAGTGCCTCTTTCCAGTGAGAGAGTATTTTATCCTCTTGGTAAGATTGTATTAGCTGATTGGAGCTTCAAATCTACATCTTGGCATTAGGCCAAACTCTACAGAAAGTCTATAGTGCATTTTATGTCCCTGGACTATGTTATTTGCAAGTGATAAGTTACACGGTCTTCTGGCAACTATTTGGAGGAGAGATATCTAGTGTAAAGGAGCCTTCCTTGAACTGTGGTGATCCATGGATTGGCCAAATCAATCTACAAAGGTTTCAGATCCGCCGTAGTAGATCTCGTACCGTTTCGTTGCTTCATGTTTTGCTGAAAACCCCAAGGGGTATGTAAACTAGAGACATTATAGTGTATGGATCTGTTTTAGATATGACTGTTCATGCATTAAATTCTCCTAGATCTAAGTTGTAATCACTAGCTGTTGTTTGCTCCATAATAAAATGTTGTCAAGCTTGTTCAGTCATCTTCTACGGTTGCAACCCATCATAGTTGAGGATTTCTTCCTGTATTCTCTTATACTTTTTATATAATGATGTAATAAAATATAGACCTATTATTCATACCATATTACATCTGAAACCCTTAGAAAATCACGCTGGGTAAGCTTCATAAATCTCTGCATAAGTTAAGTCATGGGAATTCAATGTTTTTAAGCCATATTGGGATGGGAGATCTGTTTAACTTAGCTAGAGTCATTTTTTTTTTCTTCTGAAATTTGGTATGTGAGTCCCAAATGACCTAAGCTAAAGGATCCCACCATCATTTCCCCTTATTTTTACGCAAATCTTAGAAATGACGTTTTTAGGGCTGAAATAGTTGCTTTTCCCTGTCTTTTGGATTGTAAATCGGAATATAAGTTGTTGTTGTAGCTCCAATTGATGTATATGTGTTTATCACACCTATTTTAAGCTTATTCATCATTTCAAGATCGTTATACAACTTATGTCTTGCTAAATCCCTGCTTTGGGATATTACAATGGTATCAGAGCATGATCTTTAGCTAAGCCTATGGCCTTCAAGACAAGATGATATAAGATGCAGAAAGAGAGAAAAATTATGGAAGGAATGAGTTTCATCTCATATCTTTTCATATCTAAGAAGGATCTCCCCAAGGAGGTCAAGAAAATAAGAGTAGAGAAGAAATGTGATTACACAGAAGACCAAGAAAACAAGGGTGAAACCCCTTCATCTGGAAGAAAGAGAAGGAAAGAGTTGTAAAAAACTCTATTCCACACTATGCATAAGCTGAAGAGTGAAACCACATTAGAGTTTCAAGATGAGGAAGGTCCATGTACTTCCTATTAGCAAAAAGAAGATCTGGTATTGCATAGAGCTTCGAGGAAGCATGCTATGTCCTTTTTCTTTCAAGATAAGAGGCATAGAGATGAAGGAAACTTAGATCATGAGATTCTAAGTGAATATCTTGTAGAATATAAGTCTCAACCTAGATCTATCAAGAAGAATCTAACTCTTCCAGAGTTTATTGAGCTCAAAGAAGAGAGGATACCATGCAGTAATAGAAGAATGAAGGGCAATAGATTTCTATTTTCTACTTTGATGGGTCCTCCTCATGCACATCAAAGGCTTGGGAGAGGAAGTTGGATGCATTTTTATTTCTACATCCAGTAGTAGAGAAGGAGGCTATTGATATTGCTGCGCTTGACCTTCAAGGTGAAGCACAAATGTGGTGGTTCAGCCATTTGAGTCAAGCTAAAGTGACTGCATATGCAGACTTTACTCAAAGGTTGATCAAGAAGTTTGACAAGAATAAATCAAAAGCGAAGAAGCCTTCACCACCATCTATTGCAGAAGCACTTGTTTCAAGAGGAAGACCACTTGCACCTTTGTAAGATGATATTGATCTCTTGATCTCTAGAGTCCCATGCACCATTCTGGAGATGCATGAAGGAGAAGAGACTTGTACCAACGCTGATGAAGCCATAGAATAACATCTATCATCTTCAAAAGTTGGGGAAGCCATCACGCAAAAAGGAGGAATCCTTGTAGCAACACAAGATGTTCCCAAGTTGTACCAAGGTATGCACATGTTTTCATTTCCTGCTATTTCAATGCAACATGAAGAGGATGATGAGAATGTACCATTACATGACCAAGGGTCAAAACATATTGCTGATTTGGAGCAGCAAAATTTCACTGTGCTGAGCAACCTTGATTCATTCAAGGAAGAGGAAAACAGTCATCCCAATGTATCATTGATGAGCTGCACACAACCCTTGAGGTTGGCTTGTAGTTTCTTGGAGGAATGGGTGAGTATTGTCTTGAGCAATACATTGAAAAAATTTGTGTTCAACTTTGGATCTGATTTTGAGGCAAAAGCTGCACCATCATGGAGATCAACAATGCTGTCAATCTGTAGCAGTGATGAGTTGGGGGCCCAACCATTGTTGGAACATTCCAATGACCTTCCCATATGCATGACAAAAAAGGAGCAGATAGATGATGGAGGACATCTTAGGATGGATAACATCTCTCATGTTTGTGTTGGATACTTCTTGATAAGCCCTATACATCATGATGGGATGTTTTTGCCTACCACCTATTTGGATCCTTATGGGATCAACGTCGTTATTGATGAGAGGTATTCATTTGGAGATCTTCAAAATATTGCATTTCAACATCCCATGAAGTGCAAAGACAGAAATCTGATTTGAGAGGATGGTATTCTCCATTGGAGGAGTGCCACTTTTGGGCATGATGATAGACACTCACCATGGGTTGGATGGGTGAAGCTGATTAGCAGGAGGTTGAGAAACCACTTGTAGATCTATGATACTGGACAATAGGATGGAAGACTGCGTTGGTTACTCTTGAAGGAGTTCGGTCATCATTCTCTTTCTAAGGGTACGTGGCAGGACACTTACATCATATGGCAACAAGGAGTTTGGGTATATTGGAGTGATGTGATATATTTCATATCTACTACTATGATGTTTCTCCATGACCTATATGATGATGATGTGAGGAGGAAACTAGAGATTTTATTTCTTTGGTTGTTATTGAGAGAGTATGGACTGATCTTATTCCATACTTTGCATGATGTTGCAAGAGTAGGAGATGGCACTATCATGGTGCAAGGGGGATACTCTTTGACCTTGGAGGATGAGGAGGTACTTCCACTTTGGGAGGAATCTCTCACATATAGCAGCATTATGTTTGATGATGACTTTGGCATATGGGATGTCAAAGGGAGGAGCTATAAGATGATAGATGCACTAGTTCAAAGGCCAATAACGTTGTCACTTGGGAGCTTGGACTGTTTGATGGAGTGTTCCCAGGATCACTTCACATATGATGTACTATGGAGGCATTTAGGAGAGGAGTATGATGTAGTAGTGGATGGAAAAATCTATTACATTGCTATGATCTTATTTGCTATGATTTTCCTAACTTGGATTTTCAAGCATAAGAAGAGAGATCCACATGCAACATTAGTGAGATTTCTTCCTATGAATTCTAATGCATACCATTACTTACTGGAGGAGTTCACTTGGAAGGGCATCCAACTAGATGTATATCAGCATATGGAGAGATGCATATCCCGAAAGATGATGAAGAGGTTGGCACAACCACTTCCCTACTCATTTGAAGTGAGGGAGAACCTGCAAGTGAGCCATTTCAGCTCAATGACTAAAGTACATGATGGAGGATATATATTTTTGCTTTATGACTTGTACTCCTTTGTCTTTTTGAGCAGCATATTGTACCAAGGAGGATATTTCCTCTTGTATCTTGTATTATGATGTACTTGAGGCCATTTTCAGCATTGATGTTGGCCATTTTATTTGTAGTTTGTGGGGGAAGGCCACATGATTTTTGGTGTGCTCCATTGGCACCAAGTTGTACTTTCATGATCTCATCTTGTAGGATGAATGTGGCAGCAAAAAAGTGGCTAAAAGGACACTTGTTGCGCTATGATATGAGGCAGGCAAATGAAACTTTTTACACTATGATATGAGGCAGGCAAGGGATGCACTATGTTGATTCCATATCTGGAACTATATTCCACCTCTTGGTTGTCACATGGAAACTTTCTTTCAATCATTTATGCTTCCATATTTTGATGATGTTATTATGATTATGGGAAGCTCTATTGGAGGAGTGGCACAAGATTTGAGAGTGCCCATTGGGAGTATGATTCTCCATACTTCATATGTGTCATGTTTCAGGAGAAACAATGGGCAAACCATGATTGCCATACCACACCTCTTGTCTTCATGTGGGAGGAACCATTTGGAGAGGTTGAGTTCTTTGAGGAGGCACCTCATGGATGTTTTGGAGGGTGGAGTTACTTGGATCATTCATGGGGACCATTATATTTCAGCCCAAGGTCAGCAGAAGCTCCACACATATCATAAGTGGAGGGAGAAGCATAGTGGGATAGTCATTTTGATCCCTCAGATTCAGCCATGCAGCCCACCTTCTTTGCAGGAGCTTAAGGAGGAGGAGATGATTCATGAGTTACTAAGTTGGAGGGTGACTCAATTTTTGTGGATGATAGCTTGGGGATGGAGACTCCACATGGGGATGATGATTCCCATTATAGTTCTTATTCCATGCCTCAAGAAGGTCTCTAGATCACATATTTTTGTTTCCACATGTATGTCCTAACTTTTCATGATGAAAGCCATTTGGGGATTTTTCCAAAGGCATGCTTATACACATGGAAGGAACAAATTGAGGGCATATTTTTGAGAAGGCATCTTGTTCTTCGGAGGATCATATCACTTGAAAGATGCTACAAGAAGAAGAGGGGAGGCTCTTCAGTTCTATCCTTGCAGTTGCTTGAGGACAAGCAACATTTGGGAGGGAAGGACTGTAATACTCCTAATTAGCCCAAGCTAATAGGAATATTCAATTTTTCTTTACTTTCCTTTTTATTGAATAAATATGTAAGGGAGGACTGTAATACTCCTAGAGCAATGAATAAATCAATGCCACATGTGAAAAAAAACAAATCTGGGCTATCTACATAAAAACATTCTTATGTGTGAAGGGGATTGAACTATTTGACTGGGTCAACATGACCAAATCATAGCGCTGTCTAGATTCATTGAACCTCTTAGATGCACAATGCAGATCAAGTTGGAGATTGTTCATGTGAATAGAGCTAAATCATTGAGATGGTTTAGGGTTGTGCAAGGACTCAATCTTATAAAGGAAGGGAAGGAAAACAAGAGAAGGTTGTTGATGACCATATGATTTATGAATAATTTGTCTATTTATACATTTCTTATTCTCTTGGTTGTTTAGCAGAGAATAATGCTGTTTAGCACTGGGTGTTCCCGGGTGGGAATCCCACCTCTTCCATTGAGTAGCTCTTGGAGGAGCCTTACATTTCTTGTCCACTATTAAGCATTTGGCCAAGCTCTTCTTGCAACTACAACGCAGATCCTGTTGAGGGTTTGGTTGTCTTTGTAAGTAGCAGCAAGTGGAGGCTAGATCTATTCATATCTCGGCCATACTAGTGCCTCTTTCCAGTGAGAGAGTCTTTTATCCTCCTGGTAAGAGTGTATTAGCTCATTGGAGCTTCATATCTACATCTTGGCATCAGGCCAAACTCTACAGAAAGAATACAACGCATTTTATGTACCTGGATTGTGTTATTTGCAAGTGATAAGTTGCAGGGTCGTTTGGCAACTATTTGGAGGAGAGATCTTTGGTGTAAAGGAGCCTTCCTTGCACTGTGGTGATCCATGGATTGGACAACCAATCCATGTATATTTTAGATCTGATTTATTCATTGATGTATCTGAATCAAAATTTATGAATCATTCTACAGATCTGCTGCAGTAGATCTCAGATCTTCTCTTGTGCTTTCATGTTTTTTTGAAAACCCTAAGGGGTATGTAAACTAGATACATTATAGTGTATGGATCTATTATAGATTTTAATGTTCATGCATTTTATTTTCCTAGATCTAATTTGTAATCATCAGCTGCTCTTTTCTCCATAATAAAACACTATCAAGCTTGTTCAGTCATCTTCTATGGGTGCAACCCCTCATAGCTGAGGATTTCTTCCTGTATTCTCTTCTACTTCCTGTATAATGATGTAATAAACTCAAGATATGTTATTAATACCATATTACATCTAAAACCCTTAGAAAATCATGCTAGGTAAGCTTCAGAAATCTCTGCATAAGTTAAGTCATGGGAATTCAGTGTTTTTAAGCCATATCGGGACTGGGAGATATTTTTAACTTAGATAGAGTCATTTTTTTTTGCTGAAATTTGGTATGTGAGTCCCACATGACCTAAGATAAATGATACCACCATCATTTCCCCTTATTTTTACGCAAATATCAGAAAATGACATTTTTAGGATTGAAATAGTTACTTTTCCCCGTCTTTTGGATTGTAAATCGGAACATAAGTTGTTGTTGTAGCTCCAATTGATGAATATGTGTTTCTCACACCTATTTTAATATTATTCATCATTTCAAGACTGTTATACAACTTATGTCTTGTTGAATCCCTGATTTGGGATATTACACTTTATTAGTGTTCTTAGACTTCCCTAGGATTGTGTCAAATCAGCCCTGAGAAGTTTAGAAGCCTAGTCACACACCGTGATTTTAGAAAAAACTAAGAGAGGTTATCCTTCTGAAAACAATCCTAAAACATTCAGCCTCTCTACATTTTGTGTTTGAAATCTGGCTTCACAAAGGATCAGTACTAGATCTCATCCGGACCCAAACCCTCCTACCATAGTTGATGACCCAGAAAATATTTTGTGGAAAAATTCTAAACCTGGAAACTTAACTACTATTATGACCATTCATAGAACAAGCTTTATCCTTGAACATCTTACAGCCTTGCAAGACCCTCAGTTTGACTCACACCATACAAGAAATTTTTTCAGAACCAAGTCACAAAGTGGGATTGACCATACTGACCTTGAGCCCTTAGATTTGAAACAAAATTCAAGCAGAGAAGCCTCTCCTTCCATTCCTCCTAAATTTCTACCTCTCCATCACTTTAGCTCTTTTCATACCAAGTCTCCTCAGAACCAATTTGTTGGTCCAAGTACCTATACCACCCCCATCCACACATCCACTGTCCAAGCCACTCCACTCCATCCCCCACCCCCTCTCACAAACCCTCCCCTTTTAAATCATCCTTGGATCCCATTCAATCCCATCATGGCAGCATGGTATGCCCCCCTGGTACTACCATAGCCTTTGTTACCTTTACCACATGAAATAGAAGAGGAAACCATTAAAATGAGGATTTTTGCATAAAGCTTAGGAGGAGAAGCCAAAAAATGGTTCAAAATATTGACTCCTAACACCATACATGATCTCCCTTCACTTTATCAAACATTTATAAACAAGTGGGAAATCAAGAAAAACCCTCTCCAAATCCTCTCAGAATATGAAATCCTTAAGAGAAACATTGGGGAAACCAGGTTCAATAGTGTTTACAATGCCCTCCCACCAGACATGAAACCCCCACAAGGCTTAGCTTTAGTAAAATTCCCAGAAGGTTTAGATCTAGACATGGCCTATCAACTAAGAGAAAGAGAGCCCCTAACTTTAGAAGACATGAAAAATGGAGCTATAAGTGTAGAGGCCAACCTGATTGAAAAGAGGGCTAGGATTAGATAAAAAAAGAGAGTCACCTACAAAGATGAAACAATGGCCGCAACCTCCTCATATGATGCAAAGATTGATAACTTAGTAAGGGTAATGGAAAGAATGAACTTGAGTGAAAGAAAACCTCCTAGTGAAAACCAAGAAAATCCCTAAAATAGAAATAGGAATCCAAACTTCAGAAGAGATCCTCCCCAAAACAGACCAAGAGACAATGACCAAAAATTCAGGCCCCCTTTCCAAGACAATTATATAGATGAAGAGGGAAGAGAGTCTGAAGAACCTGTAGAAAACCATGTAAACTTGATAGGTTCTGATAATGAGGGTGATGTTTTTATCACTGAATAAGAACAATATTTCTTTTCCTCAGATCAAACTAAAACAAACTATGATGATTCTAAATATTACCAATTGGGATTTGAAAATTCCATAATGGAAGTCCATAGGCAATATGACCTTAGGAGCAAAAAGAACCAAGAAAACTCCAAAAAGAACAAAGAAGACACTGCTGTTAGGGAAACCCCTGAAAACACTCCTAAGAAGACAGCAAACAGTACCAAGACCATGGCTAAGAAAACTGATTCAAACAAAGAGAAAACTAGCCAACCAAGTGGTGACACAAGCTGCCCTAGTGCCTCTGCTAGTGGCCCTAAGAAAACTATTTGTCCAAAGTCCCAAAACAAAATCAGCAAATTAAACTTGTAGAAAAAAATATGGCTGATAAAACTGATGTAAATATGTCCAAGACATAAGTGCCTTTCAGTTTTGAGGGAGAGATTGCTAAAATCAAGATCACCATGCCTCTCAATGAACTGATAACACAAGATATGTACAGGTCCCATGTTTTGAAAGTATTAAACATGGAAAATGATACTGATACTTTAAATTTGATAGATGATAAACTAGAGCTATTATTTGGTCCTAAAGTAGAAGGAAAATACCAAGAAGGAGCCATTCCCCCTTTCTATGTTAGCTTCAACATACATGACAAAATATTTCATAATGCCATGCTAGACTCCAGTGCCTCTCACAACCTCATGCCAAAGGTAGTGATGGAGATATTAGGCCTAGAAATAACCGAGCCTTACAAAGACCTGTATTCCTTAGATTCAAGCAAGGTCAAGTGTTTGGGCCTAATCAAGGATTTATGTGTCAATTTGGCACAAATCTCGGCTAAGGGCCTGGTCATGGACATAGTAGTAGCTTACATTCCACCTAAGTATGGCATGATTTTATCCAGATCTTGGGGAGCCAAGCTTCAGGGGAACCTCCAACTTGACATGTCTTATGCTACCATCCCTGTTTTTAACCAAACAAGGAGATTATAACAGGAATCGCACGTGAATTTTATGGTTGGAAGCAAAGAAAGACCAAACAACACACCTCTTTATTCCATTCATTTGGATCTTAAATAATTCATTTTATATAATGAAGAATACATCGATGAAAAGATAAATGAAGTTGAGACAAATCCTGACACACCTCAACAGCCAAACTGAGTACTGAATGAAGAACTCAACAACCAAAACTATAGCAGCCCTGAACAACAACATGATGGTAAAGCTAAACTCAATTTTCTACAAACTGAAAATCAAATTGCAAAACCAAAAACTAGTTCAGAATCTGAACCAGGTTGCTCAAATGAAGAGAAAACCTCAAAATCAGAACCATTCCCTTTTTCCAATCTAAAAAGGCTGGAATACTTTCACATAACAAAATTTTTCAGGAACCTGAATCAAAGGAATCTTAAGGTCTTTCCATACATATACAAATCATCATCAAAGGGTTTTGTCACTTCAGAAGAGTTTTTGAATCCCAAAAATGTTTCTAGGGACCCTAAAGGAGTATCTACTGAGACTGATATAAAGGAGTATAATGTCGGCAACCTAGAAAGACCCAAAATGATTAAGTTATCCAAGACTTTACCACTTCACACACAAAAAAAATACATAAGACTGTGAAGAAAGTTTCAGGATGCTTTTGCATTTAGTAATGAAAGCCTAAAGCCTTGTGACACAAACATTATTCAAATAACGTTTCCTTTCAAGAAAGACCATGAGCCTTTTGAGAAAATTGTGTCACTAACAAAGAAAACAAAGGGGTATAGGCTATGTGTATAATTTAGGTACCTAGACAAACCCTCCCTAAAGAACAAACACCCTTTTCCCAAGATAAATCATACTTTACAAAGGGTAGGAGTTTCTAACAAGATATCATTGCTTGGTAGTGTTTCAGGTTACAATTAGGTGGTAAAAATTCAAATTAATCAGAATAAAGCCACTTTCAAGGCACCTTGGGGCACCTACATGTTTGATCAAATGCATTATGAGTTAAGGAGTGTGGAAGCTACTTTCCAAAGGGTCATGGCTCCTATTTTCAACTACTTCACTATGGTATATATTGATGACATCATTTTCTATTTTGAAACTAATGAAGGATCCCTTTTTCACCTAAGAAGGATATTTGATAGAAGCAAGGTTTGGAAGCAAGAATCAACGGGAAAATACAAAGAAGTGCATGGCCTATTTGGAAATTTGTGGAAAAATCCTTACACCATGCACTCAAATGGAGGTAACAAGGTTTTATGTTCACAAGAGCTGAATGGAAAGGAGTTATTTGGAGATCTTGTCAATGACAGGATGCTCAAGCACCATCATTGTCAAGAATCCTAGTTTGAAATTTTCATTCATTGTACATAACATTGCATGAGAAAAATTAGTAAAACAAAAACATAAAAACATAGAAAAAGGAAAAAGAACACAGATTTTGAAAAAGAGGTACAACCCCATACCCAAAAAATAGTAATGCTGAAAGTGTGCAAGCCTAAATGCCACTACTTGTTCAAAAGAGTCTTGTTCAGTCATATAGCCTAATCATGGCTAGAACATGTTTTCAATTTGTTGCTGATAGGTTAGTGAAAATAACTTGTCAATACATCTAAACTTGACTTGTTAGTAGGAATAGATTAGGAAGAAAATATTTAGGTTCTTCATGCTTAAATCTGAACCAAAGAGAAGGATGGGAAGGCTTAAAAAATGATCAATCACAACCCTCATATTTCTAGTTTTGTTTGTACAAAAATAATGTATGTGTGCAGCTTGTTCCAATTCCACAGCCGATGGTGAACATATTTCTTAATCCTGATTCGAGCCATGTTTTCAATTTCATGTCAATAGCTTAGAGAATGAAGTCTGTCATACAACTTAATATTGACAGTCAGTTAGTCTAGGTAGAGAATAAAAAGAGTTCACTAGCATAATCTGAACTCTTGGAAGTGATAAGGGTAGAAGTAGATAGTTTGTTTTTGTTTTTAAAATAAAATAATGTCAAGGGTTTTCCAGCTTAAGTGCACCCAAGGAAGAAAAAATGCTAGGCCAAGTAAGATGGGCAGGTAGAGATGAAGTTGAAGTAATCATGTTTTTCAGATTCTTGAGATCATAACTTCAAATACAAGCATCAACAGATAAAATAAGAAAAAATTTCCCAATGGATGAGGCATTGGTAATCATAAACTTAGAGATTGAATATTTGAAGTTCTGGATACCTCCTGAAAAGGAGCTTCCCTCCCCAAGTGGAGCCACTGTTAGTCATCAGTAATTTTTGCTATTTTTTAGATGACTAAATGCTTATCCTAGATTTCTAAAAACAAAATTCATGAATATTGTGAATTTTAGAAATCTCACTGCCTTCATTATCCCTAGGATAAAGTTTTCACTATCTCATTACTTTTCCATTCATTGATTAGCCTACCACTCCTAAAAGATCCCTCATGGAATTACGACACTCATCTCTGTCCCATTTTCACACCCATAACCTCAATACTCTGTTTTTCCTATGCTTAACCCTTCCACTTTCCATCTAGGATTGCCAAACAACCTACCCTTTCCCATGTTCATCCAATCCCTCAAACATTGATGGTCTCAAAACTATCTCTGTAGGCTCTTTAGCTAAGTCAAATAAAATTGGGTTTTGGATCTTCAATACATGAAATTATCAAAAACTCTATTTTTCATACTTGAGGACCCTAAACCAAGATTTCAGTCAGAGGACAAGACTAAAGAGCCTCCCACTAGGTCTCTAGGGTTTCATAGGTTGTGGAATTGTCTTTGGTGTTGTAAGTCACTGTTTTTATTATGCCAAGAAGATGAAATCAAATGGAAAGAAGGTCAACATCTGTTGTTCCAAGAAAAATCAGGAAAACCTTCAAAGAAGACCTCCTTAAATCAAGTTCAAAATCTGCAAAGAACAACTATCTATGATTGACATTTCTACAGGAGTGGCTAGGTGGCTATCAGCAGAAAATTAGGTAGGGTAAGAGGCCAGCTCTTTACTAAAGTAAATCCACAACAAAGAAGGAGGAAGCATACCTATGTTCAAGGAAAATGAGGGTTTTTAATTGATTAGACCAGTAGTTTTCCAAGCAAGGAGCTAATGCAGAAAACCACAAGGAAAGAGGCACATCAACACAAACAAGCATGAAATGAATATTTTTGGAAGTTATAAATAAAAATGGGAAAAGGGTGAGGTGGACTAGACAGAAATGAATGAACTTGAAAGGGATATAGAGAACTTAGAAGACAACACTAATTATTCTTCTCTAACATCCCTAAAACCTAAGATTTTGGAAAGATAGGCAAAGAGGATTAAATGAAGACTATGGGCCTCCATCATAACAACAGAAAGTTTTCAAAAAGATGTCAGAAGGTGACCTCCATGGTTTTCCAAGGTAACAATGCTTCACTACCTAAAAGGGAAAGAATGAAAAGGGTATCAGTGTGAGGGAGATCAAGCCCTCTAAATGATCAAGGGAAAGAAGGCATAAGGTTTAGTTTCAAGATGGAAAACCAAGCTAATAATGATTTTACTGTTGAGTAACTGAGTTTGTAAAAATCCAAGATCAGTTGGAGGCTAAGTTGAAGAAGGCAAATCAGGATCTTGATCTCCAAAGGAGGATGACTAAAAATTATGCCTGGAGAAACCAAGATGCAAGGGCTAAACTCAAGAAGGCCCAAACCAAGATCCAGGCACTAAAAGAAGAAAAAGGGAAAACTAGACTTGGAATTCTAGCACAAGCTTCTCTACAGGTCTCTCAAACCCCATGAGGGAGACATCCACCAATTTTGAAGAAATTTTGACAAGTTTTTATTTTTTGTGAATTTGGAGGCCTATAAGCGCAGCACCCCTAGCGCTAAGATTTTTCCTCAAACATCCTCAGAGGGAAACATTTACATTTTTAGATTTCTCATGCCTGCTACACTATTCTCACCAAATTTCATAGCATTTGGAGCATTTTTGACTCCTCAAAAGGTCAAACAACACCTCATTTTCTACCATTCTGCCTCATTTTCAGGCTTGGCGCTGTGCTCAGAGCAGTGTTGGGAAAATTTCCTTTTGGATAGGTGACAGGAGCTCAATCAGAAACCAAATGATATATTTGGAAATTAGACTCAGCCATCTTTCCAACGGGCCATCACGGAGAAAAATCAGACATCAAGAAGGTCACCAAAACTTGGCTGCAAGTGGGCCTATTTTCTGCTTGTCAAGGCACTGCACTCATAGATAGCATTGTGTGTTTCTGGCCAAAAGTCAACAAAACAAACTCATTTATTGTAAAATGATATTTTAATATTTTTTGAGGCAAATCACTCTAGAATTAGGTGCTAGAAGTTATTTTGGAATTTATTTCATGGGATATTTTGTGCCTTTTGCCTTGCATGGTCTCTTGGGCATCTATGACATTTATGAGTGATTTTGACATTTTCCTACCCTATCTAGGGTTTTTTCCCTCCTTTTCTAGATAAATAAAGCATGAGGGATTCATTGTAAATGTTTGCATTTGATGACTCTTTGGAGCAATACATAGTATTTTGGAGGTTGAGGAGAAATTTGGTGTTGTGGAGCTTGTGAATGGCTTGTTTTGCTTGTTGATGGAGGAGGCTTGCTTGTAGGATCCCTAAGCTTGGTTAATGGTGAAGTGCTTCTATTTCAGTTATTTTTTTCTCATGTTTCATTATGTTTCCATCTTTCTAAATTTCAGTAGGACAAAGGATTAGACTAATAAATGTTCTCAAAGGCACCTTAGCTCTGTTTGTTCTTCACTGCCTCTATTTTTTCCTCTGCTGGGTCTTTCTAGAGAATTATTAACTACTCTCTAGACCCCCCAATATTGTTTATTTCATGAATGGTTTAATATAGTAGGAATAAAATATGATTTATGGTTAGCTCTGCTTGTTTGATGTCTCTAAATGTTGTTCTTGAGGTCTCTCTCCAAAGTACCATTAATTAGGTCTGCCAAAGACCAAAGTATCATACCCTTTGTCCATGCTTGAATAATTGTTTTGGAGATCTTCATAGCTATTATCAATGATGTTTAGGCATTCCCTCTTCTTTGATTAAAGTTATATGTGTATCTTGAATGTTTTCTAACCTTGAAGGTGAAATCACTAGAAGTTAAATGAGTTTCTTGCCTTCTATATTTCATTGGATTGTTTGTCTTGAATGCTTATTTTCTTAAGTTGAATCAAAGAGTTATTGGTTTGCCTTGTCTATTGATTACTTCTTCATGCTTATGTATTTAAGTCCCTTCTTGTTAAAAAAGTTACATGATAAAGGATTCTTGATTGCCCTTTACCCTACCTTTGTTCAAAAAATTGATGTCCATATCATTTCCCATAAACCTTGAAAATCCATTTACCAATGCTATATTTTCCATGTGATGCTCCCCAATCCATTATTGAACTTTCCATGAATTTTATAGAATCCAAAGCCTAATGACTTGAAGATTTCATCATTCCATCTATTCTACTTGATCATCTTACCCAACCAAAACCAAAAAACAAACCCTACACTTAAAAACTAGCCTAAAATCAAAACCCTAGAAGAAAACAAGTTCACATCCTTTGCACAAATAGAGAGAGCCCTCTCCGAGTCCAGGAAGTTTAGCTCCTAGGACTCCAAAGACTGGTCTAATGTTACCCTGTGCATTTGATCTTACCAATCTAACAAATCACGGGAACCTAACACTCTAATTCCAACTCATAGGACAACAAAACATCGAATTTGAGACATTTTCTGATCTTGGCAAGTGTCCTGAGGAATCCAATGTTGATTTGTAACATTTCTGACAGAAGGGTAACATAATTTTACAGAAGTTTATAGGCAATTTTGAGGCACTTTTAGGAGCCCAAATCCACTTCTGAAAGAATGGTCAACTATCTCTGTGTGTCTAGTTTCCATAACATCTTGAATTTTGCAAAATTACCTAAGGTAATGCTTCCAAAAATATATTCTCCCAAGGTTACTACAGAAGTGTAGCAGAGACTCCAAAAAGGTGGCAGAACCATGAAAAATTAGTATTTTTTTGGATTTTTCTCAAAAATTAAACTTTTTATAATAAGGGGGTTCCCGATATATAATTTACTCATCAAAATACACCCATCCATGTAAATAAATCATCATTTGGATGCCTCCAAAATAAGCGTAACAAAATTTTGTTACTCTTCTGTGAGGAGGAATTTCCAGAATTGTGCAAAAATCACAAAAAAAACCAAAATTCTTCAAAAATTCTCAAATTTTGTTATGTACCACCTGTAAGTGATGAGATAAACAACCAAGGAACCTTCAGCCAACAAATATAAGCTAGCATTCTCTTTAAGCTTCATTTTCACTTCTCACAGAACCTCAAACATCCAGTCCTCTAAAAACATCTTTTGGCCAAGGGTGAAGCATTGATTTCATGCATGGTGAAGTTTTCTAACATCAGGTGGCACCCTCTCTTGAAATTATTCTTCTCAATCTCCATATTTTTTATCACTAAAAGGATGAAAACCATATTTTGTTGGCGGGATGAGTATATGTAGTAAAATTTAGGAAAAACAAAGTGTAGGGATGAGGTATGTTTAGAGGGTGAGATGAAGGGTTATGGAGCTAGAGAAAATTATAGAAAAAATAAATAGATATGGTTGTATGTTAGCTCCATGTTGTGAGTGAAATCAAGTGAAATTGATGCGAGAAAGGTGGTTAAAAGATGGAAATACAAGAAATTCCCAATTCTTCACTGTGTGAATTACCTAGAATTTAGGGTTTCATGAGAATGATTGTTAGGGATGATATGGATGTTGGGAGATGAGAGTGTGAGGTATATGAGAGATGTAGGATAGTGTTTAGGTACTAAGGTTATGTTTTATTTAGCTAAAGTAGGTTAGGGTTTGTCAAATTAAGTCTTCCCATGTCATGGAGAAGTGATGATATGGAGAAATATAAAGTGAGCATGAAAATAAATTGAGAACTCAATAACTTGACCAAGGGAGGGTATGAGAGTAGTGAAATAATGTTTGTGAGAGGTCCAAGGAGTAGTGGTCACAAGAATTGAGCTTGTTTGAATAAATTAGAGGCCAAAAACCTAATTATGGACCCTTTCTAGAGGTGTAATACTAAATTATAGAAGCATAACAACACTTCCCAGAAGTGTAACAATTGATTCCAGAAACATAACAAAGGAATTTCCAAAAATCTGCAAAAATAGGGCTTAAATATGGATCAATATCTCTCTAACCATAAAGTTTTTTGCAAAACCGAGAGATTTTTTTGTTCTTTGGAATGTTTTGAACAAAACCTCCATTTTTCCAAAAATACTTTCCCATTTTCTCATAATCCAAGTTTGAATTTTATCATTCAATTTTTGCATAAGCGTAGCACACTCTGAGCAGAAGCGTAGCGCCTAATTTAAGAGGGAGTTTGGAGGCCTTCCCAGAAAATTTCTGGGATGAAAGTGGTATGGTTGGAAAGCTGAGGATGTCTGATAAATAATGGAGTCATCAAGAACTGCAAACCCCTGCTCCAAACCTCTAAAAATTTGATTTGAAGACATCCTGTCCAAAAGTGTATAAAATGACCTGTTGCAACATTAGTTTGATAATTTCTCTCAAATAGTAACACATGTGCATAAACCGAAGGAGGTTTTTTCTATTTGGACCGTTATTGACAAAAAATTCTTTCAATTTTCTAAAATGCATCTTCATTTCTTCATAAATGGATTTTGAAGCCTAATTGTCCCTGTGTGCAATGTAAACCCTGGCTTGATCACGAAGCTCTAAAACTGATGCCATGGGTTTGATTTGGATCAAACCTAGAATGGTGACCTCCCTTATGGACCTTATTCTCACCCTCCATGGTATTTTTCAATAATGAAATCTCTAGCTTGATGTAGTAGATAGGGAAGGTGGAAAATTAGGAAAACAGGGGATAGTGGTAGAGTGGTTTTAGGGATAGAAATGAAGTGGAAGAAGTTAGGGAAAAATACCTAAAATTTTGGGGAGGTAGGGTGGTGACTTCGCTACAGGATTCAAGTGGAATTTTTGGGAATGGGCATATGAAAGGTATCCAAAAGGTCAAAACACAAGGTTTCACTAGTTTTTCTGCAAAAATGTAGTGAAAATTAGGGTTTTAATGAAATTAATGGAAAAGAGGGTTGTGAGTGATAGGAGATGTTATGGTATGGTTTATGAAGGTTATATGGAGGTTGTAGATGGTTATATTAGGGTTTTATCAACTGAAACAAACAAAATATGAAAAACACCAAAAATTTAGTGGAGGTAACCTAATGAAGGAAACCACCCATTTGCTGATGAATTTTGACTTGAGAGAGGTATGGAGGGTGCCCAATTACTGTTTAGGAAGTGTATAAACATTTTTTCAGTGGTTTTGAACCTTGGAGAACTGATTTGGACCTCAAACACCAAAATTGCAACACCTGTGCAACACACCCATAAGCGTAGCACATGTAGTGTTGGCACAAATTTGCTTATTTTTATTCAACCCATGGAAAATGTGGTGTATGATGGTGAGAAGAGAGGATATATTTACTTATTTCCCTATATTTCTAACTCCCTATGCAAATTAATTTTATGGTGAAAATGAGATTTTGTTCTCTTTATTTTATGACATAATTGTCTCTTATGGTGGAGAAACAAATGAGACCTAGACTCTGACCTAAATGAAGGTGTGGTGAATGACCTCACACCCTAGATTATTTATGGATGACATGACCTATAAAATAATTATGACCATGAATGGAGTGAAGGGAGTAGCATTTCAGACCTAGACATATTCAGTGAATAAAATTTTATTTGAAACAAACTTGAAACGTGAAATTTTGACCTAGGACCACTACTAAGTAAACCTGAAAGAGTACATTTGGTCACTAAACATTTGGACACTAACATTGGCTCCAACTGGGGATGGAAACTCCTTCTGGAGGTGTCAAGAAAATTGTAGACCAAGTAGCCTCATCCATTGGGCAATGGATTCACTACAACTACAATCCTCAAACTGAAAACTAAACTGTATATCATCAACTGCAAAATCTATTAGAAAATGACACTGAATGGTAAGTCCCTATATTAATAGCGTAGTCCCTTATTAGGTTAGTGTAGCCCCCCTTATTGTTATTGTTGTACCCCTGTAATCCCCATATTGTTATTATTGTGCCCTTACATTATTATTGTTAGGTCGGCTAGGATTACATTGTGGCCCCAATAGGATTATATTGTGGCCTCATGGACTCCTATATATAGAAGGAGGTTTTGGTCATTTGTATCATCAAAGAATTGTTCATTCATGTAATGTATTGGAGGTTTCCCCCTTGAAGTGGCTTATTTCTAAGGCATTGATATCTCTTTTCTTCTCTTTTTGGAGCTGGTTTCACAACATTTGGTATCAGAGCTTTGAGATTATAGGGTTTTGATGCTCCAAACAGGTCATCGTGGAATTTTCATTATAATTTTTTTTCTACGAAGGTTTAGAATCTGAATTTTTTAGAGTGCGAAGCCAAAATCCTGAGGACCATCGTCACAAAATTTCAAAGCTTGGTTCATAATATTTTCGGAGATATGATCTGTGCAAGTTAGGTCATTTTGCAAGCTCATGAATTTAACCTAAATAGGTCATCATGGTATTTTCGTAATAGCTTTTTTTATATGAAGGTTCAGAAGCTGAAATTTTTAGAGTGCGAAGCTGCATCCGGAAGAACGTTGTCGCAAAATTTCAGATATTGGTTTGCAATATTTTTGGAGATATGATCTGTGGAAGTTAGGGCTTTTTGAGGCTTTTGAATTTCATCTCAAAGAGGTGATCGTGGGAAAATATTCATAGCTCTCTCTTTGAGCATTGGATTGGAATGTTGTAAAAATTGGCCGCAAGTACACAGACTGTAGTTTTTGGTCTATAAATTTCAGAGCCAAAGGAGGAAACAGTGACACGTGTCAAGTCGTATAATTTTTCTCTACTGAACCAGTCCAAAATTGGGTCATTGTGGGAGATTGGACATAAATTTGCCTTGAAGAATCCAAATCAGATCAGACCTATGGCATTTGAAAGAAACTTCAGAGGGCTACTACATGGCTGAATTTGAGATATTGAGGATCTGCAATTATAGAGATAATTCAATTTCAATATTGAGCTCCTCAAAAGCAAGTAAAAGGTGTGTATTTTTTTTCCGAATTGCATAAGTCTTGTTTGAAGAATCAAGTTGAATTGATTCCAAGGGCATATTGAAGAATATTTATCAGCATTGGGTTATATAATGCCTCCAAAAAATAATTCCATACCCATTAAGCCCTCAGAAATCTATACTATGACACATGAAGAGGAAGAATTGCAGTATGAGATATCAAAATTACGGTACCAAGTGCAACAAATTTCAATATTATAAAGAGCAATTGAAGATGACATAGATGGTTTAAAAGAAGAAATGAAGGCTAAGTTGGATGGTTTGAAGGATCAAATAATAGCTAATATGGATGATAAATTAGTGGAAGATCACATCGAGCATCAACAACAAGTTCTCCAACTCTCAAAGGATAACCTAACTTTGGTGCAGAATCTAATGAAACAACATGAAGATCAACATCACATCGAAAGAATTTCTGAAGTTGTCACGGAAACAAGAACTCAATAAGTACGATCAATTTCAGAGTATCTCAGCAAGTGGAAGAATTTTCCTGTAGAATATTCCACGTGGGAGGATGAGAATTTTATACAGAAGCATCAAGAAATAATCAAGCGTTGAGGACAACACTTGTTTGAAGGAGAGGGGCATGTTAAGTCCCTATATTAATAGTTTAGTCCCTTATTATGTTAGTGTAGCCCCACTTATTGTTATTGTTGTACCCCTGTAACCCCCATATTGTTATTATTGTGCCCTTACATTATTATTGTTAGGTCGGCTAGGATTACATTGTGGCCCCACTAGGATTATATCGTGGCCCCATGGACTCCTATATATAGAAGGAGGTTTTGTTCATTTGTATCATCCAAGAATTGTTCATTTATGTAATGTATTGGAGGTTGCCCCCTCGAAGTGGCTTATTTCTAAGGCGTTGATATCTCTTTTCTTTTATTTTTGGAGCTGGTTACACAACAATGAAAATATGTTCGAATGCTAAGGTTTTTTCATTAAACCGTACCTACTCTAACTAATCCATAAATCACTTGATCAAGTGAAGAAGATCTAGTGCAATCATGAAAGTAATTTCCTCAAAAGAAAAGTATTGTGGTAATGACAACCCAAACTGAAAAATGAACCTAATCTCTACATTGGAAAAGAAAAAAACTCCATCTTTTTTTATGCTTCCAAAATACTGCCCAAGGGGTCTTGAGAATCATGAAACGTTACCTCTTGTTGATCAACAAAAAGAAGGGAAATGATTTCAAATATGATGGCTGATTGTTCTTCTTCATTTGGTTGATCCCTCTATAATAGAAAGGCAGTAATACGATCTTCCATATCATCCATATTAGAGACAATATTTTTATTTTCTTGAAGATCTTCAATTGAGGTAGCCAAATCAACATCAACACAAATATCTACAAGTGGATTTTCATGTATATCAGAAAGAGAATTGTCTTGGATCTTAAAAAATTCTACATCTTGATCCTTTGATAGTTGTTGAACATGTGCATTAAAATCGGGACAAAAAACCCAGTGTGCATTGTTTTTGACCTCAAGGGATAAATCATGACTCTCTAGAGTCTTTATACAAGAAAACTCAAAATTCTAATCTGCACATATTTCTTCCTAAATTAAAAACCCAGAAGAGGAAAGGATGAAGGGTAGTTGGAAAAAACATATTCATATATATCTTGATCACTTGAAGATTGGAAATACTGTTGCAAATTATCATCAACTTCAAAAGATGGAAGATCAACGTCATCCTTTGAAGAATTATGCTCAAGTTTTTTGTCATCCATGGAAGAATCCATGATCTTCTCATGGTGGTGAAAAGAATTTTCAGTAAAAGCATCCAAAAGTTCATCATCCATAAACTCTTCATCGCCATAAGAAATTTCTAGCTCTTGAATAAAATTCTCAAAGTGATCACAAAAATCCTCAATAAAAATCAAAGAAGCATAGGTTTCTCTATACTTCTCAAAAAATACTGAGTGAAAATCCTTGAGAGAATAAATACAAGAAGGAGGCAAGATTTCATTCCAAAACCATGATTTTTCTTCTAATGTCATCATGAAAATATTTATAAAACAATCTTCATGAATTAATCTTCAGCTTATGCACATGCATATGAAATCTTATTAAATGAAGTGTAGCATCATCACCTTTTCCATCTCTAAATTTTGGCAAGTATGTTTGCCTATCTACCTTACGCATATGATTTAGAAAGCCTAGAACATGATCCCAATGCATAGGAGCATACCAAGCATTCCTTATTGCAGTTGAATCCATATTGAAAACAATGAAGTCACCAATATTTCTTGAAGCTGACAGTTTTTTAACAGTGGAGTCGCCATGAAAACTTTGAACTTTTGGATTCTACAACATTGGAGTCGTCAGGTGAAAGATGCACAACCTTTCTTGTGCCTGACCACTGTTCACCATAAAAAATAAGAGATAATATTTGTCATTATTTCCTGGGAAATATTTAAGCTTTGCTCCCCGGAAATGGCGCCAAGAATTTTATAACTCCCCCTTTCTTCCCAAGGATGTGAATGGAGTTGAAGGAAGGTAACCACAGACCAGGCTTTATGTTAGGTAGCTAGCCCTACCAGGACCAGAGAGGGCTCTCTATTTGTCACTTTTGCAGTCAAAGTAATGATTTATTATCTAATGATCTTAGGCTAGTTATGTAAGCTCAGTAAATATGATTTTTTTGATGTTTTTAGTGCTAGATAGAAAGGTCAGTGAGAAGACCGTGTGTAAGGTTTTTAGGTCTGAATTCCAAGGTTAGTTTGTAGAGAATATGTGATGCTAGATAGGTAGTTTAAAATCATGTTTAATATGTCATTGAATATAGGATGAGATGAAAGAGAGTTTGAATTAGCACTTAGGTGAATTCATTCATTTAGAAGAAAATAGATATAGCAATGTAAAACTTGTCTAAAACAGAGCATCAACAGACATGATTTATGCTTATAAACTTACAAGATAAACATATGGAAAGATCCATCTTAAATAATAATATATATCATTTAGCATGAAGAGATAAACATACATAAGAATTAAAAATTATCCAATTCATACCACAATATTCTGAACACAAGTTCTGCAAATCTATATCTGATTTCATTCCAAAATGTTGGTTATAAGAGGTTTACTGCAAACTAAGATTATCCAACCCAGCTATCCAACCCAAAAAAAAGACTAAAGAGAGTATAATTATAGAAAACATGAAACATGACACCTCATCAAGTCAAAATCCCATCCAAAATGCATCATAAATACACAATATGAGTCAATTCCTAGATTAAAGGGAGGTTAGAATACATTCCCTAAAAGTCAGCTATGAACTAGGAGTGTTTGTCCCTTACATTAAATTACATATTCCCTCATGATAGGAGGCAAAAACCAACTCAATAACTCTAACACCAGCTCACAGGATAGAAAAAAATTGAATTTGTGACATTTTCTGAGCTTCACAAGTGTCCCAAGGAATCCAATGTTGATTCGTATCATTTATGACAGAAGGGTAACCAATGCTGATTTGTATCATTTATGACAGAAGGGTAACAAAATTTTACAGAAGCATAACAGAAGTTTGCAGGCACTTTTGAGGCACTTTTAGGAGTCCAAATCCACTTCTTAATTATGTTCAAATATCCCTATGTGTCTAGCTTCTAGAACATATTGAATTTTTCAAAATTTCCCATGGGAAGGCTTCCAAAAATCCATTCTCCCAAGGTTACTCCATAAGCATAGCAGAGGGTCCAAAAAGGTGGCAGAAACATGAAAAATTAGTGTTTTTTGGGATTTTTCTCCAAAATTAAAGCTTGTCATGCAAAGGGGGTTCCTGATCTATAATTTACTCATCAAAATGCACCCATCCATGTAAATAAATCATCATTTGGACGCCTCCAAAATAAGCGTAACAAAAGTTTGTTACTCTTCTGTAAGGAGGAATTTCTAGAATTGTGCAAAAATCACAAAAATACCAAAATTCTTCAAAACTTCCCAAAATTGGTTCTGTATCACCTGTAAGTGATGGGATAAAAATCCAAGGAAGCTTTAGCCAACAAATCTAAGCTATCCTTATCTTTAAGCTTCATTTGAGCTTCTCACAGAACCTCAAATATCTAGTCCTCTCAAAACATCTTTAGATCAAGGATGAAGCATTCATTTCATGCATGGTGAAGTGTTCTAACCTGAGGTGGTGCCCTCCCTTGAAATTATTCTTCTCACTCTCCATATTGTTTATCACTAAAAGGATGAAATCCATACTGTGTTGGTGGGATGAGTATATGTACTGAAATTTAGGAAGAAAAAAGTGTAGGGATGGGGTAGGTTTAGAGGGTGATATGAAGGGTTATGGAGCTAGAGGAAATTATAGAAAAAATAAATAGATAGGGTTGTATGTTAGTTCCGTGTTGTGAGTGAAATCAAGTAAAATGGATGTGAGGAAGGTGGTTAAAAGATGGAAACAAAGGAAATTCCTAATTTTTCACTATCTGAATTAGCTTGAATTTAGAGTTTCATGAGAATGAATGTTAGGGATGATATGGATGGTGGGAGGTGAGAGTGTGAGGTATATGAGAGCTGTAGGATAGTGTTTAGGTACTAGGGTTAGGATTTATTTAGTTGGATTAGATTAGGGTTTTTCAAATGAAGTCTTTCTATGTCATGGAGAAGTGATGATATGGAGAAATTTTAAGTGAGCATGAAAATAAATTGAGAACTCATTAAATTGACCAAGGGAGGGTATGAGAGTATTAAATTACTATTTGTGAGAGGTCCAAGGAGTAGTGGTCACAAGCCTTGAGATAGTTTGAAGAGATTTGAAGCCAAAAACCTAATTATGGACCCTTTCTAGAGGTGTAATACCAAATTACAGAAGCATAACAACACTTCCCAAAAGTGTAACAACTAATTCCACAAACGTAACAAAGGAATTGCCAAAAATATTCCAAAATAGGGCTTAAAGATGGATCAATATCTCTCTAACCATAATGTTTTTTTCCAAAAATGAGTGAGGTGTTTGTTCTTTGGCATGTTTTGAACAAAAACCTCCTCCATGTTTCCAAAATACTTTCCCTTTTTCTCAGAATCAAAGTTTGAAGTTGATCACTCAAAATTTGCAGAAGCCTAGTGCACTCTAAGTAGAAGCGTAGTTCCTACTTGGAGAAGGAGTTTGGAGGCCTTCCTAGAGGATTTTGGGGATGCAAGTGGCATGGTTGGAAATATTAGGATGTCTGCTACAGAATGGAGTCATCAAGAACTACAAATCCCTGCTCCAAACCACTGAAAATTTTATTTGAAGACAACATGTCCAAAAGTGGAGAAAATGACCTGGAGCAACAATATTTTGATAATTTCTCTAAAACCATAAAACTTGTGCATAAACTGAAGGAATTTTTTGTTCTTTGGCCTATGATTGAAAAATATTTCTTTCAATTTTGTAAAATTCATCTTCATTACTTCAGAAACGAATTTTTAAGACAAACTGTCCCTGTGTGCAATGTAAACCCTGGCTTGATCACAAAGCTCTAAAAATGATGCCATGGGTCTGAGTTGGCTCAAACCTAGAATGGTGACCTCCCTTATGGACCTTATTCTCACCCTCCATGGTTTTTTTCAACAATTAAATCTCTAGCTTGATTTAGTGGATAGGGAAGGTGGAAAATTAGGAAAAAAGGGGATAGTGGTAGAGAGGTTTTAGGGACAAAAATGAAGTCGAAGGATGTTAGGGAAAAATCTATAAAAATTTGGGGAGGTAGGGTGATGAGTTGGCTACAGGATTCAAGTGGAATTTTTGTGAATGGGCATGTGAAAGGTACCCAAAAGGTCAAAACACAGAATTTATCTATTTTTTTTGCAAAAATGTAGTGAAAATTAGGGTTTTAACAAAATTGATGGAGAAGAGGGTTGTGAGTGATAGCAGATGTTAGGGTATGGTGTGTCAAGGTTATATGAATTTTGTAGATGGTTAGATTATAGTTTTATCATCTGAAATAAACAAAAGATGAAAAACACCAAAAACGTAGTGGAGGTAACCAAATGAAGGAAACCACTCATTTGCTGATGGATTTTGACTTGAGAGAGGTATGGAGGTGTCCAATTACTGTTTAAGAAGTGTATGAACATTTTTTCAGTGGTTTTGAACCTTGAATAACTAATTTGGAGTGCAAACACCAAAAGCGCAATCCCTGCGCAGCGCTTGCGCAACACACCTAGAAGCGTAGCACAGGTAGTGTTGGCACAAATTTGCTTATTTTTCTTCAACCCATGGAAGCTGTGGAGTATGATGGTGACAAGAGAGTATCTCTTTACTTATTTCCTTATATTTTCTAACTCCCTATGAAAATGACTTGTATGGTGAAAATGATATTTTTTTTCACTTTATTTATTGACATAATTGACTCTTATGGTGGAGAAACAAATGAGACCTAGACTCTGAACTAAATGAAAGTGTGGTGAATGACCTCAGACCTTAGATGATTGATTGATCACATGAATCTGAAATAATTATGAACATGAATGGAGTGAAGGGAGTAGCATTTCAGACCTAGACATATTTAGTGAACAAAATTTTATTTGAAAAATGACTTGAAACATGAAATTTTGACCTAGGACCACTACTAAGAAAAACTGATAGAGTACATTTTATCACTGAACATTTGGACACTAACACCGCCTATAAAAATTCAACTTGGGAGGATAGTCGCAAATACGACGTACATGCAAGGGCATGGGAACAAATTTCAATCCCCTTGAAAGCTCCTCAACATGGTAAATCTGAGGTTTACTTCCAAGTGAACCCAAGTACCTTTCAACACTGCTTGTAATCCATGAAAATATTCTGTCGTAACCAATGAAGTAGGTAAAATTAATTCACCGAGTCCAATATAATTTCATGCCTGACTCCTGTGTAAGAGGAGTTTCCCAGAGAAAAAATGTAATAAATGGATTTATTGCCTATCACAAGATTCTACTGTTTGCTTGTAGCTTTGGAAAGTTAATTCACTTCCCTATTCCAAAGCACTAACATGATCTGTGTTGGTGGAAAGGGCCTTAAAAATGTAAAAAAAAAATTCTAGATTAATTTAATTAACATTGTGTTGTTAGGTTGTTATTTACTTAGAGGGTTATGGATGTGAAACTGATGATATTTTGACTAGACTCAAATACTCAAATGCAGTCAAATATGAAATTGTAATATTTTCATTCAATGAATTCCTAGTTATGGGAGAGTGAGTGTCTTTTTTATTTTCAAAAGATATTAAAAAACTCAAATTCCAATAACATTCTTTTCCACAAAATTCCAATTTCACTTTGAAACAATTCAATTGCGGAAATTAAAATAAAATTTCAGTTCGCGTAATAATTCACATAAACATAAAACGTCTCTTTCACAAGCAATCACTTACAACTCTTCAAATTTCATGGAGAAATAAAAATCTAAAATGAATTTTTTGTAATGAATGCTTCAAATTAGTGACATATATAAGTGAAATTATGAAAACTTCAAAATTGAAAAGAAACTATTTTCTTTTAATTTCTAGTGAATAAAAGCACTCTTTCACAAAAACACTAATTTTTGAGAAAGCCCTAACTTCACTATTCTAGAAGATTTTTCACAAATAAGTCAAGTATTTCTCTCAAATAATTAAGATAAATAATGAATCTAGTATATTTGATAGAAAAAAGATAGGGAGACAATGATCTAAGCATAAACCTATCTCTTTTTGATCAATTAGCAAACAATTCATATGAAACCATACTCAAATTTGTGAAAAGGAATGATTCTCAAGAAGACTTCACTACGACATTCAAATAAGCTCATAGAAGGTCTCTGAAGGTTAAAAAAAATAATGACCTCACAGAAATCAAAATCCAATCATTGATAAAGAGCAAATCTATTTTTTCAAAAATTTCTAAGGCCCGTGTAAGTTAACCGTTAAGTCCAGTGTGCATGTGCATTGTTGCTGAAGGAAAACAGTGCATATCCATGCTCTGTTGTTGAAGAAAAACCACGCAGATCAAGAAAGGTTCAAGAAAAAATAAAACCAAGGCAGTCAAACTAGAGGATCTAAAAAGTCACTACTTTTCCAATAATGAGATAAATCAAATAAAAAAATATTGGAAAGAAAAGCCAAGGAAAAGGAAGAGAACTAAGATGTTCCCTAGTATGGTCACCTATTTGTTATACGGACAAATCCCTCTTGCGGAAAAGAGCGATCTCCCTAGATTCCTAAGGAAAATAGAAACAAAAACACAATTGAATACTTCGTTTGAATCATAATACAAGAGAAAGATAATGGTACCCTTACCTATTTACAAAATGCTTGATGGATATCCCCACTTCGTCTCAATGTAGCTCCCCAATGCTTGATAAGATCTACAATAAAAAATATAAAAGAGATCAAAGGAATATGCAACATAATGAGTCAAACAAGATTAATATAATGATCAAGGTGATTATAAAATGATATCATCTTAATGAATAAATAAAAGGAAAATAAATCATTCATCATTTCAGTAAAATAATACAATGGAAAAATTTATTCATTTGTATTATTTCAGAGATAAATAATAACCTTACAACCTTTTCCTTGATGTCATGAGGTTCCTCCCAAATGCCTCCAGTTCTCCCCTTAGACAATAAGCTTCCCAATCCAAATTCCAAAACATTCGACTACCTTTTGTGAAGTCCCCTAACATTCTAACATCTACTCAATTTATAGGCCAAGTAGAGGAGGTTTCATATCCACAAGAGAATGATGACATCCACTAATAGTGGGATTAGGGTTCCTTGATGAAAGGGAAT
Source organism: Pinus albicaulis (assembly GCA_034641835.2). NCBI lineage: Eukaryota > Viridiplantae > Streptophyta > Pinopsida > Pinales > Pinaceae > Pinus > Pinus albicaulis. The sequence goes on from CM076574.1 coordinate 552,859,841, forward strand.
TAGCTCCATGATTTTAGGGGTAAGGCTCAAACATATATGACCTACAAGCTTTTTGTTGGGATATATTTTCCCAACAAGGCTTCTAGAATTCAATTTTTTACTTTTACTTTTCATCGAGTAATTTGCACAATCTACAATGGGAGATAGAGTGCGGTTCTGCACAGGTTTCAAAGGAATAAAGTGTGAATGCGAAAAAGATGAATAGGAAAAGTATGTAGGCCATAATAAACAGGTTAAACGGCCTTATTACCCAAAATTCATAATTTATTCAAGGCTTTTGGATGTTCAACTTGCAAGGGAGTGCTTTGAAACATGTTTATGGATGCCAAGAGATCCATTTTAACTTTCAAGTGTCATTATGACAAAAATGATGTGTAACATAATTAAAACTAAAAATGAACTCAACCAAGTCTCCTAAAAAGTAGGAGGCACTCTACATGCCTCTAGTTTGAACCTAAACTTGAATTAATTGAAAGAACTAAGTCTTCCAAAATTAGTTTGCTCATACAAGCCGTCATGTGATGTGGAATTATAGTTTCCTTATAATTTAATTAAGGGAAAATTAAATTTGCAGCCTCTTCTTGTTGCCATTTTCAATATTTCTTGTTGCAAATTTCAACACACCATCTCAAGTGTTAGTCATCAATAAATTTTTCTATGGTGATGACTAAATTATTACCCCAATATTTCTAGAAACAAAGTTTATAGAACATTGTGAGTTCTAGAAATCTCATTTCCTTCATTATCTACAAGGTAGAATTTCCACTATGTTGTTATCCTATCTACTCATGACTGGCCCACTACTCCCAAAAGACCCATCAGGGGCTCAAGCCACTCATTTTTTAACCTAACTTGTCTCCTTGGCTAAAAAACTCTGTTTTTTACCTACACAATTCCCCACCACTACCTCAGCCTGCCAAACAGAGTAGGTGTGTTGTGCCTCCTTTAGAAATTCTCAAAAACTGGGTGTCTCTACAAAGCCTTTAGATATTAAAGTATGTGTGTTGCATATTAGGCCCACAAATACAAAAAGCTTGGCATGGATCATGTATTACACTTGTAAACACTAAGTTTAGATCCCAGCCCAAAAAACCAAGTCCAAGAAGGCCTCCACTAGATCACCTAGGGTTTCACAAAATATTAGGATGGATTTGGTGCCCTACAGGTTCTGTTCCTTCTTCTATATAAAGGAAATACATTCAAAGAAGCGGACAAGTCACTTTGTCCTATATTAACCAAAGAGATCAATCAAAGAACTTTTTATGCCTAAAGATATGACTCTTGCAAGGAGACAGTTGCTCTTTGCTCACATCTTTGCAAGAGTAGTCAAAAGGACATCAAGTTAGCAACAAGGCAAGGTAATGGAATAAAAGGTCTACTTCATAAACAATAGAGGGGATGTCAAAGGGACCTCCAAAAGAAGCCTTTTGTTTCAACACCTAAACATACAAAGGATAAACTATCACCTCCAAACATTTCTACAAAAATACCTTGAAGAGTAATCTGAAGCAAAGATGGAAAAGAAAGGAAGTACATTTGAAAGATTTTTTAAAGCCATTTTTTGATAATAAGACAAAAAACACTTGATTCAAATAGAAACACCATGATTTTATGGTAAATCAGTGAAAATACTGATCATCAAAGGGCCTATGTTCAAGGAGAAAAGGGATGTTTTTGTTAGTCACAAAACAATGGTGACAAATAAGAAAATCACCACAAACACCACAAAGGCAGAAGTCACCTCCCCGAGGTTACTTCCAAGGATAGCATTAGGTTATCTACATTGAAGGAAAGGGATAAAGAGTATCAATATATAGAGTCTCATCTCACCAAAGAGGCAAAAACAAAGTTTTTTACCTTAAAATCAACATGGGACATAAATCATTAGCAGAAATGGCTAAAGAAGAATTTTGGGGAAACATAAAATTTACAAAAGTGGGTTTGCCCTTTTAATTTATTTTCAAAAAATCTATAAAGGAACCCTTCTAATTTTCCCCCGCACCATTTTCCACTTTTCAAGGAGAAAAAAACCATTGGAGGAGAAGTTACAGCGTTTTTTGGGAAAACTGTGAAAATTGGCCGACGCTACGCGCTGAAGCTAGCGCTATGCCCCTAGCCTCTGGCACTATGCATAGAGGCGAGCCGGGCAATGTAAAATTACACTGCGCTATGCGCTCGTAGCACGACATTACGCGCAAGCCCATAAATTACCACAGGCACCCAAGAGACTGTCTGTTCCGCCCGGCGCTACGCTCCGACAACTCGATCGACCCGACACTGTGGCCCTGGCAACAGTCTGCAGATTTTGCCAAAGACTTTCAAGAATCAAAAATTTCGGCCTCTAAAACTTCTGCAAGTTAATACAAGGTTGGTAAACCTTTTTTTTCCTCCTCCCAAGAATTATTTACCTAAAAATCAAAAAGTTCATCCATAGTCAAAATTTGACCAAACCCTATACTATGCAAAAATCAATTGTTATGTCTTTAAACTAGGGTTTGTAAGAAAATTTGGTTTTAAGTGCAAAGAGGGGACTGAGTGACTATAAATCTAACCTCCACCACCAAGTAAAAGCTCTGAAAGCTATCTTCACCTTAGCTTTCCTTTTTGCAAAGAGTTGACCTACACCACTTGTTTTACTCCAAAAAAACCTCAAGAAAAACCCAAGGTTTCTTCTGTTGTTTTGGACCAGCCATCATGTCAGAGAGAGACAGTCACACCAGTGGTGATGAGAGGAAAACTCCCACAAAGCCAAAACATCATGGAGGAAAAGCTAAAATATTTGAGACCCTAGACACCACTCCAATTACTTCCTCTCCTATGATCCTTTCATACTTCCAGGATGTAGGGTGCTACAATTTTTGTGAGAAGGTCAAGAAAGTCAACAGTCATCTAGACTTGACTAGATTATTTTCCTGTAGCCTACAAAACCACCAAGTTAATCTAGCAGGGGTCCAATTTGAGCTTTCATTTGAAATCATTTCCAAGGCAACCAGTATACCAGACATTGGTGAGCTTTGGTTCAAACAAAGGAAGTTGGATTTGGGTTATTATGGGCCTTATTTGAAACCCACCTATTAGCAAAATTGCAAGGATATTTTTCATTTTTATTATTTTCTAGAGAGGTATGCAACATTAATGAGGCAGATTATCAGTTTTTTCACATGTGAGGGAAGATAGTCCCGGCTCTATTCATATCATATCAGGTTGCTGATGCATTTTACCAAAGTCAAGATGATGAACCTAACTTATAAATTTTTTTGGAGTATTGATAAAATGGCCTCCACTGTCAAGAGGAAAATATATGACCACCAAATTCCTAGCCTCTTTCATCACTCCCTGATCAAGATGATTTTCCTATACCATCTAGAGAAACAAGGTATATCTTGGGAGACCTTCATCTCACATGATGTGTTTGCAGACCCCCGGGCCTTCATCTAGCAGAACTTGCCTTCCACTTCACAACCATCTACCTCCACACATCCATCATCTCCCCATGTGCCTTCTCCACAAAGAATTTCACCTATTACCTCCTCCCCTAAATTACCAAGTGAAGGGGCTGACAGTAGCCCTAGTGAAGAGCAAATAGCAGACAATAGTCAGGAATAATATGAGACAGATAATGATGGAAAAGGAGAGATAAGTGAAGAAGAAGATGATGAAGAAGAAGAAGAGGATGAAAATGAAGAAACTGATGAAGAGGAGGAAAGTAGCCATGAAGAAAGCAGTGGTAGCCATGAAGAAAGCAGTGGTGGCCATGGAGAAAGCAACCATGATCATGAAGAAAGAAGTGATGATCTTGAGGAAAGCATTGAAAAATAAGATGATGTAGATGAATAATAAAATTAAAGAGAGGAAGGCGGCCAAGAATAAAGCAGCAATGGCCAAGAGCAGCAAGATAATGAAGGATAAAACAAAGATGAAACTAGTAATGGTAGCCATAAAGATAACATCAGTGAAAGCAACCACAAGGATGAAAGCAGTGAGCATGAAGATGAGGAAGAAGATAACAATGACAAGGAAGAGGAAAACAGTGAAGAATAAGACAGTGAAAAAGGAGAACAGCCAGATGAGGAAGGTAGCTATCTAAGTGCGCAAGGTAGTCCAAGAAAGAGTCATGACAGTCATGATAGTTGTCATGAATGTCTTGACAAAAATCAATCCATAGAAGACAAAGAGAATTAGAGTGAGGAAGGCATAGAAAAAGCAGAGCAGAGTGAAGGAAAAAATGATGACAACATTTCCTTTGAGACTCTTATTATTTCCCCTCTCTCATGCACTTATCACTGAGGGAAAAGGGATGTGTTTGCTGCCTCTAAAATGAAAAGGGCCATCTCCTCAAAAAATACCAAAGCATCGGACAAAAGAAAAGAAAATATGAAGAGTGTTGAGCAAAAGGCACCAGTCAAGAGGAGCAAAAGGATCAAAAAGGCTTCTCAAGGCCCTCTCTTTTTTGATCTAGACAGTGATAATGAGGACCAAGGGATGAATACAAAATTTCTCCTCTTAGAAAAAGATGCCTAGCTTCAAGAATGGGAAAGGATTTTGAAAGGGCACAAAGGGTCATCTACTATTATAAACAGAAGCACAAACATTTCAAAGAGGTGAAGAGGGGCCTTCCCTTGTAGAAAAAAATGGTCAAACACTATTCAAGGAAGAGCATGCTTGCTAATGCCAAATTAAAGCAAGCCCTCCTAGAGCTAGAAGAGCTAAAAAGGCCCAAAGTGAATGATAGCCTTGGGATCTTGGTTGATTCTTCTTAGAAGGTGTCTAAAACCCCTTGAGGGGTCTACACACCAATTTTGAAGAAAATCTGGAAACTTTTTTTTTTCAAATTTTGGCCCCTAGGAGTGTAGCACCCTAGGCGATACACTTATTTTTGGGGAATCCTCAGTTGCTAAATTTTACATTTTTGGATTTTTCATGTCACCAACAGTCTACCCACAAAATTTTAGGTCAATTGGAGCATTTTTTCCCCCTCAAAAGGTCAAAAAACACCTAAAAATGACCATTCTGCCTCCTTTTCAGGCCTGGCACTGCGCACTGAGCAGTCATGGGAGATTGGATTTTTGAGCAATTAAATCGAATCCTTTAGCACAACTCAAGTATTTTTTGAAATTATACTCTTCAAGCTTTCCAACGAGCCATCATGGGGTGAAGTCCGATGTCGGGAAGGGGTCCAAAATGCAGCTGCAACAGACCCCAATTTTTGCTCATATGGAGCTACGCACAGAGACAGCTTTTTGCCAAAAAGTCAACAAAAGACACTAATTAATGGAAAATTGGTTTTTTAATATTTTCCTGGACAAAACACTCCTGATTTGATTGGGGAGTTATGTTTTGGTGTGTTTCATTTATTTTCTTATCTCTTATGTGTATTGGGCCTTGCATGGTCATTAAGCACTTTTATGACATTTATGGTTGAATTAGGGTTTCTGGAAGCCTCTTAGGGTTTCCACCTCCTTATTTTCTCCATAAATAGAGCATGAGGATCTTGTGTATTTTTTTGGATGTTGATGACTTATGCTAAAGTAATACATAGTCCCTTGAAGCCTTTGATGAGAAATTGATGTCTTGGAGCTTATGCATGATCTGATTTACTTGTTGATGGAGAAGGATTGTTTGTAGGATCCATAGGCCTGGTTGATGGTGAAGTTTCCTCTTGTTAATGTTTTCTAAGTTTCTCATATGTTTTCAATCCATCTATGTTGCAGTAGGACAAAAAATTTAAACTAAGATATGTTTGTTGATGGCACCTTAGATCTGTTTGTTTCCTTCACTGCCTTAATGTTTTCTTCTGCTAAGATATGTTAGGGAATTCATCTCTTGCTCTCTAATAATTTTTTGGCTTGTCTATTTTCTTGAATGATTTAGATCAATTAGTATCAATTATGATTTATGGCTAGCCCTGCATATTTTTACCTCTGAAATACTTTGTTCTTGAAATCATCTTTTGAAGCAGCTTTGCCTATAGCTTGTCAAAGAAGTTTGTCTTGACCATGCTCTTTGCCTTTACTTAGCTAAAATTGTTTCAAGGAACTTTCATAGCTGCAACTGTGGATGTAGGTTTTTCTCTCCTTCTATGGTTATAGTTACTTGTGCATCTTAAATTTTTTTCCTCCTCTTGATGATAAAATCCATGAAAGATTAAACAATTTTTTGCCTTTCTATGTTTTATCTTAATGTTGTCTTGGTTGATTATCTGCTTTCAATCTGAAATCAAATGGATTAGGTTTTTCTTAAGCCTTTGACTCTCTTTCTATGCTTATAAATATTCTAATTCCCTCAGTTTACAAGTATATAAAGGATTTTGTTTCTCCCCTTTATTAGCTTGTTGTTCTCAAGTTTAATGTCCACCTCATGATCCTTTCACAACCTTAAATACCCACCAACCAAGTTAGAATTTCCCTGCAAGTGCTCTTGAAACCATTGATGAACTCATTCATGACCTTGTTTGACTCCATTTCCCAATGACTTAACAATCTTCCTTGTTTTCTATCTAAATCTATCTGAGCATCATACCCAACCAAAAGAAATCAAAATACCCTGCACTTAAAATATAGCCTAAAATCAACCCTAATCAGCAAACAAGCTCACATCTTTGAACCTACTTGAGAGATCCCTCTCCGAATCCAGGAAGGCTAGGTCCTAGGATTCCAAAGCTTGGTTTGAGTTACCCTGTACCTTTTTATCTCAATAAATCTAGCAAATTACAGGGAGCTAACATAATAGCGATCACGATGGGACTGAGTTCATAGTAGCCTGACAAACTCTTATAGACTCATATACATCCCTAGTTTGACTTAAAAACCAACCCATAGCCAGAGTAGAAACTAATTACTTCACCATCCTAGCAAGATGATGACTTAGCTAGGGGATACTCATTAACCTTAACGCTACATAAAGAAACTAAAAAACCCAAAAGTACTCCCTAGATTGATTTTTTATCAAGAATTTGGTGGTGGACCATTGTATACATATCTTCAAAATTTCAAAAAATCCACCTAGCGACTCCACTAGCCTCCAGTAGGCCTTTCTCATCCCACTAGTCCCATAGGTTGTTCTAGGATTGTGTCAAATCAGTCCAAAATAGTTTTTAAGGCCTAGTTATACCTTATGTGAATAAAGAGATCTGGCTTCACGAAGGATCAATACCAGATCACACCTTGACCCAAATCCTCCTACCGTAGTTAATAATCCATAAAATATTTTGTAGCAAAATTCCAAAGCTGGAAACTCACCCACTGTTAGGACCATTCATAGAGCAAGTTCTGCACCAGAACACCTTACAGTTCCACAAGGTCCTTATTTTGACTTGCACCATACCAAAAACCTATTCAGGACCAAGTCACAAAGTAGGGTTGACCAAGCTGACTTTGAGCCCATAGATTTGTAGCAAAGCTCCAATAGAGAAGCTTCTCCTTCCACTCCACCTGATTTTCAACTTCTCCATCACTTCAGCCCTTTTTATCTCAAATATACTCAGAATCAATCTTCCGGTCGAAGTACCTTAACTACACCCATCCATACCACCAGTGTGCAAACCACCTCACTCCATCCTCCTCCACCTCTCACAAATCCTCCCCTTGTGAATCAACCTTTGTTTCCTTTCCCTCCCATCTTGGCAGCCTGGTATGCTCCACTGGCTCTACAAAAACCACTATTACCTTTTCCAAATGACTATCAGTCCAAAATCCCTCACTTCTTAGGGACTGAATCCATCACTGTTCAAAAACATGTAGATAGAATTAATGATGCTTTTGACTACATGGAGATAGAAGAAGAAACCATAAAAATGAGGATTTTTGCTCAGAGCCTAGGGGGCGAACCCAAGAAATGGTTTAAAGACTTACCTCCCAACAGCATTCATGATCTCCCTACTCTATACCAAACCTTTGTGAACAAATGGGAAATCAAGAAGAACCCCCTCCAAATTCTATCCGAGTATAAAAATCTTAAGAGAAATCTGGGAGAAAGTGTTCATGACTACTCCACTAGGTTTAACAGTGTTTACAATGCTCTCCCGCCTCACATAAAACCTCCACAAGGCTTGGCCTTGGTGAAATATCCCGAAGGCTTTGATGCTAATATGGCCTATAAACTAAGGGAGAGAGATTACCTAACTCTAGAAGACATGCAAAAGGGGGCTATGAGTGTAGAGGCCAATTTGATTAAGAAAAGGGCTAGGGTGAGATCAGAAAAAAGGGTGACTTATAGAGATGACACAACACCTGCACCCTCCTCTTCCGACACCAAACTTGACTCCATAGTTAGGAAAATGGAGAGGATGATGGAAAAATTCAGTTTGAATGAGAGAACACCTCCTAGGGAAAATCAAGCCAATATTCAAAACAAGAATAGAAATCAAAATTTTAGAAGAGACCCTCCTCCAGTCAAACAAAAAGAGAGTGACGAACAAATCAGACCCCCTTTCCAGGACAACTATGTAGATGAAGAAGAAAGAGAGCTTGAATAGTTGGAAGAAAACCATGTAAATGTCATAGGTTTGGATGATGAGGATAACACATTCCTTACCGAAGAAGAACAAAGGATGTTTTCTTCAAAACCACATGAGAAATCATATGAATATTCTGAAGACTATAGATTAGGATTTGAGAATGCCATAATGGAAGTCCATAGGCAGTGTGACCTTAGGAGAAAAAAGAGTCAAGATATTCCTAAAAATCACCAAACACCTAATAAAGATTCAAGATGCCCTAGTACTTCAACTAGTGGCCCTGAAAAAATCCTACTTTCCAAACCATCAAATCAGAATCAACAAATTAAAAATGTAGAAAAATTCATGGCTGATAAAACTGATGTAAATGCGATAAAGACACCCACACCTTTCAGTTTTGAGGTGGGAGATTGCCAAAATCAAGATAACCATACCCCTCACTGAGCTGGTAACCCAAGAGGTATATAGATCCTAGATTTTCAAAGTGTTAAATATAGGGAATGATATTGATACTTTAAGCTTAACTAATGATAAACCAGAATTGTTGTTTGGTCTTGAAGTAGAGGGAAAATATCAAGAAGGAGCTGTCCCTCCTTTCTATGTAAGTCTGAACATACATGATAAGATTCTGCATAATGCTATGTTAGACTTCGGTGCCTCACACAACCTCATGCCAAAGGTTGTGATTTAGAGATTGGGCTTAGAGATCACTTAGCCCTACAAATATTTGTACTCTTTTGATTCCAGTAGGGTCAAGTGTCTAGGCCTAATCAAGGATCTGTGTGTCAATCTGGCACAAATCCTCGCCAAAAGTATAGTCATGGATATAGTTGTGGCTGACATTCTCCCAAAGTATGGCATGCTTTTATCTAGATCACGGGGGGCCAAACTCTAGGGAAGCCTCCAAATGGACATGAATTATGCCACCATCCTAGTTTTCAATCAAACAAGGAGATTATACTAGGAATCCCACATGAAATACATGGTGAGTAACATAGATAGGCCAAATAACACACCGGTTTATTCCATTCACTCATACCTTGACTCCTTCATCCTATACAATGAAAATGACATAGATGAAAAAATAAATGACAAGGAGAAATAACTAAGCCCCTAAGAACAACCAAGCCACCCCTCTGACCAAGAAAATGACACTCTAAATCCTAGCAGCCCCAAAGTGCAGAATATTGACAAAACTGGAATTGACACCCTTCGGCATATAAGCTTTGATGGCTCTTTTGGCAAGGCTAGTTCAGAAGCGGGGGTTTGGTTCCACAACACAAATAAAGGCCATTCCTATAGGCTAGATTTCCAATGCACCAACAACGTTGCAGAATGTGAGGCTCTCCTTATTGGTTTACACCTACTCAAAGACCTCAAAGCTAAGAAAATCTTGGTTCAGGGATATTCAGAACTGATCATAAATCAAATTAAGGGAGAATATTCAGCCAAGAACCCTAGGCTAAGGGAATATAGAAGCACTACCCTAGACCTTCTCAAAACCTTGAGAAATATGAGCTCACTTTCATCCCTAGGGCCCAAAAATGCCTTGCCAATGAGCTTGCCTTTGCTGCCAGCAATTTCTCTTTACCTTATGAAGAGAATCAATGCCTCATAAAAATAAAGAATAGGCCTACTTTACCAGACAACCTAAACCATTGGCAAGTGTTTGACAATGATGACCAAATAGATGATTTTCTGCAATCCAGAAATGACTTTTCAAGTGCAAAACAGAGTTTGATATTTGAAAGAAATAATTTTGCTGAAATAAAACTCCCAAAACAGAGCTACCCTTTGATGATGATATAAACCACCTTCAAAACCCTTGTGTTGCAGAAGTACTTGATAAACCAGATCAAAGAGAATTTGAAATTCTGCAGTACAAAGATGACACCCTTCCAAGAGGCCTTACACCACTAGAAGAGTTGTTTGATTTTAATGATGTTGCTAAAAAACCCAAGATGAAATCCACCGAAACAAATGTAGAAGAGTGTAACATTGGAGGGATGAAAGAACCCAAAATAATCAAGCTGTCCAAAAATCTCCCATCTCACACAAAACACAAATACATTGATCTTTTTAGATAATTTAAAGATGTGTTTGCGTGGGGGTATGAAGACTTTAAATCCGATGACACCAAAATCATCCAACATAAAATTCCTCTCAAAGAAAATCAGAAACCATTTAAACAAAATTTGAGAAGAATAAACCCCCTTTTGTTACCCTCAGTTGAGAAAGAAATAAAAAATATGTACGATGCCGGGATCATAGTCCCTGTCCGATACTCAGAATGGGTGTCCAACCTTGTGTCAGTTAGGAAGAAAACCGGGGAACTTAGGCTTTGTATTGACTTCAGAAGTTTGAACAAAACCTCCATTGGGGAATTTCGAGGTCTCAAATGGGCCTCATAAGAAAAATGTACAACAAAAATAAACTTTATAACAACTAATAGGATTCAAGACATTTATGTCATCCATACGGATGATGATGTCTTTTTGGAGTAAAAAAAGTAAAAATATTAAAAAATAATAAAAATAAGAAACTACTTTTTCAACTCGTATTTTAAACTTATCTTCCAAAATTGGGATGTTGATTTTAATTTAACTCCTCATCCTGAAGTACCCATGTTATGCATAATTTTCTACATAATTTTAAAATGAGAAATACATAAAAACGTGATTGTAATCACGTTTTTTTTATGTATTTCTCATTTTTTGTGTAGTAGGACCCATCGAAAGTATGCAACATGGGTACTCCTTGGATGGGGAATTAAATTCCGCATCCAACGAGTACTCCCGCTCGAAATTTGAGTAAACAATTTGGGAGATAAGTTGAAAATATGAATTGAAAAAGTAGTTTTTTCATTTTTCCCTCTAAAATTTGATGATGTCATCAAATCTTATTAGATTTTTTCCACTATTATTTTATATCCCTTAGAGGCCCATTTTAGACCTCAAAATTCCCGTAATGCTTGAAAGACAATCACCCCTTGCCTAAAATGGATCACATACTCCAAAAAGTAGTTGGCTCACAGAGAATCTCATTACTAGATGGCTTCTCAGGTTATAACCAAGTTCTAGTATTTCCAAGTGACCAACTCAAAACTATTTTCACTACACCTTGGGGTACATTCATGTACGTTAAAATGCCATTCGGTTTAATGAATGCAGGGGATACTTTCCAAAGGGAAATGGACATAGCTTTTTCAGAATAGATAGGTTACTTCATAGTCATATATCTTGATGATATCACTGTCTACTCTAAGACTGATGAGGAACACTTAGTCCACTTGAGAAAAGTATTTGAAAAATGTAGAAAGTATGGTTTGTCCCTAAATCCTAAGAAAAATTTGTTTGGCCTTCAGGAAGGAAAACTCTTAGGTCACATCATCTCTGAGGAGGGAATCAAGATAGATCCCAAAATAATTGAAGGCATCTTACAAATCAGCTATTCTAGAAACATTAAAGAGCTGCAGTCTTTCATTGGAAAGATAAAATTCATAAGAAGATTCATTCCTAACCTTGCTGAGCTCCTAAGAAATATCACAAATATATTGAAAAAGGAAGTAGGAGTGAAGTGGAATATGGGAGAAAAGAAAACTTTTGATCTGGTAAAACAAGCACTCACACAAACACCAGTCGTAATCATCCCTGACTTCACCAAGGACTTTTACATTTTCTTCTTTGCCTCTGAACATACTGTGGTAGCAGTATTGTTGCAAAAAAATATCATGGGGCAAGATCAACCTATAGATTTCTTCAGCAAAGCCTTAAGGGATGCCCCTCTAAAGTATAACATTATGGAGAAAAAAGCCTTTTCCTTAATCAAATCTTTGAAGGATTTTAGAGTTTATATTTTGCATTCACATATAATAGCCTTTGTCCCAAACACAATTGTCAAAGATATACTTAATCAAGACCCTGATGGTAAAAGGGGCAAGTGGATTTCTACCATTTTAGAATATGATTTAGAAATCAGACCCACTAAATTGATTAAAGGACAAGGACTTGCAAAACTTATGGCTGACTCAAATTTCCAAGATCTAGACATGAATAGGGTTGGTATGTTAGAAGAAACTGAAGAAATTACAACACCACACATTGAAGAAATGTTTCTAAATTCACCTTGGTATGCTGATATTATTTATGTGCTTCTTTATATCAATACTCCCCCTTCTTTGTCAAAAACTAAAGCAAGATTCTTAAAACAAAAAACATTAAATTTTTGCATTCTAGATGGAGTATTATACTGGAAGAGTTTTGGTGGTTTGCTGCTTAAGTGTTTGCTTGAAGATGATGTAGAGAAAATCACACATGAATTACATGAGGGAGAATGTGGGGGTCACCTCTATTGGAAGACCACAACCAACAAGATCCTTAGAGCTGGCTACTATTGGCCTACCTTATTTTCCGATACTCACAAACTAGTCATGACTTTCCATAAATTCCAAATGTTTGATGGAAAAAGAAAGCTCCTACCTTTACCCTTGCAACCCATCAGTGTTGAAGCCCCTTTTCAGCAGTGGGTTTTGGACTTTATAGGAGAGATCCATCCTACTTCATCTGCCCAACATAAGTGGATCCTCACTACCACTGATTATAACACCAAGTGGATATAAGCCATCCCTTCTAGAAATGCCACTGACTCAGTCATCATCAAATTCCTTGAAACCAACATCCTATCCAGGTTTGGTTGTCCTAAGAAGATCATCACCGATAACGTTGTTTCCTTTACATCTAAGAAAATGGTGGACTTTTGCTATAAATATCACATCACCCTTGGTCACTCCACTGCTTATTACCCACAAGGTAATGGAATAGCTGAGTCCTCTAACAAGAGCTTGGTAAAAATCATTAAGAAGCTCTTAGAACAAAATTAAAAAGCATGGCATAGAAAACTAGTGCATGCACTATGGGCTGATAGACTAACCACCAAGAAATCTATTGGTATGTATCCCTATCAACTAGTGTATGGCATGGATGCAGTTTTCCCCACCTCTTTAGGAGTCCCAGTCATGAAGCTTCTTCAATAAGTTCAATCAGAAGAAAATGACATGCAAAGGAGGTTGAACCAAACCATTCATTTGCAGCAGTCAAGAGAAGAAGTTTACAAAAGGACACAAGCTATGTAGGACAATATCAAGAAAATATTTGATAGGAGAACCAAAGCAAATTATTTTCAGATTGGAGACATGGTTCTGAAATGGGATTCAAGAAGGGAAGAAAAGGGTAAACATGGCAAGTTCGAAAATCTATGGAAAGGCCCCTATATCATTGATTCGGTGGGAGGCAACAATGCTTTCTTTTTGCAGGAACTTGATGGAACTAAAATGTTTGGAGGTCCTATAAATGGGAGGATGCTTAAACATTACTTTTTTCAAGAAACTTAGTTTAAATTTTCTCATTCCTTGTACATACCATTGTTTGATGGAAGGATGTAAAGAAAAAAAACCCTAAAAAATAGAAAAGGGAAAAAGAGGGCAGAAGTTGAAAGAAAGGTACAGCCCCATACCAAAAAATAATGTTGCTGAAAGTGTGCAAGTATAAATGCCACTACTTTGTTTTAAAAAGAGAAGTCATGTTTAGTTATCCAAACTAAATCATGACTGAAACATGTTTTAATTTATTTTGTTGATAGGCTAGTGAAAGAAAGAACTTGTTAGAAGACCATTCAATCTTGGCTTATCAAATAGAATAGACTAGGATAGAAGGACAATGGCTCGAAAAAGATTAAAACCTGAGCCAAATAAAGAAAGAAGGATGTTATTATGCTTTCAGATCTTAAGCATTCAATATTTTGTTTTACTTTTCTGCTAATAAATTCTATGTGCAGCTTGTACATAATGCCATAGATCATAGCAAATCAAACTACTTAATCCTGATCTATCTATGTTTTTCAATTTTTATTTTTCAGGATTAGTGAATAAGGTTTGTCAAACAACTCAATCTTGACAAATGAGTAGTCTAGGTAGAGAATAAGAAGAGTTCACTAGCCTAATCTGAACACTTGGAAGAAATAAGGGTACAATTAGATAGTCTGATTTTTGTTTTCAAAAAGAAAAATGTCAAGGGTTTGCCAGTTCAAATGCACCTAATGAAGAAAAAATGTTAGGAAAGTAGGTTGGGTAGCTAGATATAATTTTGATGTTAATCACGTTTTCAAATTCTAAGCTCACAACTTCAAGCAAGCATCAGCAAGTGAAGGAGGTAAAATCTGCCCAATGGATGAGGCACTAGTCTTCATATGCCAGAAATCTGATGTTTTGGAAACCTCTTGAAAATGAGCTGCCCTCCCCAAGTGGAGCCACTGTTATTCATCAATAAATTTTGCTATGGTGATGACTAAATGATTACCCCAAGATTTCTAGAAACAAAGTTTATAGAACATTGTGAGTTCTATAAATCTCACTGCCTTCATTATCTTCAAGGTAGAATTTCCACTATATTGTTATCCTATCTAGTCATGACTGGCCCACTACTCTCGGAAGACCCATCAGGGGCTCAAACCACTCATTTTTTAACCTAACTTGTCTCCTTGGCTAAAAAACTCTGTTTTTTACCTACACAATTCCCCACCACTACCTTAGCCTACCAAACAGAGCAGTTTTGTTGTGCCTCCTTTAGCAATTCTCAAAAACTGGGTGTCTCTACAGAGCCTTTATATAGTCAAGTATGTGTGTTGCATCTTAGGCCCACAAATACACAAAGCTTGGCATGGATCCTGTCTTACACTTGTAAACACTAAGTCTAGATCCCAGCCCAAAAAACCAAGTCCAAGAAGGCCTCCACTAGATCACCTAGGGTTTCACAAAATCTTAGGATGGATTTGGTGCCCTACAGGTTCTGTTCCTTCTTCTATATAAAGGAAATACATTCAAAAGAAGGGGAAAAGTCACTTTTTCCTAGATTCACCAAAGAGATCAGTCAAGGAACTTTTTATGCCTAAAGATATGACTCTTGCAAGGAGACAATTTCTCTTTTCTCACATCTCTGCAAGAGTAGTCAAAAGGACATCAGGTTAGCAACAAGGCAAGGTAATGGAATAAAAGGTATCCTTAATAAACAATAGATGGGATGTCAAAGGGACCTCTAAAAGAAGCCTTTTGTTTCAGAACCTAAACATACAAAGGATAAATTATCACCTCCAAACCTTTATGCAAAAATATCTTGAAGAGTAATTTGAAGCAGAGATGGAAAATAAAGGAAGTACATTTGAAAGAATTCTTAAAGCCATTTTTTGATAAGAAAACACAAAAAACTTGAGTCAAACAGAAACATCACGAGTTTATGGTAAATCAGTGAAAATACTGATCATTAAAGGGCATGTGTTCAAGGAGAAAAGGGATGTTTTTGTTAGTCACAAAACAATGATGACAAATAAGAAAATCACCACAAACACCACAAAGGCAGAAGTCACCTCCCCGAGGTTACTTCCAAGGATAGCATTAGGTTATATACACTGAAGGAAAGGGATAAAGAGTATCAGTATGCAGAGTCTCATCTCACTAAAGAGGCAAAACAGAGTTTTTTACCTTAAAATCAACATGGGACATAAATCATTAACAGAAATGGCTTAAGAAGCATTTTGGGGAAACATGAACTTTACAAAAGTGGGTTTTCCCTTTTAATTTATTTTCAAAAAAGCTATAAAGGGACCCTTCTAA
Organism: Pinus albicaulis; assembly: GCA_034641835.2. NCBI lineage: Eukaryota > Viridiplantae > Streptophyta > Pinopsida > Pinales > Pinaceae > Pinus > Pinus albicaulis. The sequence goes on from CM076574.1 coordinate 552,875,959, forward strand.
TTTTCCCCCGCACCATTTGCCACTTTGCAAGGAGAAACAAACCATTGGAGGAGAAGTTACAGCATTTTTCGGGCAAACTGTGAAAATTGGCCGGCGCTACGCCCATGGCCTCCAGCGCTATGCACAGAGGCAAGCCGGGAAGTGTAAAACTACACTCTGCTACGTGCTCACAACATGGTGCTATGCACCTAGGTTGGTGCTACACGCAGGCCCAGAAATTACCATAGGTGCCCGGGAGACTACCTGTTCCACCCAGCGCTACTCTTCGACAGCTCGACCAGCCCGACGCTGCGTGTAGGTGCTACGCACTGGCGTTGCACCCTTGGAAATACTCTGCATATTTTGAAAAAGACTTTCAAGAATCGAATTTTTCGGCCTCTAAAACTTCTGCAAGTTAATACAAGGTTGGTAAACCTTTTTTTTTCCTCCTCTCAAGCATTGTTTGCCTAAAAATCAAAGAGGTCATCCATAGTCAAAATTTGACCAAACCCTAGACAATGCAAAAATCAATTGTTAGGTCTTTAAACTAGGTTTTGTAAGAAAATTTGGTTTTAAGTGCAAAGAGGGGACTGCGTGACTATAAATTTGACCTCCACCACCAAGCACAAGCTCTGAAAGCTATCTTCACCTTAGCTTTCCTTTTTGCAAAGAGTTGACCTACACCACTTGTTTTACTCCAAAAAACCCTCAAGAAAAACCCAAGGTTTCTTCTGCTGTTTTGGACCAGCCATCATGTCAGATAGAGACAATCACACCAGTGGTGATGAGAGTCACACTCCCACCAAGCCAAAACATCATGGAGGAAAAGCTAAAATATTTGAGCCCCTAGACACCACTCCAATCACTTCCTCTCCTATGATCCTTTCATACTTCCAGGATGTAGGGTGCTACAATTTTTGTGAGAAGGTCAAGAAAGTCAACAGTCATCCAGACTTGACTACATTTTTTGCCTGTAGCCTGCAAAACCACCAAGTTAATCTAGCAGGGGTCCAATTTTAGCTTTCATATAAAATCATTTCCAAGGCAACCGGTATACCAGACATTGGTGAGCTTTGGTTCAAACAAAGGAAGCTGGATTTGGGTTATTATGGGCCTTATTTGAAACTCACCTATCAGCAAAATTGCAAGGCCATTTTTCCTTTTTCTTATTTTCTAGAGAGGTATGCAACATTAATGAGGCAAATTAATAGTTTTTTCACATGTGAGGGAAGATACTCTGGCTCTATTCATATCATATCAGGTTGCTGATGCATTTTACCAAAGTCAAGATGTTGAACCTACCTTATTACCTTTTCTGAAGTATTGATAAAATGGCCTCCGCTGTCAAGAGGAAAAGCTATGACCACCAAATGCCTAGCCTCTTTCATCACTCCCTGATAAAGATGATTGTCCTATACCAGCTAGAGAAACAAGGTATATATTGGGAGACCTTCATCTCACATGATTTGTTTATAGACCCCCGGGCCTTCATCCAGCGGAACTTTCCTTCCACTTCACAATCATCTACCTCCACACATCCACCATCTCCACATGTGCCTTCTCCACAAAGAATTTCACCTATTACCTCCTCTCCTAAATTACCAAGTGAAGGGGCTGACAGTAGCCCTAGTGAAGATAAAATAGGAGGCAACAGTGAGGAAGAAGATGAGACAGATAATGATGGACAAGGAGAGAGTAGTGAAGAAGAAGATGATGAAGAAGAAGAAGAGGATGAAAATTAAGAAAATGATGAAGAGGAGGAAAGTAGCCATGAAGAAAGCAGTGGTAGCCATGAAGAAAGCAACCATGATCATGAGGAAATCATTGAAAAAGAAGATGATGTAGATGACGAAGAAAATTAAGGAGAGGAAGGTGGCCAAGAAGAAAGAAGCAATGGCCAAGAGCAGCAAGATAATGAAGGAGAAAACAAAGATGAAACTAGTAATGGTAGCCACAAAGATAACATCAGTGAAAGAAGCCACAAGGATGAAAGAAGTGAACATGATGATGAGGAAGAAGATAAAAATGATGAGGAAGAGGAAAACAGTGAAGAAGAAGACAGTGAAAAAGGAGAACAACCAGATAAGGAAGGCAGCTATATAAGTGCCCAAGACAGTCCAAGAAACAGTCATGATAGTCATGACAGCTGTCATGATTTTCTTGAAAAAAATCAGTCCATAGAAGACAAAGAGAATTAGAGTGAGGAAGGCATAGAAAATCAGAGCAGAGTGAAGTAAAAAATGATGACAACATTTCCTTTGAGACTCCCATTATTGCCCCTCTCTCATGCACTTATCACAGAGGGAAAAGGGATGTGTTTGCTGCCTCTAAAAGGAAAAGGGCCATCTACTCACAAAATACCAAAGCATCGGACAAAGGAAAAGAAAAAATGAAGAGTGTTGAGAAAAAGGCATCAGTCAGGAGGAGCAAAAGGATCAAAAAGGCTTCTCAAGGTCCTCTCTTTATTGATCTATACAATGATAATGAGGACCAAGGGATGAATACAAAATTGCTCCTCTTAGAAAAATATGCCCAACTTCAAGAATGGGAAAAGGATTTTGAAAGGGCACAAAGGGTCATCTACTATTATAAACAAGAGCACAAACATTTCAAAGAGGTGAAGAGGGGCCTTGCCTTGCAAAAAAAAATGGTCAAACACTATGCAAGGAAGAGCATGCTTGCTAATGCCAAATTAAAGCAAGCCCTCCTAGATATAGAAGAGCTAAAAAGGACCAAAGTGCATGAAAGCCTTGGGATATTGGTTGATGCTTCTTAGCAGGTTTCTAAAACCCCTTGAGGGGTCTACACACCAATTTTGAAGAAAATCCGGAAAATTTTTGTTTTTTCAAATTTTGGCCCCTAGGAGCGCAGCACCCTAGGCACTAAGATATTTTTGGGGGAATCCTCAGTAGCTAAAGTTTATATTTTTGGGTTTTTCATGTCACCAGAAGTATACCCACAAAATTTTAGGTCAATTGGAGCATTTTTTCCCCCCTCAAAAGGTCAAAAAACTCCTCAAAAATGACCTTTCTGCCTCCTTTTTAGGCCTGGTGTTGCGTGCTGAGAAGTCATGGGAGATTGAATTTTTGAGCAGGTAAATGGAATCCATTCATAACAAATAAAGTTTTTCTGGAAATTATACTCTTCAATATTTCCAACGAGTCATCACGGGGCCAAATCTGATGCTGGGAAGGGGTCCAAAACTCAGCTACAACAGACCCAATTTTTTGTTGATATGGAGCTACGCATAGAGACAACTTTTTGCCAAAAAGTCAACAAAAGAAACTAATTAATGGAAAATTGGGTTTTTAATATTTTCTTGGAAAAAACACTCTTGATTTGATTGGGGAGTTATGTTTTGGTGTTTTTCATTTATTTTATTATCTCTTATGTGTCTTGGGCCTTGCATGGTCATTAAGGACATTTATGTCTAAATTAGGGTTTCTGGAAGCCTTTTAGGGTTTCCACCTCCTCATTTGCTCCATAAATAGAGCATGAGGCTCTTGTGTATTTGGTTGGATTTTTATGACTTATGCTGAAGCGATACATAGTCCCTTGAAGCCTTTGATGATAAATTGATGTCTTGGAGCTTATGCATGATCTGATTTGCTTGTTGATGGAGAAGGACTGTTTGCAGGATCCATAGGCCTGGTTGATGGTGGAGTTTTATCTTTTTAATGTTTTCTAAGTTTCTCATATGTTTCCACCCATCTATGCTACAGTAGGACAAAAAAAATAGACTAATATATGTTTGTTGATGGCACCTTAGATCTGTTTGTTTCCTTCACTGCCTTAATGTTTTCTTCTACTAAGATATGTTATGGAATTAATCTCTTTCTCTCTAAGAAGTGTTTGGCTTGTCTATTTCTTGAATGATATATATCAGTTAGTATCAATTATGATTTATGGCTAGCCCTGCATATTGTTACCTCTGAAATACTCTGTTCTTGAAATCATCTTTTGAAGCAGCTTTGCCTATAGTATGTCTTAACCATGCTCTTTGACTTTACTTAGCTAAATTTGTTTCAAGGAACTTTCATAGCTGTAACTGTGGATTTTAGGGTTTTCTCTCCTTCTATGGTTATATTTACTTGTGCATCTTAATTTTTTTTCTACTCTTGATGATAAAATCCATGAAAGATCAAATAATTTTTTTTCCTTTCTATGTTTTATCTGAATGTTGTCTTGGTTGATTATCTACTTTTAGTTTGAAATCAAACGGATTAGGTTTTTCTTAAGCCTTTGACTCTCTTGCTATGCTTATAAATATTCTAACTCCCTCAGTTTACAAGTATATAAAGGATTCTGTTTCTGCCCTTTATTAGCTTGTTTTTCTCAAGTTTAATGTCCATCTCATGATCCTTTCACAACCTTAAAGACCCACCAACCAAGTTAGAATTGCCCTGCAAATGGTCTTGAAACCATTGATGAACTTATCATGACCTTGTTAGACTCCATTACCCAATGACTTAAAAATATTCCATGTTTTCTATCTAAATCTATTTGAGCATCATACCCAACCAAAAACAATCAAAATACCCTGCACTTACATCTAGCCTAAAATCAACCCTAATCAGCAAACAGGTTCACATCTTTGCACTTACTAGAGAGATCCCTCTTCGAATCCAGGAAGGCTAGGTCCTTGGATTCCAAAGCTTGGTTTGATGTTACCTCTGTCCATTTGTATGTCAATCAATCTAGAAAAATACGGGGAGCTAACATCAAGAAGAAATTCATTCAACTCTATCCCGATCCATTACCTTTGGAATGTTTTTCATGAAACACTTATCTCTAGTGTTGTTGCTACTGCAACTTATGAAACTGGAAATAATCCAAACTGAATCTGCTATGATCACTATGATGCATCTGTCACTAGAATATCTAATTTCTAATAGCTACTACATTTTCTATTGAAAACTCTGCGCGGCTACTCACTCTGCATTGTGCCATTTTCAATGCTTCCAACTCTACTCTGCGCTCCCTAGTATCTGTCTGCTACCAACTCTACTCTGTGCTCCCTAGTATATGTTTGCTGCTAGTCTCTGCATCTGTCACTTTGACATCTGACTGCATCAATTGCCACTGATCCATCCTGCTACTATGTACTATGGGCCCCCATAGCAAGGTAATGATCCATGAGACAAAACGTCTCAATGGACCCTAACCAAATTATTGCGCTCTTGGGACTATTACTTCACATTGCCCCACATCTCACCTGGAGGTATGGTTGCATGTTCCTCCTCTGCCCACTTGGCTCAAAATTCCCCCTACTGGATGTATCTGATTGATTGGATGCCTCCACTCAATCTCCTCTCTTCTACTCTAATAGTGGCTTCCCCACAAATTTCTAAGGCTTCTTCTGAGATTGCATGTTGCAAGGTAATTCATGCTACCTCCAAGTCTCTAACCTTTTCCTTTCTCATTAAATATTTTCATGCATATTTGACCTATAGGGCATACATATTATTGACTCGCATACCGATCTTCTTTACTTGTCCCATGGAAATGTGTCTAAGGAAATCATTTCCTTTGCTAAAGATCACATCATAGCCACGGTCTTCCAATACCGCGATGGGAACAATATTATTCTTTAGTCCTCAAATAAGAAACAGATTTGTGAGTCTGAAAGGGGAGCCAAAATCTCTCTGAAAGGTAATAGTACAGATGTTGGTCACGCTATACCTCCCACCATCTCCAAACTATATGTTCTTCTTGAGGTCTTTATCCTCCAGCTCACTGAAGAGATATTTATTCCCTGTCATATGGAAAGAGGCACCATTTTCGAGATACCACATGAAACCCATTACAGTTCTTTCAATGCATACAATGAGATTGAAATAAAGTTTTAATTTTGAAGCTATAACTTCACTTTCTTCTGATACTACAGGTTCCTTCTTGCTTGTCTTCTTCCGTGGACATTTTGTGGCATAGTGCCTAAATTCATGACAATGAAAAAATTTGATGTTGGAAAATTATTTCTTCATTCCCTCTTCACCTTGGGGCTTATTTCCCTCGGATTTCTTTCCTTTACTGACTAATTCAAAGTCCTATTATTTGGAAGAGGTCTCATCTCTGGTGTTTCTCCTAATATCTTCTTACACCAAGTCGGACCATAATCACTCCCACCTCGGTAGATTCTCCCTCCCATTACTGAATCTTGGTACTTGCTCCATCTCTTGGGAAGGCCTAGAAGTTATAGTCTCTCTAGATCATCCTCGGAAATGGTAACACCAAAAAATTCCAAGCTCATCCCAAAATTGATTGAACTTGGTCAAGTATTTTGGTATTGTGTCGCCCTCCTCCATCTTGATTTTTATGAGCTTTTCCCTCAGTGCCAACTTCCTGTGGTCATTGTTGTTCTAAAATAAATATACTAAGGCCTTCCACATAGCATATGGAGTTTTCTTTCCATGGATAATCGATACAATATTATCTCGAACTCCTTCTAACAAAATCCTTCTTACATTTTCTATGTTTTTCTTCCATGCCACCAGATATTGAGCATTATTTGTTGCATGCTTAGGAATATCATTGTCTATTAATTCCTTCAGCATATTGTCTTCCAACACTTCCTCCATCCTATATCTCCAAGATATGTAATTTGAACTACCCTCAAGGGCATATTTTAATATCAATCTAGAGAAAGACATCCCGGTCCTGCTGTTAAACTTGAAGAGTAGATCTGCAAATTCAATTCACTTGCTAAAAAAAAAACTCATATTATTCTCTTATATAGTGATTTCTTCTCTGAAACCATGTAGAAAATCCATTTAGATTCAAACTGATATTTGTAATATGCTAAAACAAAATACTTCAATCTACTCTACAAATTACGAAAACCAATTATGATCGTACAATCACATGAACAACAAAGAGAAAGAATTTCAATCGCACAACACAAAGATTTATCTGGGAAAGCCTTAGCTAAAAACCTTGCTATATGTATATTGCATAAGCTAAAGAACATGAGAATATGAAAATGATTTTCTCCAAGCTAATAAACCTCTACACTATCTTTATCTGTTTCAATGATTCATAGGAAGGATTGGTGTAATACTTAACCAATTTCTTGGCTTCATGATTCCCTAGTTTCTTGCACAGTTTCTTTGGTAATAAGGCCCCTATTAACAAGGAAATTACCTAATAATTATTGCACAATACATTAGAGCTCTTCCTTTGAATCCATGCACCACCTCTACAATTTTATGATTATACAACTGATAGTACGCTTCCCTTTAACTCCAATATCAACTGGGTCTTCCTCAAAAATTACATGCATGAGTTATTTTTAGTGCATTATCAATTATATGATTCATCACTGCATGTGAATTAAATATAATTTAATTCACTTGACCTCTCACTAGTTCCTCCATAAGTTAGAACTAGCTAACTAATTTTAACTCAAATAAATTAATTTAATTAATTACAACTCAAAATAAACTTAACTAGACCCTTGATCGGGGTGCGATTAGGTCACAGATCCCTAGATGGATCATGATTGCAACAATTAAGGAAAGGAATTATGGTGTGCAGAGAGGGTTAGATAGTGGTAGGTGGCCAAGGGATGGAGGTAGAGAAGGTCGTGTGCGAGTCAGGGTACTTGACTCTTGAAGATGCCATCATGAGGCAAGTTGGGAGATGGAGGCATGTCAGATCCACCAAGAGCTTATACTCTGGCTTTGTTATTCGAAGGCCATTCTTTCGCAAGTGCAATTCATTTGGTTCAGAGTCAGCAAGAGTGAAAATACTCATGATCTTAGGTTGTGGCACCCCAAAAACCAAGGGTATGTTGTTCCGACTCTCTCATTTTTATGTTGCATGAGTATGGAGGTCGCTCTCAATTCTATGCTTTTAGCTTCGAAATGGGGTAGTCAATTGGGTGCATCGAATATTATATATGTGAGGGGTCCTTGGTGGTCTTTATTCATTTGTTCTAGTTTGATAATGTCAATTTCCATTTTGTATGGTATCATGCCACAAAAAATGGGGTATACGAGTCTGGGTTGGGGAGGTTATGGTTGCAAATTATCCGAATTGGCAAGAGTGACCACCTATTCCGTAGGTAGGAAGAATCATCCTGACCTGAATGTTAATTAGGAATATGATTATGGGATTATTTTATGCTATTTCCAACCCTCTGTGGTGTGCGGGGAAGATAAGGTTAAAATCATTGTAATACCATCTGCAAAGCCTGGGAGAATATGGAATCAAACCTCAGATGGGGATGTGGTTCTTATCCATCGTTGTGATATGGGATGACATATTATGGTTTATATCTCATGCATCACTGAAAATACATTGTGTTTATGTATGGTTCTTACTCCTTTCATAGATATATGCCCCACGCAAGAAGTCATGACCTCAATTGGGGGCACAAAGGCATCTTGTTCATTAGTTTATTGCACTGCTACACAATAGAAGAATGCAATGGAGCAGACAAAGAACATCAAGGAGAAGTCAAGGGGGGACTGCTGGAGGAAGACCTGGAAGCGAGGGGCTAAGAAAGAGAATGGAGAGGCCTCCTTCCAGGTTTCGAGGAGGTTAGGATGCAAACCTTAGGCCAAGAATATTAGGATGTTGTTCAGGCTTATGTTCAAGAGATTTCGAGACAATTGAGAAAGTAATCACAAAGTGGGAAGAGGCCCTCACCCAACAAGTAGAGGAGGAAGAACCAGATTTGGATGGAAAACTCATTGTTCTTGACCCAAGCAACACCAGAGGCAGGGTATCCCAGCATTAGAAAATCCTTCATCTTTATTGAAGAATGAAACATTTGGTGGCCAAATCCATCATGCACACTACTGAATTCATGCATGTAGTTCTTTGCAAGAAATTAAAAAATACTTCCAGCTCTTGTAGTTCTAGGTTCAGAAGTAGATTTCTCATTTGAGTAGAATTGAATAGCCTCTTAGGAAGCCTAAACAATCGGAAATGCCCGAGTCTAGTGCCAAAGACCCAATGCCCATTGATTCCTCTGAGGACTAGCTAGTTTGTTGACATGTCTGTTTACTATTTTGATTTTGTATGTGTTGATGAAGTACATAGAGGGCAGTAGCCTTAGTAGAGAATTTTTTTTTAAGGATTTAGACAGTTCAACTTATATATATGCATATCATAGACTAAAAAAAATTCGGTTTTGGTTGGCTTATAATTCCTTCTGATGTCCAACGGACCTGGTTTCCCATTGGGTAGGATGAGGCTTCAGAAGAGATTATATAATGTAATCTTTCCTTTTTTATGAATGAATGAAAGGTACTACTCAACTTACCAAAAAAAAAAAAAAAAACTCAACTATGGCTCCTAAAAATTAGGAGACACTCTACATGCCTCTAGTTTTACCCTCAACTCGAATTAAATGAACCAACTAAGTCTTCCTAACTTAGTTAATTCATGCACACTGTCATGTGATGTGGAATTATAATTTCCTTCTAATTCAATTAAGGGGAAATTAAATTAGAATCCTCTTCTTTTTCCCATTTTCAATATTTCTTGTTGCAAATTTCAATAACTGCTTAAACAACTAGCTATGCCACTATTTATAATGTTGATTACCTTGCCATTGGCGATGCAGGTGCATGTGAAATGAGGAAATTGCAACGATATGGTGAGAAAAATACATGTTGATACTCATTAAGATCCCCATGGCTTTCACAAAGTGCACAGGTGTCACAAATATCAAAGCCCACCTTGCCTCGCCTTTCATCAATTCACCACCTGGAAACTTTAACCGCATTAATAACATAACACATAGAATTTAATACCAGTAAACTAATGCTAGAATTAGTCTACAATTCTGAAATATAAAGGACACAAGCCGAAAATAATATATTCTTTTAGCCTCTATGCCTTGGGAAGAGGCCAAATAAGATGGTGAAATCAATTGCAATATAGTTAACATACAACAGAGTACAAAACAAGGTTAAAAACTCACTAAAATCTAACATGAACTAATGCTAAAAATGTGATTCTGATTACTGTAGTACCATGCCAGACGACAAGGACTAATAACTACATTTATAACATATACCATGATCAAGGCACTTCTCACACAACATATATTTAGTGCACTGTAAACATTAAAATTTTTGCATTAATCATATCTATTTTAAAAAAGAAAACATATATGTAAATTATAAATAAATACATAGGAATTTCACAATAATAATTATCAATATAAATTAAATAATAACAATAAAAAATTATGTAGAAGTATTTATGATATTTTAAATACATTTTTATAATGCATATTTATTATATTTATTAAATTATTTATATACAAAATTAAGATATTTAAATCCATTATAAAAACATACTCAATATGAGATCAACATGTTACTTGCAAGGATTGAATTTGAGTGGAGAGGATAACAATCATTGCTTCCAACCATCTAAAATAAATTCAATTGACATTTCCTACATGTAATTAAAGTGTGACACCCCTTTCATTACCCTAAATTTTGTAATATAATTAAGAACATATAATGTCAGGGTGCCAACATCGACGATATGATTTCAAACTATATTATATGATGTAATGTTTATTTTTATTAATAAAAATGCTGAAGTTGAAAAATGGGGACAACCAAGAGATTATGATGCCCTAGGGAGGGAGAAAACCTGAATTAAGAGGAAAAAGATATCTTGGGTGAATATTTTGTGAAAATTTTGAAAGTTGCTTAATGCAAAAATCTACTGTTAGATCTGGTTATACTTCTCCTACGTAAAAAATTTATTAATAATGAAATATTCGGATTAACATCGAAGTAAACACATAACGAACTTTCACCAATTTAGATCTAAAACAAAAAAGTACATGCACACAAAGAAAGTGACACACAATATTTTCTGGACAACTGTCCCTGGAAAAACCCAATGTGGGGAAACTAGTCTTCTGGCTACTGGAGGGTTTATATTATTAAGAAGTTTTCTGAATACAACAAATCTGGGCACCTTATTGGTTAACCCGACAGAGAAAAATATAGATCTTTAGATAACCTGTTGTTCTGAGACCAAAACCTTAACTGATCCACACCCTCAAACAGGATTTACAAGACTCAGCCAAATTTTGGCTCTAGAAACACGAGCGCTACCCCTGAAGCCCATGTATCAGCCCTGTTAGCCTCTGCATGCCCCTGCGCTGGCCTGGAAAGGGCTACGTAACCCCATAATGGGTGACATAGACCCTATGCTGCCCTAGAATGGTCTCTGCATAATACTGGATGGTCCCCTACTGCCCTAGAAGGGACTTCGTACAAGCACTTACATAGCTTAAACTACTCTTTACACTACACAACTACTACTTAACTGTTGCTACTGCCTCTTCTTCTCTATGTTGCCTCTAGTTGCTATTCTCTGCCTCTTGCTAATTCTTGGCACTGGGATTAGACCATCCCCTTTTCCAATGTTACCCCTCTCTGCATCTGAAACACTTCTGAAAATTCTTAGCAAACCCACCCTAGAATTTCAACTTAGTCTCAATGCTCTGCCTTTGTGTGTGTTCTACAACTAACCCCAAGCCTTTCCTTTATAATTTCTCATTGGGAAACTAACTACCATGATATAATCTTGAATCAATGGCCAATATTAAAATAAAGCTTGATCTTTGTGACTTGAGTCATTTCCATCACATGTTTTAATTAATTACCTTTAATATTTTAATTTTCTTAAGGTAGACTTAGGGTCTTTAATTAAAAATATTAGTTAATTAATTATCTCCCAAAATTGATGGAATTTCCCAAATCCCTTTCTGGGTCTTGGAGATCTGATGTACTCTAGTCCCTCCACAAAGTTGGGGAGATAGATCACATATGATGCTACCCAAACACTCAAAATCTCAACACTCCCTCTCAATGAGGAATGTGCTCTAGTACAACTCTCCTTCACCCCGGAGCTCTGCATTGATGTTGGACTTGCTGCCCTTCATCAATGTGCTACTACTGCCATTCTGTACTGCTACCCATGAAGTTGCCACCACCACTGCCACATTTGTACTGTAGCTCCCTCTCAATCTGCTACACCGTGCTGCCATCTGTTGTATTGCAACTTTAGTTGTTGAGAGAAGCAACTGAAGCTCTTGTCGAATATTTGATAGAAAATTCAATTAGGCTGCATCCTCATCACTGAAGCTCCATAGACTCCTTCTGCATTGTTGAAGTCATGTCAGCCTTTGTGTTGAAATCTCTCACGCTGCTATTGCGTTGCGCTTTCCCCCTGAAGCCTTCACGCTACTACAACTCTGCTATACATAATAAGCTCTTCTCTACACTGTTGAAGTCACATCAAACCATACACTGTTACTGGATCTTCACTATGCTACTCCCTTCAGCCTTCATATCTGGCTCTGCTCCATCCGTAATTATCTGTACCAATTTCTCCACTTGTCCCATAAGTGTGTTGAGGCTCCCGTAGCTCGAATGTGATCCAAGAGATAAGCTGCTCAAGGATCCCACTCCCACTATGTAGCTGCTCGATAGATCCATGTCACGCCACTTTTGGGGTTCATGAGCACTCATGGTTGCATCATCTTCTGACCCATCGTCTGCCACAACAGCCTTGGAAGTAGAAGTTTCCTTGTCCTTCTTCTTTTGAGGACAATTGCTAGAGAAATGTGCTAGTTCGCCGCACTAGAAACACTTGATCTTGGATAGATAACACTTCTTCTTCCCTTGTTGCCTCTTTGATTCCAAGGTTGCATCTTCTTCCTCTTCCTTCTTCACCTTACTTGACCTCGTGCTGTATTGCCTCTTGGTGAATCAGCGGAGTTCTTCTTTACAAAGGATTGCCCACATATTTTCCAAGTCGAGAAGGTCCACTCTGTTCAAGACACTTTGGACAGAGGTTTCCCACTCTTCTGTGACTGCATTGAGTGCAGTCCTTACCACCACATCATCCTCCACATTTTCTCCCATGGTAGACAGCTAATCTTTGATCGACTGTAGTATGAAAAGGAAGGGCTCTATTTCTTCTCCCTTAGTCATCATGAATGACCACGACTGATTCTCCAAAATCATTCTCCTCTGGATAGACTTACCTTCTTATAGGGTTGTTAAGGCTTTCTACATCTCATGAGTTGTTTTATTTTCAGCTATGTGTGGAAATATATGATCCTTAACCCCATCCATTATGAAACATTTGGCATGTGCCACAGCTGCCTCATGCTTCTTCAGGAGATCCACAGTGGTCGGTGTGGCCAACACTTTTTCTGCATGGTCTCTTAGACCATATGCCTCCATGAATACCAGGATTTTGGCTTTCCAGAATACACAGTTGGACATGCTATCCAACCTATCTTGATCATGTAGTCCGTGAGGTGCCATCTGCTTAGATCTACTTTGTCAGAACAAATATTCCTCTTCCCGCTTCTCTACTGAAGCTCAGATCTAGTGTAATTGGAAAAAAGGCATCCTCTAATCCCTCTGACAACTGATTTCCTCTCTTGGAAATCCACCAAATTAACAAGGAAATAGCTCTCTTCGATCCACATATTGATCTACAGATTTCTTTGGGTAGAAACCCTCTGAGAATTTGATCTCCTCTTGCTCTGTATCTCCTAGTGCTTAGGATAAATTCTGAATATTTAGAAATTTAACCCCACCAGCAACTTCTGAAGCTATATAGCTCTTTTCTGACACTTCTGAATTAACACGGCTTAAGATCTGTGTCACCCTAGTTGGCCTCTGTCTGAGCAGACAACCCCAACGATGTCTATGTGCTACCTCTGCACAGTAAGTATGTGGGCCTACATGGAGATTGTGTAGGACTGTGTCACTCTAGCCTCTGCATGGATCTGATCCCTCTATTGTTGCATTGTCCCTTCAGATATGGATTTATGTGACTGCTGTTGCTCTCTCTACTACTTTCTCCAGAAATATTCTTCAGCCTTCTACTGGTGACCTTGCTAGATCTACAATTTCTATGATACCATGAGAAAATCTATGAAAGTTACTTTATGCAGAATTCAATTGTTAGATATGGTTATACTTCTCCTATTTAAACAAGTTATTAATGGTGAAATATTTAGGTTAAAATCGAAGTAAACACATAAAATACTTTCACCTATTCAGATCCAAAACATAAAAGTACATGCACACAGACAAAGTGACACATAATATTTTTTGGACAAATTTCCTCGAAAAAACCCAATGCAGGAAAAATGATCTTCTGGCTGCTGGAGGGTTTATGTTATTAATTATTTTTCTGAATACAACAAATTTGGGCACCTTACTGGTTAACCCAACAGAGAAAAATATAGATCTGTAGCTAACATGTTGTTCTGAGACCAAAACCTTGACTGATCCACACCTTAGAAACAACATTTCTACCCCTGAAGCCACTGCGCTAGCTTGGAGAGGGTTGTGTAACCCAAAAATGGGTGTCATAGATTCTACGCTACCCTAGAAGGGTCTCTGCATAACCCTTGAGGGTCCCCTACTGCCTAACACTCCCATAGAAGGGATGACATAACACCTGCGTAGATGAAGCTTCTTTGTGCATTGCACATCTGTTGTGTAACTGCTGCTATTGCCTCTGGTTGCTTCTCTTTGCCTCTTGTTGATTCTTGGAACTAGGATCAGACCATCCCCTTTGCCAATAATACCCCTCTCTACTGCTGAAACACTTCTAAAAATTCTTAGAAAACCCACCCTAGAATTTCAACTTAGTCTCAGTGCTCTGCCTCCGTGTGTGTTCTCCAATTGACCCCAATCCTTTCCTTTATGCTTTCTTAATGGGAAACCAACAACAATGATCTAATCTTGAATCTATGGCTAAGATTAAAAGAAATCTTGATCCGTGTGACTCGAGTCATTTCCATCACATGTTTTAATTAATTACCTTTAATATTTGATTTTCCTAAGTTAGACTTAGGGTCCTTAATTAAAAATATTAATTAATTAATTATCTCCAAAACTAGATGGAATTTCTAAAATCCCTTTCTGGGTCTTGGATATCTAATGTACTCTAGTCCCTCTACAAATTTTGGGACCTAGATCACATCTGATGCTATATAAATACTCAAAATCTCAACATATTTCACTTTGATGCGATGGTTAGTCTTCTCAAGAAACTGAATGGTTGGGAAGAGGAAGGATCAAAGTGTGATTATAAAAATAAGAGGGAGGAGAAATCAAGAGGTTCTTCTTCATAGTTCTTAAGCTTTTAATTTTCCTCTCTTATATTACTCTCTCATACACCTCTCTCTCACTCAAAAATTAGAATTGGAATGAGAATTAGTCATAACCTATGTAACAAGAATTGAATGTGTTATAGTGCCTTCCACTTTAACTAGATGGATTCGAAGACTGGAATTTATATTATTTTTGTGTGGCACAAATAGAATTGAAGAAGGGAGGAGCGAGGGACTGCAGAGATTAGAGAAAGAATCCCTTATGTTGTGCATACCTCCATTGTCATTTGTGAATGTCTATGGGCTTGATCAAGAATGAAAAGGTTGAACACTAAGATTATTTCCTATGTGTGGAAGAAAGTGGCTTGCATTTTTTGTGTGGATTCTTGTCTAAAAATTGTTTTCTAAATCCCTGAATTTAGTTTTTCCCTCAAGGCATCAAGATTAGGCTTAAGGGTGGACATCTATGGGAAATACTATAGCATATTTGCGCCTATGGTTGGATGGAGAGTGGCTCACGTTTCTTCTTCTCTAGTTTGAAAAATATTTGACTCAAGATAAGTATCTCTTATGCCTGACTATTTAATTTCTCTTTTCAACAAGTTTACATGTACATGCATTTACCCTTTAGAAAAATTATCATGGATGCATTTGTTATACTATTTGGTTTATCTTTTTATATATATTATTTTTGGTAACAACACTGGTTAAGGAAGATAGGCTTCCTAAATACATCATTACATAGGACATGTTGGAATTTATGCTATAATTTATTTTCTAGGAGGTTCCAAAAGCCGAAACTTGGACCAGCGGAAATCCCATTGATCATCTGGTCTAATTTTAAAATCTTGGGTCACAATATTTTAGGATATATTATCAAACAAAGTTGAGATTCCATCATGTATCAATCTGGGAGGTTTCATAGACTGAAACTTGTACCATAGTGAGGGTAATTCCCACTAATCATCTAGTCCAGTTTTCAAAACTTGGACCACTATGCTTTAGGAGATATTCCATGGCGAAGTCGCTACATTAGTTTGCATACCAACTTTTTGATGATATTACCCTATGAAAATGTTGTTTTGTGGATGGGGATAGTATTGTTGTATGTTAGAATTGTTGTATCATAATATGATTGCAGTTTATCTATATCAATATGCATTCAAATAATTTGGAGAAATGTGTTAAAGGTTTTGTATTACAATTTGCATACAAACCATTTGATAAAATTTCTTAAAGACATAAATCAAAATTTTCATGATTGAATAGTACATTTTAGTTAGTATGTTACAAGTGGAATAATAACAATGTTTCTTATTTGATTACATACAAAATGTTTGACTAAATGTATACAAGAAAAATAATAGTTAATTGGTTATATACAAAGTATCTGAAGAAAGATTTACTTTTAAAGTTTTTGAAAAATGAATGAGAGATGAGAATAAAGTTTTTGCAAGTATGGTTAGGATAAATTTAGTAGGGGTATATGAAAAAGTGGTATCGAAACTTATTTCCAAGCTAGTAAAAAGAAAATAAATGGCACTGAGAACTAAATTAAAAGAATAAGCCTTGGAGACAAGAATCACGAAACAACTTGGAGAATTCTTTATTGGTTGTTGGTAATAGAGATTCCATGTTGGTGAAATGAGTGGAATATAATTAGTATGTATAAACAAAATATAAATTCAACATTGGTTTTATAGAAAGCGGAGTGGAATTGGTTTCACTAGACAGTAGAAAGTGGAATTCTCTTTGTGAAAATGGGTGAAATAATTAAAGTAAATGGTTTCACCAGAAAGTAGGAAGTGGTATTAGATTTGTGAAAATGGGTGAAATAAATAAATTAAATGTTTTCACCAAACAATACAAAGTGGAATTCGATTTGTGAAAATGGGTGAAATAATTAAAGTAAAAAAGTTAATTTAAATTTGGTGCACTCTATATTTTGAATATAATATTTTACTCACTTTTTATTGGGCTCAGAGGTGCTCTCCAACCAAGGATACGAGATAATATATGTAATGTTGACTCATTGAAAATAAAAATAAAATATGGTAGAAATGTGTAACTTAATTTAACATAATATAATATAAACATTTTAACTTAGAAAAAGAAAGATAACCCTATAAAAATTAATAATATAAAATAAAAATAAAAATGACCCATGGTATTGACCCATGGCATTCATGTGGAATATAACCTATTTAAGGGGAAATTAAACCAGCCTAGATCCATATTAGTATGATGTTATATTTAGATACATAATTAGTTGTAAAAAATGAATGATGTTATATTAGTATGATGTTATATTTGTTATCTCTTAGAGAAACCCTAGATGTTAAGGAAAAAATCTAAGGTAACCTCAAACCTCTTTGATATTGAAAGTTGGCCCTTCAACTTGGAGAGGGGTCTCTCCTTAAACTCAACTACTCTAGGTCACTGTAGTAGTAGCTGTACACATTTAAGTTCTATGGCCATTTTTTTATGAGAAATGGTAACATTTGGTTGGGCTATAAGGAAAATAAACCATTAAGCATGGAGTATAAACCTTATTTGGTGATGTTATAGATTTGATGAGCAAACACAAAAGTAGGGTAGAAATATTTCCTTTGACAGTTTAAGAAATTAAGAAGGAAAATGAAATGAAATCTGTATTTACATTAAATGAAAAAACAATTAATAATGTTGGAGAATTAAAGAAACAAGAGCATAAATAAATCCCAATGTACCACACACATCTTTACATACATGAAGAAAGCTTTAAAACAGAGAATACAGTAGGTAAATGCGACACATAAATTTCTGCAAGTGCTCATAAAAAATTGTGTATTTAAGATCTGCTCAAATATTACACAAGGATGATATGTTTTCAAATAAACACCAACCATTTTTCCTTCTATATTTCTTTCTTATATAAAAATTATAATAACTAATCATAGGATTATGTTTTAGACTTTAATTATAGTAATCCAAAATAGTAATGAAAATATTCTAGGCACATGCATCTAAAAAAATGTCTTTTAAGAACAACAAGTTTTAGAAAAATAAAAAATACTTGTTAAAAATCATGCTAAAAATGAGGTTGAGAAATATGTGTCATAATAATGTCTTCCTCACTGGAAAATAGGCCCCTTGCTGCAAAAGAGGTCCCTCACTGCAAAATAGGTCCAATCACCCTCTAAAAATGCTATTATGTTTAAGCTCCTTCTTTCTCGGGCTCTATGTTCTATTAATTATTGATACCATCGTTGTCAGATCTTAGCCATCTAGGTTGATAGTCCTACTGATATAAAAGACTATAAGCACTTTTCATAGTCTATTCCTTTTCAAAAATGTGTTGACGATGGAAATGTCAATACCTTTCTACGAAATTATTTGACAACCATGATGTTAGCTCTTCTCTACACTCCTTTGTATAAACGTAGATAAATACATTATCAAAGAGATCACAAAATTATTTTTTTATCAGTGAATGATCAAAAACTCAAAAATCCCTTGGTTTATTAGCTTAGGGTGTTGGTTATCTTTAGGAGAACATCAACATTTTCCAGTATTTTCCTTTTACTTTGCCTAGTTTCTATTGGGCTCTTTTCTTTGTTTGTTTTAGATTTTGATTTCTTAGAACATACAATTTTATCCTCTTTTTATTATGAGTTCCTTCAGTGAAATTTTGTCTACTACAATTTTCTCTTTAGAAAGGTTTGGATTGATTTTCAATTATATTTTGAACCTAAGCTTTTTGGTAGGCATGGTATGGGGTCTCTTTCCTCCCTTAAAGATTTCAGAAAGTGTAGGTTCTTCTTCAACTAGGGGTTCAACTTGGATTTGAACTTCGAGATATTTTGCTTTAATTATATTTGGAGAAGATGTTTATGAAAGGTATTTTTCCATGGGATTTTTCTCAACACAAGGGGAACTGATAGAAAAGGGTAGTTTTTCAATGGAAATAGGGTCTGCCTTTTTTAGTCTAGCACTCTTTCTAGCATAGACTTTAGGGATTTCTGGACCAGAAGAGGACAAGGGAATGTATGTTCTAGTGACTGGCCCAATGGAAACTCCTGCATGAGTTTTATTTCCCTTCTTGGTGCCTTTATTCCTCCCTCTTCTAACCTTAGGAGGTTGAGGTTGAAAACCTCCCCAAAACAAGGAATGGATCCAGGTTCTTACTTCCTTGGCCAATAGATTCTCAATCAATAGTCTGATTAGGTATTTATGATAAAAAAGTGAGGATAAGGGTTTTCCTTAACTCGAAAATGGGTGACCATGTGTTTTAAGCTCTCTAGTAAATAAAAATAGGCATTCAATTGAACTTGACCAGCTAAATGAGCTAAGAAGTGAAAATGGTAAAGATTTATTCCATTGAAGCGACCTTCAAAAGTAATATAGGATTGGGTTATACTTCACAACCAATTTCACTTATCCTACAACCAGGCTCGTTGAACACCTATCTTCCAATTTTAGTCTTTGAACTCCATCTTCAGGAAGAAAGGGACATCGATCCTTGCTAAAACATGACTCATAAACACCCTTTATCCATCTAAAGGCAGATTCATGGCCTCTGCAATCAAATCCTTTGTAACTGGAAAGGAAATCCCTTCTCTCTACACTCAGTGACCATCAAACCCCTGAGCGAATTCCTGAGCCACAACATCATGGTAATTGGTGCGTCGATGGAAAATTTCTTTCCACCCTGCTCGCTAAAATTGTTGCTGGATGTCGGGATAGATTTCCAAGAGATCTGGAGCTTTTGGCTTGGCTTGGTTAGCTTTGCCACATTTCCACATTTGGTGTAAACTTTAGTGGAAACACAAAAAAACTCACTGGTATTTGATCCTCGATTCTTGTCGATGAGCTTGCAAACAGACCTTACCAGGAGTTACCCAAATTACAGATGGAAAACATAATACTTACCATAGTAACAAATGTCTTAACAACCAGGCGGGTAAATGATTCAACAACCTGCCACTTTTTGGATTCGAATGATTAATGAATAACTACATACCTGGTGGTGCCAAATTTCTTTTACTCAATACATACATTCCACCTTGGAACTAAATGTGGCACATTTGATATGCATCATTGTTGTTGTTGACGTGGTCAGTGCATTACAAAAAATCAAAATTTGAAATTTGTTTTGGCGTTGACAATACATTTATCAATTACACCTGAAATGCAGACAACCACATTGTCAATGCATTATTCAGAATAAATTATCAGACCATAAAACTATGATAATCCCACTATCAACAATTTCCCTATTTATTACAAATAAAATGATGACACTCAAAATGTCAGCATTTTCTTTAAAAAAAATCAAACATAGAGTAAAATGTTAGAACAACTGGCTCCACAAGGATGTTGTTGACCAGTGATGGAAGCAAGAACCCCATATACCAATAGCCTATTTATTACAAAAAATATTGTTTGAAACCAAAATTTTACTAACTCAAATAAAGAAACATCATGAGAACCTTATGGACTTCTCTTCGGGCTTCAAGTTCCTTAGAATGTTCATCCACACCTGCAAGTTTTTCAAAAATATATGGATATGTACAATGAATTTTGAAAATCACTCTTTGTTTCTAGGATATGTAATGTTTCAGGAAACATCCATTGACTGGAACTCCATGAATTAATATTCCTTACAGATATTTTAGAAAGAAATTGTTCTTACCATGGAAAGCTGCAATTTTGTATGGTCATTTCCAAATTTTGTCAAATTTCCCATGCTTACCCTTTTCCTCAATATGAGAATCCCATTTCAAAACTAAGTCTTGGAATTTAAAGTCATCTTCCTTTGTCTTTTTGTCAAAATATTTCTTAATCTGATTCAAAAATTCTTGTGACTTATTATACACTTTCTCTTTGTTCTTGTGTACCTCTATTAACTAATTTATCCTCCTCTGCAGATGATTTGGTTCTTCTTTTAATTCATGTAAATATCTCATAACAGAGATTCCAATTGAAAAAGGAATTGTAACATGAACACCCTATACTAACTGGAAAGGAGAAGTATCAATTGAGCTCTTAGTACTAATATTGTCCACCCATAAAACAAACTTGAGTTTGGTGTGCCAATCCTTCTTGTTATCTTCTAATATTTTTTTAATAATTTTGATCAAGATTTTAATTTAGGATTCAACCAATCCATTTCCTTGAGGATAATATGGTGTGGAATGGTTGAGTTTGATATGGTAATCATCACATAATTTTATTAGCCTCTTAGATTTGAAACACTGTGAATTATTAGTAATAATTCTCTTTTGACATTAAAATATAATAAGAATATTTTCTAAGAATTGAATAACCACGAGATCATTATCTTTCATGCTTGGTAGTGCTTCAATCCATTTGGTAAAGTAATTTGAACTTGTTAAAATCCATCTCTGTTGTGCTGAAGATTCCAGATGAATTTCTCCTATGAATTCAAGGTCCCATTGCTGAAAAGGTGCCTCCACAGTAATAGGTTTTAAAGGCAGAGACATTAAATTTGACTTACCTTCAAACAAACAACATTTGTGGCATGTTGCAACTTATTATATATATATCAAAAAAACTGGTAGGCCAATAGAATCCAACTCTCAAAATTTTATCTACAGTGGCCTTCTAGTAATGATGTCCTCCACAAGCTCCTTCATGAAAATATTTACTCATTGCTTTAGCTTCATATTCTAATAGACAGTTTAATAAGATACCTTCAGGATATTTCCAACATAAATAATTTTCTAAAAGATGATATTTAACAGATTTCTATCTCAAAAATCTAGCCTGGGTCTTATCTGTCTCTAGTTGTACTTGTATATTTTTTCAGGATTTAAACAATATCAACATACCACGAACATTCCTTGAAATGGTCCTCTGCTTTAACCATTGATTCTTCATTTGGAAAATATGATTATTCCAAAACTGAATTCACCCCAAAAGTGTCAAGATTTGTTTCAATCATAAGTCTATCGAGACAATGTCATTTGATTAGTTTGGTAGGATTTATTTCCAAGTAAAATTCTAAAATCTTAGAAATCCATGTACCTCTTCTTCCATCACTATCCGTTTGTACTAAAATATTTTTTATTGCAAGATCTGGCACATAGGTAATTAGGTAAGAATGCACTAGAAATACTCTAAAATCTTTTAGAGAATTGATCAATTGATATGCACGTTCATCCAATATATTGTATTTCAATTCAACATCTCTCAATGCCCTACTAAAAAATGAAATGGGTTTTTCCTTACCTATCCCATTCTTCTGAAGTAAAACACCAGAAATGGTGTGCCTAGAAGCAAATGAAAAAATTATAAAGTCTTTAGAAAAATATGGACGAATGAGTAAAGGTGATTGACCCAGAGCCTTTTGGATATCAATAAAATATCTCTTTGCTTGTTAAGTACAGTTAATCTCACTTCCTTTCTTAAGCATATTTGACATAAATTTTAAAATTTCTGCAAATTTTGGGATAAAATGTCACAAAAAATTTACTTCACCTAAGAAATACTACAACTCTTTCCTATTTCTTGGCTGTTCAATCTTTTGAATTGTTGTCACTCTGCTAGTGTCTATTCCATGTACCATGGTCAAGGAACTTCTCACACAACATATATTTAGTGCTCCGTAAACATGAAACTTTTTGCATTAATCATATCTATTTAAAAAAAGAAAACATATATGTAAATTATAAATAAATACATAGGAATTTCACAATAATAATTATCAATATACACACACACACACACACACACACACACACACACACACACACACACACACACACACACACACACACATATATATATATGATATTTTAAATACATTTTTATAATGCATATTTAATTTTATTTATTAAATTATTTATATACAAAATTAAGATATTTAAATCCATTATGACAACATACTCAATATGACATCAGCGTGTTACTTGCTAGAATTGAATTTGAGTGGAGAGGATAACAATAATTCCTTCCAACCACCTAAAAAAAATTCAATTGACATTGCCTACATGTAATAAAATTATGACACCCCTTTCATTACCCCAAATTTTATAATATAATTAAGAACATATAATGTCGGGGTGCCAACATTGATGATATGCTTTCAAACTATATTATATGATGTAATGTTTATTTTTATTAATAAAAATGCTAAAGTTGAAAAAAGGGGACAACTAAAAGATTATGATGCCTTGGGGATGGAGAAAACTTGAATTAAGAGGAAAAATATATCTTGGGTGAATAGATTGTGAAAATTTTTGGAAGTTACTTTATGCAGTACTGTTAGATCTCGTTATAATTCTCTTACTTAAACAAGTTATTAACATTGAAATATTCAGATTAACATAGAAGTAAACATATAACAGACTTTCACCGATTCATATCTAAAACAAAAAACTACATGCACACAGAAAAAGTGACACACAAAAATTTCTGGACAATTGTCCCCGGAAAAACCCAATGTGGGAAAACTAGTCTGTTGGCTACTGGAGGGTTTAGATTATTAAGTAGTTTTCTGAATACAACAAATCTGGGCACCTTACAAGTTAAATCGACAGAGTAAAATATAGATCTATAGCTAACCTTCTATTCTGAGACCAAAACCTTAACTGATCCACACCCTCAAACGAGATTTACAAGACTTAGCCAAATTTTGGTCCTAAAAACCCTAGTGCTAACACTAAAGCCCCTGCTTCAGCCCTGTCAGCCTTTGCGTGCTCCTTCATTGGCCTAGATAGGGCTGTGTAACCCCATAATGGGTGATGGAAACCCTATGCTTCCCTATAAGGGTCTCTGCATAACCCTAGAGAGTCCCCTGCTACCCAACATTTCCCTAGAAGGGACTGCGTAGCTGAAGTTTCTCTCTACGCTGCATAGCTTCTGTTGCCTCTGATTTTTTTGGGTTGCCTCTGGTTTCTTCTCTCTACCTTTTGTTGTTTATTGGCACTAGGATCAGACCATCCCCTTTGCCAATACTACCCCTCTATAATATCATAAATGGGGAATGTAGAAATACATGAACACAAAACTGGAAATAGCAGTGAATAACATCATAACAAAATATATGGAAACCATGGAGCCATTTTATTATGTAAATCAGTCGCAAATAATTACATGAGAAGAGTGCATAACTCAAATAATCAAGGCAAACAAGCCTCGCATCAATACATATGCCAACATGGAAATGTTTCTATATTGTAGAATGTTCATAAACATGTACAACGCAGTCATAGATGGTACACTGCTACATGGGAATGTAAAATAACATAAATATGCAAATATATGGCCCATACAATGTTGGGAGAGAAGATCTAAGCTCCCAAACACAATTTCTAGTCAATCCTGGAAGGATTGGCTGAAATATGCAAAAGTGCAAAAATGTCAGAGTTGCAGTCTCAAGACTGAGTAGCAGCTACAACTCAAGAACTGGATGGAGATGGATGTAGATGATACAAAATCTGAACAAACCTCCTCCAATGGATCTTCCAAGTGAAAGGCTGATCCTAACACTGAAGATCTCACTCTCTAAACAATCACTACAACCCTCACTACATATGCTCACTGAAAATAACACAGTCAAGGAGAGGGATTACACTGTAGATGATGGAAAATGGTTGGTCTGATGTCAAATATGGTGAAATCAACCCAGATGCTTCCTCGTTGATCCTCCAAATTAAAGAAGGCTTCCTCCTCTGAAAAATAAGCTCCGGAAGTGGTGTTGAGTAACCTCCACTGCAACACCCTGCAACACATCCCAACTCTAAACAGATACTGCGTTGTAGATGAAGGAGGATTCTTAGCCTGAAGCCTAAATGTGGAGAAATGAAGACCAATATCCCTCAAGATGCCTCTCTTGAAAGGATGAGAAATTCCTAAACAGGAATGCCTTGTGCTAAGCAGCACAACAACTCTGCTAAACAACAAGAGAATGCAAAATAGTCTTCCAAACCATAAAATCAATAATCCATAACACGAAAAACAATGGATACCTTGCCCTCCTTTTAAACAAGTGGAAGCCCTCTCACTATGGGTCCCACTCATTAGGTTTTCCTCCACCAAGGAATATTCCTCCCACTATCTCTGCGTTGTCTCACAAGATGATCTCCACCTCCTATCCCAACGTTGTTGACTTGGTCAAACTTGACATTGTCCACACGAAAATGCCCCTTTTCACACATGAGGCTGTGAAATATAGCTCCTATGATGATCCATTTTTAAATTATGAGGGATTTAATTCATATTTTACTATGCATGGGCCTCCTTACCCATTTATTCAACTACTAGGTGATAGAAACAAAAATCAATATTCCAATTAGCTGCATACTAAATTTGGAATATTAGAGTCCTCCCCTCCCAAGTGTTGCTTGTCCTCAAGCAACTGCAAGGATAGAACTAAGAGGTCTCCCCTCCTCCCACTGTAGCATCCACATATGATATGCTCCTCCAAGGAATGAGATGTTGTCTCATCAATAAATCTCCATATTGCCCCTCCCAAGAATGCAAGCTAGCTGAACAACTATCATCATGAACAAGTAGAGTACTCAAGGAGGCAATAAGGGGATGTCTAGAGGTCCCTTTGAGGAATGGGATCTGAAATGTAGTGGGATTCATCATTCCCATGTGGATCCTCCATCCCCAAGCTATCATCCATACAAAATGAGCCACCCTCCAAAATGGTAACTCATACAAATCATCCTCCACCTTGAGCTCTTGCAATGTAGGTGGGTTGAAAATCTGATCATGGTAGACAAAATAGCCTACCCCACGTTGTCCTACTCTCCACTTATGATAAGTGTAGAGTATCTACTGCTCTTGGTCTGCAAAATTGTTTCCTCCAAGTGCCAAGAAGAAATTTGGATCTCCAAAGATCTTCCCTCCAACGTTGTCAATCATGTTAGCCCAACCCATCCCATACATGATGAATAGGAAATCACCACCATATGGCATCCAAGTGAGTGGAATACTGAAGGTTTCATGTAGAGATGAAAGGTACCAACAGTTTCCCAAGTGGTCACAGTGCAGTTTTCCTAACTATTGTTGCACAACATGACATGGAAACTCATAGAAAAGTTTCTCCCAATGATTTAGGAGAGTCATAGCCTAAGTGCTCCAAGAAATCTCATGGCCCACCTCATAAAGAGACAAGTGTATTGTTGTGGTGGCCATATCACCTCCCATGCTCCCATTAGAACATGTAATGCAAAAGTGTGGGAATCCTCTTTCCCAAAGGACACATCCATCCATTGTGTCTCTCCCCCAAACATGCTCGCAAATGAGAACAAGAACAACATAGGGAACCATAATGAGAATCTTACATGCTTCCATATGTAGCAAGGGAGAAGGAAAAAGGTCCCTCAAATGCAACCAATGCAGTTTGACTCTCAACTACAACAGATGATGACATAACGTGTGGCTTCTCAACCACTTGCTTTCTGCCCCAATCTCCTCACAAGTTTGGAGAAAGTGTATGATGTATGGTGTCAAGTAAGCACGTTATCCAATAAATATCTCCTCCCCAAGTCCTTATAGGCAGTGGCCATCAAAACTGCTCATGGCCTCAAGTATACCATGAAGTATATAAGGAAGAATGTTCCTCTTTTGAGCAAAGTACTGCACATACATGGTTAATGAGTGCACATATTCATGATACAAATCATTATGCAACCAAACATTACCCTTACAATATGTTTTTATCATGCAAATGGAGTGGCTCATAGATAAATCCCCTCTCATCGTCATAGAGAAAAGAGGTGGCTGTGTTAACTCTTCCAAAGAGTTATGTATCTCCTCCATCTACACATGATCCATGCATCTCCTCAAATGCTGATATATCTCCTCCTCAAAGCCTTCCCAAATATACCCCTCCATGATGGTGTTGTATGCTCTCATAGAATAAGTGTGGCTAAAAAGGAAATCTTCATGAGCTGTTTGTAGTAAATTCTCCTTGAGCTTGGAAGCTATAGATAAGAAGATCCTACCATGATAGTAGATGACCCCATCTCTAACTGAATATCCCTCCTCATGTCGCTGGTCATCCAATATCATACAAGTGAAAAGATCCTTGGAATACTCCACCAATAGCTGGGAATTCCAATATGGATCGATCATCCATAATGACAACACTGATGATCTATCATGAAGAACATATGTCATATGATCATCCTCCTCTTTGACACCTCCCATGCCAAATATGCAAGTTGGAAGGTTGCTATCCATCCCATGCTTCTCCTGCCACAGCGTAGAATCTGAAATGAGAGTGGGTAAAGATGATGTTGAGAGAATGCCTCTCTCCTCCTTGAGTCTACCCAAGACTCTCGACAATGTATCAAGCTCTCCCAAGGTCTCCACTCCTTTGGAATCAATGAGTGGTGCCTCAAAATGTGAAGCATCTCTCATCATCTACTGATCTGGTGGTCTCCTTGGCGAAATGTCTCCATGCAATGAGACATAAACATCAAGAGTAGACTGCATATATGAATGGACAGATCTTCCCCTGCCTTCACTGCGCAATCTAGTCTCCCTCTTCTATGCATAAACCCTTTGAAATAGATAGGGGTGTGTGCTCCTCATCAAATGATGTTGAACATCCTCCCTACCTCATCCTTTTGTCTACATGGTCTCACACTCTACCAACAATGGCACATGATAATCATGGGTTGTGACTTGATCTACACATATGAGATACTGGGGACTTCCTTGCAATGATACACGAATCCCTCTTGTTAGTGCATGTGCTCCATCTACCTCTGCATGAGGTGCTAGATATTCTCTAGACATGACAACATTGTTTCCCTCAACCTTTTCTTCCTCTTCAATATGCATGGGAAACCTCCCAAGAATTAGATCCTCTTTTGAAAAAGCGCTCTCCATGCCCTCTTGTTCAAGAATATGAAATAGAGGGCTTGCCTCTAGAAAAGTGTTATGCAAGATATCAGCCTCCTCATTGGTTTTCTGAAGTGGAGTTGAGTTTATAGTTTCCTCCAACATATGCAAAATTTCTGTTTGTTTTGGCTTGTTTGGTTTCACCAAAGATGTCTTAGAAAGTTTTCCATCAAATATTTCTACTACCCTCTTAGTGAAATTTGCATAAGAAGAAGTGTTTTCATTTTTCAAAGAAAAAGACTCAAAGATCCACCATGCATAGCCCTTACCTCCAAAATGTAGCACTGCAACTTTGATGGCTTCATCTTCAGAAATTTGGTGCTGCTGTAAATAGGTGTCTAGCTCTTCCACCCAAGCTCTAAGTGAACACGTAGGTGAACCATCAAAAGTAGATAGGAGAAATTTACTCTTATTAGGCCGCTTACTTCTCTCCACCTTGATTTTGCAAAACTCTGGAAAAGTGATATGATCTCTAAAATTCTGATTTTGAGACTCATACTCTTGCAAAAAATCACTAAGAGTTTCTCTCTTAGGCATTTCTTCTTCTTCTATATCCCTTATACCAAATCCGGGCATAGGATTGCGCTGTGCATCATGATGTATGGTTGCATGTTCACACTCATCACATGAAAATCTAGAGTTCGTTTCAGATTCAAACTCGCTTGGAGATTCTCTATAGATATCCTTCCTCATCTCCTCGATATCTGCCTTAATACTTTGCATAGTTTGAGAAAGAAGCTTTGAGAGATTCTCTTCCTTCCTTCCTCCAAATAATGGAGTCTTCTTCTTTTTCTTTCTACTCATCTTTTCTTCTTCTTGTCTTCTTGATAACATATTTGCTGAGATTCTACAGATTGAGCCAAGATTATACTCCGATACCACTGTAATATCCCAAATGGGGAATGCAGCAATACATGAACACAAAACTGGAAATAACAGTGAATAAAATCATACCAAAATGTATGGAAACCATGGAGTCATTTTATTCTGTAAATAAGCAGAAAATAAGTACATGAGAAGAGTGCATAACTCAAATAATCAAGGAAAACAAGCCTCCCATCAATACATATGCCAAAATGGAAATGTTGCTATATTGCAGAATGTTCATAAACATGTACAACACAGTCATAGATGGTACACTTATACATGGGAATGTAAAATAACATAAATTTGAAAATATATGGCTCATACAATGTTGGGAGAGAAGATCTAAGCTCCCAAACACAATTTCTAGTCAATCCTGGAAGGATTGGCTGAAATATGCAAAAGTGCAAAAATTCTGGAGTTGCAGTCTCAAGACTGAGTAGTAGTTGCAACTCAAGAACTATATGGAGATGGCTATAGATGATGCACAAGCTGAAAAAACCTCCTCCAATGGATCTTCCAAGTGAAAGGTTGATCCTAGCACTGAAGATCTCACCCTCCAAACAATCACTACAACCCTGACTGCAGATGCTCACTGAAAATAACGCAGTCAAGGAGAGGGACTGCATTGTAGATGATGGAAAATGGTTGGCCTAATGCCAAATATGGTGAAATAAGCCTAGATGCTTCCTCGTCGATCCTCCAAAGGAAATAAGGCTTCCTCCTTTGAAAAATAAGCTCTGGAAGTGGTGTTGAGTAACCTCCACTGCAACACCCTGCAACATAACCCAAATCTAAACAGATATTGCACTGTAGTTGAAGGAGGATGCTTGGCCTGAAGCCTGAATGCAGAGAAATGAAGAGCAATCTCCCTCAAGAGGCCTCTCTTGAAAGGATAAGGAATTCATAAACAGGAATGCCTTGTGCTAAGAAGCACAACAACTCTGCTAAACAACAAGAGAATGCAAAATAGTCTTCCAGACCATAAAATCAATAATCCATAACATGAACAACAATGGCTACCTTTCCCTCATTTTAAAAAAGTGTAAGCCCTCTCACCATGGGTCCCACTCATTAGGGTTTCCTCCACCAAGGAATATTCCTCCCACTATCTCTACGTTGTCTCACAAGATGATCTCCACCTCCTATCCCAGCGTTGTTGACTTGGTCAAAATTGACCTTGTCCACATGCAAATGCCCCTTTTCACACATGAGGGTGTGAAATCCAGCTCCTATGATGATCCCCTTTTACATTATGAGGGATTTAATTCACATTTTTTATTATGCATGGGCCTCCTTACCCATTTATTCAACTGCTAGGTGATAAAAACAAAAATCAATATTACAATTAGTTGCAATGTAAATATGGAATATTACACCCTCTTTGCAGCTGAAACACTTCTAAAAATTATTAGCAAGCCCTCCCTAGAATTTCAGCTTAGTCTCAATGCTCTGCCTCCATGTGTGTTCTTTAACTGACCCCAAGCCTTTCCTTTATACTTTCTCCTTGGGAAACCAACGACCATGATATAATCTTGAATCGATGGCTAATATTAAAAGAAATCATGATTTATGTGGCTTGAGTCATTTCCATCACATGTTTTAATTAATTACCTTTAATATTTTAATTTTCCTAAGTTAGACTTAGAGTCCTTAATTAAAAATATTAATTAATTAATTATCTCCCAAACTGGATGGAATTTTCCCAAATCCCTTTCTAGGTCTTGGAGATCTGATGTACTCTAGTCCCTCCACAAATTTGGGGAGCTAGAGCACATCTGATGCTACCCAAACACTCAAAATCTCAACACTCCCTCTTAGTGAGGAATGTGCTCTAGTAAAAATTTTCTTCACCCCGAAGCTCTGCATTGATGCTGGACCTACTTCCCTTCATCACTGTGTTGTTGCTACCATTTTGTACTGCTTCCCATGATGCTGCCACCGCCACTGCCGCATCTGTACTGAAACTGTCTCTCAATCTGTTGCATCGTGCTACCATTTTCTGCATTGCAACTTCAGTTGTTGAGAGAAAAAACTGAAGCTCCTGCCCAATCTTTGACAGGAAAGTTATTCATGCTGCATCCTCATCACTGATGCTCCATAGAATTCTGATCTGTGTTGTCATGTGCAGAATGATGCACAACTATAGCATTGCAATATGTAAGAATACTCCTTCTGCACTACTGAATTCACGTCAGCCCTTGTGCTGAAATATCTCACATTGCGCTGTCCTCCTAAAGCCTTCACGTTGCTACAGCTATGCTCTGTGTAATCATCTCTTCTCTGCACTGCTGAAGTCACATCAACCCCTATACTTTTGGTGCATCTGCGCTGCACTGTTCCCTTCAACCTTCAATTCTGCCTCTGCTCCATCTGTAATTCTCTGCACCAACTTCTCCACTTGTCCCGCTACTGTCTTAAGTCTCTCGTAGCTCAGATGTGATCCAAGAGATGATATGCTCAAGGATCCCGTCCCCATTCTATAGCTGCTCTACAGATCCATGTCGCCCCACTTTCGTGGTTCATGAGCGCTCATAGCTGCATCATATTTTGACCCATCGTCTGCCACAACGACCTTGGAAGTAGAAGCTTCCTTGTCCTTCTTCTTCTTAGGAAAATTGCTGGAAAAATTTCTGAGTTTTCCACACCAAAAACACTTGATATTGGATAGATCATGCTTCTTCTTCTCTTGCCGGCTCTTTGATGCCAAGGCCACATCTTCTTCCTCTTCCTTCTTCACCTTACTTGACCTTGTGTTGTGCTCCCTTTTGGTGAATCAATGAAGTTCTTCTTGACGAAGCATTTCCCACATATTGTTGTTGGAAATGTTGTCATTGATGGCAAAGGAGATGGCAAAGGAAGAACACCTGAGGCAGCAACAAGGCAAAGGAGATGGCAAAGGAAGAACACCTGAGGCAGCAACAAGACAAAGAGAGTAGCATAGCAGCAAGATGTAGAGAGGGTCAAGCGGCGGAAGACGAGTTCATTAAAGCAGGAAGGCGGCAAGGAAGATGAGAGTAGCATCAGTCTAGGAGCAGATGAAACAAAGAGAGCATAAGACAAGTAGAGCATAGAAGAAACAAAGGCAGCAGGAGTCAGATGTGGTGCTGTAAAGTAGTGAGGACAGTAGAAGAGGGCCATTTAATAGCTGAGGAATGAGACAGAGTGATGAGGAACAATTATTCAAGTGGGAAGATTGTGTAGACAATCTAGTAGAAGCTAATTTGTGTTTTTTCACAATTATTCAATTGAAGGCATAAAAGATCGGATCCTCATAGGATTTGCTACAAGTGTAACAGGTGGAGTGAATTCTATAGATGCAACAGAGGAAGTAGCACAAAGAAACTAAGACAGCATATATAGTAGAAAGGAAGAGACAAAGAAGTAACAGAGGCAGCAAAGGAGGCAGCACTCAGGCAAAGAAGGCAGTGTTGAATCACAGATAGGAAAAGGAGGCAGCGCTGAAACAAAGACAGAAAAAGGAAGCAGTGAATACAATGGAGGCAGCAAATGAAGGCAGAGGAAGCGAATATAACAGAAGCAGAGTCGTTATCACTGCAACAGAGGCAGAGGCAGAGGCAAAGCGACAGGAGCAGCAGAGACAGAGGCAGAGGTAGAGCTGTTATAATTTCGAGAATCGCCCAACCCGGAGGACAGATATAAAATTCCGAGAATCGCCCAAGCCGGCAGATACAGTCGTATGTATAATTCCGAGAATCATTACTCGATGGGCATTACATATAACATATAAACCATATTTCGGGAATCGCTTAACCCTTTGGAAAAGTATACATATATGTCTGTTATATTATGGAGCACACAAAACGAAGTTTTAGATGGTGAGACCTCTCCCCAATCGCAATCGGAGATCGCAAGGGCAGCGGAACATTGCAACAGAAAGTTGTGATTGCGATTGAAATGCCGGACCTGATCGAGTTATGTACCATAGTTAATTGCTAATCGCATCCGAGTTCCCAATCACATGTCTTTTGTAAAACGCTGTGATTGAAATGCAGACCCGATCGAGTTATATACCACAGTTAATTTCTAATCACATCTGAGTTCCCAATCGCATGTATTTTGTAAAACGCTGCGATTGAAATGGCGGACCCGATCCTGTTATAAGCAGGAGTTAATAGATGCAAATCGCATCCGTGTTCTGATCGCAATCAGAACTTTTCTATTATATGCGCCGATTGCATTTGTTTGAAGTTCCAGACCCGATGGGTGTATAAACGGTGGTTAATACATATTTGAGTTACGGTCAAATCGCATCGGCACTGGTCAATCGGAACATATGTTAAAGACTTGCGATTGCGATTGAAGCCCGGACCTGATGGGCTTATAAATTATGACTAACAAATGTTTCAGTTCCATGGTCAATCGCATCGGAGGTAAAGTGGAGGGCGATTGTTTATATAAAATAATTGCTATTAGATATATAAAACATGGTTGCGGTTGTATTAAAACATGCTGCGTGGTCTGTAGACCCACGGGGCCTCAGCTTAACGGGAGGGCGATTATTAATGTAATACAATTGTAATATATGTATGTTCTGGCCTGCGGAACTCGCCACATCAACAAGACACTTGCTGCGTGTAAAGGATTGAATTACAGTCAGCAGATTCATTTATATATAAAGCGCTGGTATAAAACTAAAATAAAAATGCAGTTCATAAATTCAGGAGTTACACAGCAGCCATAAATAGAAAGGCATACAGAGAAGAGAAAGGGACAAAGAGACAGTTAGAGAAAATACAAATGCGCAACAAGCCAAGAGACAAAATGAGTGAGCTGGAGTTCACATTGTAATTCGAATGTAAATGTTTTAATTGTTTTTATTGTTTGTGATGCATTGGAAAGTCTCCGGAAGAGAGAAAATATCCAACTGTAATATTAAAATAAGCACCTACAGTTACATTTTTCTGAGTAAGCTGAAAAGAGATGAGAAGGCAGAAGGCAAAGAGACATGACTGTCCATTTCGAATTCCCAGTAGAATACAAATAGTCATGAAGCTATCTTGTATAAAAGTGGGTAATATCCAAGAGGAGAGTTTGATGAAAACAGAATGAGAAGAGGAGAGAGTGTGTAGCAGAATTGAAGATAGTTGAAGAAAATAAGAAAGCTGCAAGAGGTCAGAGAGTGTGAATATAGAGGATGCTGAGTATGAAGAATTGAGGAGAAAAGAAGGGAAGAAGGAAGGGCTGAGCAGATATGATGCAGGTCTGATATAAGAGTTGATGAGCAGCAGAAGAGAAAGTACAGAACATAGTTGATATCCAAGGTAAATCAGCAAGTGTTTTTCTTTTGAAAGAATAAAGAAGTTGGAGCTTCCCTATCAAGTTGTAGCTTGATAGATGTCAGTTGTAGCTGACTGAGGTAGGAGCCTCCTGTAGGTTGGTGCCTGCAGAAAATAGATGGGAGTTGGTGCTTCCACATCAAGTTGTAGCTTGATAAATGTCAGTTGTAGCTGACTGAGGTTGGAGCCTCCTGTAGGTTGGTGCCTGCAGAAAATTGATGGGAGTTGGAGCTTCCTTGCAAGTTGTAGCTTGTAGAATTGAGGATAGAGCCTCCTGTAGGTTGGTGCCTGCAGAAAACAGTGGTGAGAGGGAGTTGGAGCTTTCCTTTGCATCACAACAATAATAAGATGTGGTTTTCTCCCTTTATGGGTTTCCACTTATATCTAGTGTCTCTGTGCATGATGTTTATGTGTTGATGTGATTTATCTCATCTACTTAATACTTGCTGCTCTCATATTCAATCCGCTATTACATTAACAAATCTGTTTGATAGTAATACTTGTTGCTCACATATTAAGTTGACCATGAAATGAAGGTGTAAATAAGATTTAAAAGAAAAGTTTTAAAATTCCATGTATGTGTTAAACTGATTCACCCCCCCCCTCTCAGTTTAACTAAGGGTTCAACAATTTGTATCGGAGCCAGTTCCTTTGGTGTAAGCTTAATAGCTTGAAGGAGATCTGGTTGAGTCATGGACTATCAAAATGCACCTGTGCTAAATACAACTAACTTTCCTGAATGGAGAGATAAGGTTAAGACAGGATTTATGGCTGATGATCCAGAGGTATGGAAGCTTGTTTGTGATGGTTACTGCACAAACTCACCCACAGTGAAAGAACAACAGAGGAATGCTAAGGCAAAATGTGTGATATATGACAATCTTCATAACAAGGACCTTGAGTTGATAATGGATTTAACCTCTGCAAAAGAAATCTGGGATAGACTGCACTTCATACATGGAGTAGACACTAAGGAATGAACTGACAAGAAGGACAAGAGAATTAAGAAAAAGAGAAATTCATGTCAAAAAGAAGATTCTCAATCAAATGAAGTACCTGCTAGTGTGAATGGTAGTAAGAACCATGAAGAAATTGCAGCTGAAGAAAGGGCCAAACTTGACACTGCTTTGACTGAAATAGAAAGATAGAAGAATGAAAACAAAGACCTTAAGACAGTGATGCAAATATGTGATGAGAGAGAATTTGAAGATAAGAAAGAAATTGTTGGCCTGAAGACACACCTTGAAGAAGAAAGGAAGATAGAAGACACTCTGCTGCAACAAATGAGAAAGAAAAGTCAGGAATGTGAAAGATTGGAAGAAGAAGTGATGAGCCTAAGAAAGAACTTAGAAAAATCCCAAAGAGAACTACTAATGAATACACCTCTAATGAGAAGCTCTAAACAGTTGGACCAAATTCTCAATGCTCAAAGACCACCTCACATAAAGGCTAGGATAGGATATGAAGGGGAAACCAGCAAGTCCAAGGTTGAAGATAACAAGAAAATCATTTTTGTAAAAGCTGTAAAGAACTGTGAAACAGCTCAGCAAATTCATACAGAAGCAGAAACCAGCAGGAACATGAGTTGTAAAGAAGCAAACATAATCAAGCAGCAACATGAAAGAGCAGAGAATGAGAGGATGAAACAATCAGCTACTAAAGGCTCATATGCTCCTAGGGATGAATTGAACAAATTCGGAAGATGTCAAAGGAGGTTCCTCCCTCCTGTGAAAATTAGCAAATGTTTATCTTGTCATAAACCATGACATAATGCAGCATATTGTAAGACAAAGCCAATCCAGTCCAACCAGCAAAGGATGCAGCAAAAGAGAAGAACCCCTCAAGCAAGCAAAGGGAAAATACAATCTTCCAACAGGTACACAAATCATTTCTATGGCTACTGTTATGCATGCAATGAATTTGGACATAAATATGTTGATTGTAAATTATGTTCAAAAAGGGGAATGAAATATTATACATCAGATCAAATTCACCTTGGTCAAATAAGATGTTATGTATGCCTCAAGCGTGGTCACAAAGCTAAAGACTGTAATCTGCCATATACATTAAAGAACTCTAGACAGATGATGGGTTCAAAGCAAATCAAACAAAACTATGAATTTAAAAGAAGTGCAGACATTATGAAGAACCTCAATAAAGTTTGGAAGGAAAAGAGAAAGGGGGAGCCTACTATCTCCATAACATAATGAATCTAGCATAGTCTCAGGGGGAGCTACTCTACGAAACAAAGCAAATATCTAACCAGTTATAGATATGAAGCAGCATCCCAAGGGGAGAGCACTTCATATATAGACCCCATGAAAGTAGTCTAAGAAGAGCTCTTTGGAATGATAACAGCTATGAGATCAGTAAGGGAAAGGAAGTTCCTCTAACAGAGATCTATGGAGGAAGAAGACCATTTAAAACTCACAATAGCCAACAAAATTGTTAGAAGGAGAAAAAAGGCAGCAAAGGCATTTGACTAGTTAAATCCTGTGTGAACACATGAGTTCTTGATGAATGATCCTATGTAATTGAGCCGAGTCCAATAAGCAGGGTATGGAAATTAGAGTGATTGTGTGGCAATTCTGTGGTGAAGAACCTTGTAGCATCGGTTTGTGCGAATTTCCTGTTCCGCTCAGAAGACTAATGAACCATACTCTCTGTGA
This sequence comes from Pinus albicaulis, assembly GCA_034641835.2. Taxonomy (NCBI): domain Eukaryota; kingdom Viridiplantae; phylum Streptophyta; class Pinopsida; order Pinales; family Pinaceae; genus Pinus; species Pinus albicaulis. The sequence goes on from CM076574.1 coordinate 552,912,762, forward strand.
ATGAGTGTCTGTGTGTGCACTCTGCAGAAGAAACAGAAGAATTGAAGCATAATAGGTTTATTCATGAATTAGGGGTGTAATGCAGTTTATAGATGAATTATTGAGCAATTATTCATTAATTGAGTGGCATAGGCTTTGATTGAAGACTAAAACCCTATGAAGTCGAACCCAGTAAATCAAGCTAAGAATCTGCCTGTATATTCAGAAAGAAGAATGTTTGATAATGTGGAACTCTGCAAAGGTTATGTAAGGTGCAAAGGTTGTGAATTATGGAGCGAAACCATAGTCAAATGTGCAATGTCAATAGTGGAGCGAAACCATTCGTGAGCGGGTTCGAATCATTATAATATACTGAAAAATGACTATTTAATAAAGAAGACCGAAACCTTGGTGAAACACTGTAGCAAAACCACTTATGGTTTCTGGATTATTTCGCACCACTTTTGGTACGGAGGCGGTATTATCTAGAGGGCTAGCGATTCCATAAGATTTTTGACACGTGGCATAGGGTGGTATTGGAAGCCATCGTTTAACCTCCGATTTCACAAGTTAACGTCAGTACCAGGACACCGAGCGGAATTTCTCAGGACCGTTGATTTGAAAAAGGGACATCCGGTGGTGACTATTTGATGAAGATACGCGAAGTTTAATAAAAGTGCATGGAAGATAGAGGAGGTACGGTGCATAGGTGGGCCAGTCCGAAAGTCTTATTATAAAGTTTGTTTTTCAAAGCATGGAGTATTAATATAAGGTCGAGCGACGAACTATAAAGCGAGCGGTATATTCAAATCTTCAAAGGTTTGTTATGAGGTCTGGTTGCGATTATTAAAAAGGCATCAAGAAGCCATGATAACAGTTGAATTGGCATATAAAGCAGTGTATAAAGCAGTAGTGATTCTGGAACTGTCATAGAAAATAAAATGCAGTGACATTCTTTCAAATCAGGATGACAGAATAAGTAGCAGGTTAATGATGCCAAGATCAGATTCAGTATATTGATGATTGTTGGTGTGAACAGTGGAAAGATCAATAGTGGAAATTATGGGTTCATGTGCAAGCTAAAATGAAATCTCTGCATGGTTTATCAAGGTAATATCAATTGGTACTAGGTACAGGTAGCATATCTATCAATAGAATATCATTCCAGGGGGAGATCAACCAGCTAGGTAAGGATAAAACAGGTCCTCAGGATCAAAAGTATTATGGAAAACGTACATCAAGGTAGTATTCCCAGCGTTATCTAGATTCTGCATTGAGTTTGAGAAGGACAGTAGCAGAGCTAAAGGATCAGTATTATGTTTACACTTGAATCAAAGTATCTGAAGAATAAAGGACTAGCAGTGATTACCATCTGAAGCCCAAAAGTTTTAAAATCATCTAAATCCTACTTCAGCACAAAGGATTTACTGGTAATCCACCTTTAAAGAGAGATTGATCATTGGCATACATACCCCCTTATGTCATAAAGAAAAGTGCATGGTTGATAAGTGAGATCGACCAATACATTGAATGCATCCTACCTCAAGGTTTTGTTTTGAAAGTTCATTATGCAAGCAGTAAAGGCATTTGATCTCTTAGATCAAATTCTAGTTAATTCATTGATCACATCTGTAACAAGAACCTTCAGCTATTAAGGATAATGTCAACATCCTAGCTCATATCATCACCAACAGGCAGGAAAGGTGTACCGCAGGAATAAAGTATATATTGGATTCATCATAATTGAACAAATGCTAGAATACAGACGAGTATTGTAGAAGAAGACATATTCCATCTACAATATTCCTCAACAGAAATGTATTGGCACACTACATCAGAAAGAGACTGCATGTTTATTCAAATTCAATATTCTCAAAAGTGTTCTCTCAACAAATATTGTACACCAGTATAGAGCAGCATGGTACAAATTCAGAAGAAGAATGCCTAAACACATCTCAGAGAGAGAAAATGAAAAGATAGAATCTACACTAAGAAATGTGCAACCCTTTGCCATTGATGTCAAAGGGGGAGGAAAAGCAGGTAATAGAAGAAAGGGTCTTCTAAAAGAAGCTAGATAGAGGAAGACTTGGAGGAAGAATTGGATTATTGGTGGATGTGTTGCCATCAATGCCAAAGGGGGAGACTGTTGGAAATGTTGTCATTGATGGCAAAGGAGATGGAAAAGGAAGAACACCTGAGGCAGCAACAAGGCAAAGGAAGAACACCTGAGGCAGCAACAAGACAAAGAAAGCAGCATAGCAGCAAGATGTAGAGAGGGTCAAGCAGCAGAGACAGGGTCATTTAAAGAAGCAGAGGCAGCAAAAGGAGAATTAAGGAGTAGCATCAGTCTAGGAGCAGATGAAACAAAGAGAGCATAAGACAAGTAGAGCATAGAAGAAACAAAGGCAGCAGGAGTTAGATGAGGTGCTGCAAAGTAGTGAGGACAGTAGAAGAGGGCCATTTAATAGCTAAGGAATGAGACAGAGTGATGAGGAACAATTATTCAAGTGGGAATATTGTGTAGACAATCTAGTAGAAGCTAATTTGTGTTTTTTCACAATTATTCAATTGAAGGCATAGAAGATTGGAGCCTCATAGGATTTGCTACAAGTATAACAGGTGGAGTGGATTCTATAGATGAAACAGAGGAAGGAGCACAAAGAAACTAAGACAGCAGATATAGCAGAAAGGAAGAGACAAAGAAGTAACAGAGGCAGCAAAGGAGGCAGCACTCAGGCAAAGAAGGCAGCGCTGAATCACAGACAGGCAAAGGAGGCAGCACTGAAACAAAGACAGAAAAAGGAAGCAGTGAATACAATGGAGGCAGCAAATGAAGGCAGAGGAAGCGAATATAACAGAGGCAGAGTCGTTATCACTGCAGCAGAGGCAGAGGCAGAGGAAAAGCGACAGGAGCAGCAGAGACAGAGGCAGAGGTAGAGCTATTATAATTCCGAGAATCGCCCAACTCGGAGGACAGATATAAAATTCCGAGAATCGCCCAAGCCGGCAGATACAGTCGTATGTATAATTCCGAGAATCATTACCCGATGGGCGTTACATATAACATATAAACCATATTCCGGGAATCGCTTAACCCTTTGGAAAAGCATACATATATGTCTGTTATATTATGGAGCGCACAAAACGAAGTTTTAGATGGTGGGGCCTCTCCCCAATCGCAATCGGAGATCGCAAGGGCAGTGGAACATCGCAACAGAAAGTTGCGATTGCGATTGAAATGCCGGACCCGATCGAGTTATGTACCACAGTTAATTGCTAATCGCATCCGAGTTCCCAATCGCATGTCTTTTGTAAAACGCTGCGATTGAAATGCCAGACCCGATCGAGTTATATACCACAGTTAATTTCTAATCGCATCCGAGTTCCCAATTGCATGTCTTTTGTAAAACGCTGCGATTGAAATGGTGGACCCGATCCTATTATAAGCAGGAGTTAATAGATGCAAATCGCATCCGTGTTCTGATCGCAATCGAAACTTTTCTATTATGCACCCCGATTGCATTTGTTTGAAGTTCTGGACCCGATGGGTGTATAAACGGTGGTTAATATATATTTGAGTTACGGTCAAATCACATCGGCACTGGTCAATCGGAACATATGTTAAAGACTTGCGATTGCGATTGAAGCCCGGACCCGATGGGCTTATAAATTATGACTAACAAATTTTTCAGTTCCATGGTCAATCGCATCGGAGGTAAAGTGGAGGGCGATTTTTTATATAAAATAATTGTTGTTAGATATATAAAGCATGGTTGCGGTTGTATTAAAACATGCCGCGTGGTCTGTAGACCCACGGGCCTCAGCTTAATGGGAGGGCGATTATTAATGTAATACAATTGTAATATATGTATGTTCCGGCCTGCGGAACTCGCCACATCAACAAGACACTTGCTGCGTGTAAAGGATTGAATTACAGTCAGCAGATTCATTTATATATAAAGCACGGGCATAAAACTAAAATAAAAATGCAGTTCATAAATTCAGGAGTTACGCAGCAGCCATAAACAGAAAGGCATACAGAGAAGAGAAAGGGACAAAGAGACAGTTAGAGAAAAGACAAATGCGCAACAAGCCAAGAGACAAAATGAGTGAGCTGGAGTTCACATTGTAATTCGAATGTAAATGTTTTAATTGTTTTTATTGTTTGTGATGCATTGGAAAGTCTCCAGAAGAGAGCAAATATCCCACTGTAATATTAAAATAAGCACCTACAGTTACATTTTTCTGAGTAAGCTGAAAAGAGATGAGAAGGCAGAAGGCAAAGAGACATGACTGTCCATTTCGAATTCCCAGTAGAATACAAATAGTCATGAAGCTATCTTGTATAAAAGTGGGTAATATCCAAGAGGAGAGTTTGATGAAAACAGAATGAGAAGAGGAGAGAGTGTGCAGCAGAATTGAAGATAGTTGAAGAAAATAAGAAAGCTACAAGAGGTCAGAGAGTGTGAATATAGAGGATGCTGAGTATGAAGAATTGAGGAGAAAAGAAGAGAAGAAGGAAGGGCTGAGCAGATATGATGCAGGTCTAATATAAGAGTTGATGAACAGCAGAAGAGAAATACAGAACAGAGCTGATATCCAAGGTAAATCAGCAAGTGTTTTTCTTTTGAAAGAATAAGGAAGTTGGAGCTTCCCTATCAAGCTGTAGCTTGATAGATGTCAGTTGTAGCTGACTGAGGTAGGAGCCTCCTGTAGGTTGGTGCCTGCAGAAAATAGATGGGAGTTGGTGCTTCCACATCAAGTTGTAGCTTGATAAAATTTCAGTTGTAGCTGACTGAGGTTGGAGCCTCCCGTAGGTTGGTGCCTGCAGAAAATTGATGGGAGTTGGAGCTTCCTTGCAAGTTGTAGCTTGCAGAATTGAGGATAGAGCCTCTTGTAGGTTTGTGCCTGCAGAAAACAGTGGTGAGAGGGAGTTGGAGCTTGCCTTTGCATCACAACAATAATAAGATGTGGTTTTCTCCCTTTATGGGTTTCCACTAATATCTGGTGTCTCTGTGCATGATGTTTATGTGTTGATGTGATTTATCTCATCTGCTTAATACTTGCTGCTCTCATATTCAATCTGCTATTACATTAACAAATCTGTTTGATAGTAATACTTGTTGCTCACATATTAAGTTGACCATGAAATGAAGTTGTAAATAAGATTTAAAAGAAAAGTTTTAAAAGTCCATGTATGTGTTAAACTGATTCACCCCCCCCCCCTCTCTCAGTTTAACTAAGAGTTCAACAATTGTCATAGTCAGGAAGGTCTGCTCTACCCAAGTCACTTTGGACAAAGGTTTCCCACTCTTCTGTGACCGCATTGAGTGCAGTGATTACCATCACATCATCATCCACCTTTTCTCACATGGTAGAAAATTGATCTTTGATCGAATGTAGTCTGAAAATGAAGGTCTCTATTTCTTCTCCCTTGGTCATCATGAATGACCATAATTGATTACCCAAAAGCATTCTCCTCTAGACGGAATTCCCTTCATATAGGGTTGTTAAGGCTTTCCACATCTCATGAGTTGTTTTATTTTCAGCTCTGTGTGGAACTATATGATCCTTAACCCCATCCATTATGAAACGTTTGGCATGTGTCGTAGCTTCCTCATGCTTCTTCAGGATATCCATAGTGGTCAGCATGGCCAGGAGATTTTCTGCATGGTCTCTTAGACCCTATGCCTCCATGACTACTGAGATTCTGGCCTTCTAGACTACAAATTGGACATGATGGCTAACCTATCCGGATCACGTAGCCCGTGAGGTGCCATCTACTCAGATCTACTTTGTCGGAACATATTTTCCTCTCCCCGCTTCTTTATTGAAGCTCATATCTAGGGTCCTTGGCGAAAAGGAATCCTATACTCATTCCGGCAAATGATTTCCTTTGTTGGAAATCTGCCAAATCAACAATGAAACATCTCTCTTCGATCCACTGATCGATTTGCAGATTTATTTGGCTAGAAATCCTCTGAGAAGTTGATATATTCCCACTCTTTGTCTCCTATTTCTTAGGCTAAATTCTGAATCCTCGGAAATTTAACCCCACCAGCAACTTTTGAAGTTCTACAACTCTTTTCTGGCACTTCTGAATCAACATGGCTTCAGATCTATGTCACCCTAGCTGGCCTTTGTGTGAGCAGACAGTCCCAACATTGTATTTGTGTTGCGTCTACACAAAAAGTACGTGGGCCTCCGTGGAGACTGCGTAGGACTGTGTCACTCTGGCCTTTGCATGGCTTTACTCCCTTTTTTTTGTGTTGTCCCTTCAAATCTGGCTTTCTGTGATTGCTGCTGCTCCCTCTGCTGATTTTTGAAGAAAGATTCCTTAGTCTTCTACTAGTGACCCTACTAGATCTACAATCGCTCTAATACCATGAGAAAAATTCCAAAAGTTACTTTATTTAGAAATCTGCTGTTAGATATGGTTATACTTCTCTTACTTAAATAAGTTATTAATGATGAAATCTTAAGATTAACATCAAAAGTAAACATATAACAAACTTTCACCAATTCATATCTAAAACAAAAAAAGTAATGCACACAGACAAAGTGAAACACAAGATTTTTTGGACAAATGTCCCCTGAAAAACCCAATGTGGGAAAACCAATCTTCTAGCTGCTGGAGGGTTTATATTATTAAGAATGTTTTTGAATACAAAAAACCTAGGCACCTTACCAGTTAACCCGATAGAGAAAAATATAGATCTGCAGCTAAATTGTTGTTCTGAGACCAAAACCTTGACTGATCCACGCCCTCAAATCGGATTTACAAGACTCAGCCAAATTCTAGCCCTAGAAACCCCACCCCTACCCCTGAAGCCCCTGCGTCAGCCCTGTCAGCCTTTGCATTTCCCTGCACTAGCCTGCAGAGGGTTGTGTAACCCTAGAATGGGTGACACAGACCCTATGTTACCCTAGAAGGGTCTTTGCGTAACCATGGAGGGTCCACTGCTGCCTAGCGCTGCCCTAGAAGGGACTGTGTTGTACCTGCATAGCTAAAGCTGCTCTTCGCATTGTTGCATAACTACTATTGATACCTCTGCTTCTTTTAGTTCCCTTTGGTTGTTGCTCTCTGCCTCTTGCTGATTCTTGGAACTAGGATCAGACCATCCCCTTTGCCAATACTAACCCTCTCTGCAAGTGAAACATTTCTCAAAATTATTAGCAAACCGGCCCTAGAATTTCAACTTAGTCTCAATGCTCTGCCTCCGTGTATGTTCTCCAACTAATCTTAAGCCTTTCCTTTATACTTTCTCGTTGGGAAACCAACAACCATGATCTAATCTTGAATCGATGGCTAAGATTAAAAGAAAGCTTGATCCGTGTGACTTGAGTCATTTCCAACACATGTTTTAATTAATTACCTTTTAGATTTTAATTTTCCTAAGTTAGACATAGGGTCCTTAATTAAAAATATTAATTAATTAATTATCTCTAAAACTTGATGGAATTTCCCAAATCCATTTTTGGGTCTTGGGGATCTAATGTATTCTAGTCCCTCCACAAATTTTGGGAGCTAGAGCACATCCGATGCTACCTAAACACTCAAAATATCAACATATTTCACTTTGATGCGATGTTTAGTCTTCTCAAGAAGTTGAATGGTTGGGAAGAGGAAGGGTTAAAGTGTCATTATAAAAATCAGAGGGAGGAGCAATCAAGAGGTTCTTCTTTATGGTTCTTAATCTTTTAGTTTTCCTCCCTTCTATTACTCTCTCATACAACTCTCTCACTCTCATAAATTAGAATTGGCATGAGAATTAGTCATGACTTGTTTAACAAGAATTGAATGTGTTATAGTGCCTTCCCCTTAAAATATATGGATTCAAAAACTGGGAGTTATATTGCTTCTGTGTGGCACAAATAGAACTCAAGAAGGGAGGACCTAGGGAATACAAATATTAGAGAAAGAATCCCTTATGTTGTGCAGACCTGCATTATCATTTGGTAATGTCTATGGGCTTGGTCAAGGAATGAAAAGGTTGAACACTAAGATTATTTCCTATGTGTTGAAGAAAGTGGCTTGCATTTTTTGTGTGGATTCTAGTGTAAAAATTGTTTGCTAAATCCCTGAGCTTCATTTTTCCCTAAAGGCATCAAGATTAGGCTCAGGGGTGGACATCCATGAGAAATACTATAGCATATTTGAGCCTGTGGTTGGATGGAGAGTGGTTCAAGATTCTTCTTCTCTAGATTTCAAAATATTTGACTCAAGTTAAGTATCTCTTATGTCTGATTATTTAATTTCTCTTTTCAACAAGTTTACATGTACATGCATTTACCCTTTAGAAAAGTTATCATGGATGTATTTTTATACTATTTGGTTGTATCTTTTTATATATATTATTTTTGGTAACAACACTGGTTGAGGAAGATAGGCTTCCTAAATTCATCATTACATAGGCCATGTTGGAATTTTTGCTATAATTTTTTTTCTAGGAGGTTCCAGAAGCCGAAACTTGGACCATAGTAAGCGGAAATATCGTTGATCATCTGGTCCAATTTTTAGATCTTGGGTCACAATATTTTAGGAGATATTATCAAAAAAAATTGAGATTCCATCATGTATCAAATCTAGGAGGTTTCAGAGACCGAAACCTGGACCATAGTGAGGGTAATTCCCACTAATCATCTAGTTCAGTTTTCAAAACTTGGACAACTATGCTTTAGGAGATATTCCATAGGGAAGTCACTACATTAGTTTGCATATGAACTGTTTGATGATATTATCCAATGAAAATTTTGTTTTGTGGATGGGGATAGTATTGTTGTATTTTAGAATTTTTGCATCATAATACTACTGTAGTTTATCTATATCAATATGCATGCAAATAATTTGGAGAAATGTGTTAAAGATTTTTCTTTACAATTTGCATACAAACCATTTGATAAAATTTCTTAAAGACATAAATCAAAAGTTTCATTATTGAGTAGTACATTTTAGTTAGTATGTTACAAGTGGAATAATAAAAATCTTTCTTATTTGATTGCATACAAAATGTTTGACTAAATGTATACAAGAAAAATACTAATTAATTGGTTATATACAAAGTATCTGAAGAAAGGTTTACTTTTAAAGTTTTTAAAATATGCATGAGAGATGAAAATAAAGTTTTTTAAATTATGGTTAGGATAAATTTAGTATAGGTATATGAAAAAGTGGTATCAGAGCTTATTTCCAAGGTAGTAAAAAGAAAATAAAATTTTGGGTACCTTGTAACCTGTAAAATTCATTGAAGAATCTCGGAAGTGAATGGGATCTTTACCTTCCACAATATTCAAACTAGTTAATCCTAGAAACTAGCCTATACAAAAAATCTCATGCTCCTTCAACATAATAACAATCATTGATGTTTTGCAAAGAAATTGGCACAGAGAACTAAATTCAAAGAATAAGCCTTGGAGACAAGAATCACGAAACAAAATTGAGCATTATTTATTGGTTGTTGGTAATGGAGATTTCATGTTGGTGAAATGAGTGGAATATAATTATTATGTAGAAAAAAATTATAAATTCAACATTGATTTTATAGAAAGAGAAGTGTATTTGGTTTCACCAGACAGTACGAAGTGGAATTCGATTTGTGAAAATGGGTGAAATAAGTAAAGTAAATGGTTTCACCAGACAATACGAAGTGGAATTCGATTTGTGAAAATGGGCCAAACAATTAAATTAAAAAATTTAATTTAACTTTGATAGATTCTAGATTGTGAATATAATATTTTACTTCCTTTTTATAGGGCTAGGAGGTGCTCTCCAACAAAGGATGCTAGAGATATGTACGCTGACTCTTTAAAAATAAAAATAAAATATGGTATAAATGTGTAACTTAATTTAACATAATATAATATAAACATTTTAACTTAGTCAAAATAAAAATAACCCTATAAAAAATAATAATATAAAAAAAATAAAAATGACCCATGGTATTCATGTGGAATATAACCTATTTAAGGGGAAATTAAACTAGGATAGATACATATTAGTGTGATTTTATATTTAGATACATAACTAGTTGTAAAAAATGATGTTGAATTTTTTATCTCTTAGAGAAACCCTGGATGTTAGGGAAAATCTCTAAGTTAACCTTAAACCTCTTTGAGGTTGAAAGTTGGCACTTCAACTTGGAGAGGGATCTCTCCTTAAACTCAACTACTTTAGGTCACTGTAGTAGTAGCTTTACACATTTAAGAGAAATGGTAAAATTTGGTTGGGCTATATGGAAAATAAACCATTGGGCATGGAGTATAAACCTTATTCAGTGATGTTACATATTTTATGAGAAAACACAAAAGTAGGGTAGAAATATTTCCTTTGACAATTTAATAGATTGAGAAGGAAAATGAAAATAAATCAGTATTTACGTTAAATGAAAAAACAATTGCAAATGCTGGAGAATTAAAGAAACAAGGGCATAAATGAATCCCAATCTCACACACACATATTTCCAGACATGAAAAAATATTTAAAACAAAGAATACAGACAGAGAACTACGACATGAGAATTTCTGCAAGTGCTCATAAAAAACTATGTATTTAAGATCTACTCAAATAATACACAAGGATGATATGTTTTCAAATAAAAACCAACCATTTTTCCTTTTATATTTTTTTCTTATATAAACATTATAACAAATAATCATAGGATTATAGTTTAGACTTTAATTACAATAATCCAAAATAGTAATGAAAATATTCTAGGTACATGCATCTGAAAATATCTCTTAAGAACATCAAGTTTTTGAAAAATAAAAACTAGTTGTTAAAATTCATGCTACAAATAAGGCTGAGAAATATGTGTCATCATAATGTCTCCCTCACTGGAAAATAGGCCCCTCACTACAAAAGAGGTCCCTCACTGCAAAATCGGTCCAATCATCGTCTAAAAATGCTATTGTGTTTGAGCTCCTTCTTTCTTGGGCTCTCTATTGTATTAATCACTAATACCATCATTGCCAGATCTTACAAATCTAGGTTGATAGTTCTATTGATACAAAGATTATAAGCACTTATCATAATCTATTCCTTTTCAAAAATGCACTGACAATGGAAATGTCCAATGCCTTTTTGCAATATTCTCTGACAACTGGGATGTCATCTCTTCTCTGCACTCCTTTGTATAAACGCTGACAAATACATTATCAAAGATATGAAAAAATTCATTTTTTATCAGTGAATGTTCAAAAACTCAAAAATCCCTTGGCTTATTAGCTTAGGGTGTTGTTTACCTTTAGGAGAACATCAACATTTTATAGTATTTTCCTTTTACTTTGCATGGTTTCTATTGGGCCATTTTCTTTGTTTGTTTTAGATTTTGATTTCTTAGAAACTACAGTTTTATTCCTTTTTTGGAACGTTTTGCACAACAATTTCCTCTTTAGAAGGGTCTAGATTGAATTTCAATTTTATTTTGAACCTAATATTGTTGGTAGGATTGGTATGGGGTCTCTTTCCGCCCTTAAAGATTTCAGAAAGTGTAGGTTCTTCTTCAACTTGGGGTTCATCTTGGGTTTCAACTTCAATCTATTTTCCTTTAATGATATCTGGAGAATGGTTTTATGTAAGGTATTTTTCCATGGAATTTTTCTCAACACAAGGGGAACTGATAGCGGAGGGAAGCTTTTCAGTGGAAACATGGATTTTTGTACCAGAAGATGACGAGGGAATGTACCAAAAGAGGATGAGGGAATCTATGTGCTAAGGAATAGCTCAAGGGAAGCTCCTGCATGAGTTTTCTTTCCCTTCTTGGTGCCTTTATTCCCCCCTCTTATAACCTTAGGAGGTTGAGGTTGAGAACCTCCCCAAAACAAGGAATGGCTCCAAGTTCTTACTTCCTTGCCCAATTTATTCTAAATCAATAGTTTGATTAGGTATTTATGATAAAAAAAAAGTCAAAATAAGGGTTTTCACTGGTTCGAAAATGAGCAACCATGTGTTTTAAGCTCTCTAGTAAATAAAAATAGACATTCAATTGAACTTGACCAGCTAAATGAGATAAGAAGTGAAAATGGTAAAGGTTTACCCCATTGAAGCAATCTTCACAAGTAATATAGTATTGGGTTATACTCAACAAAAAAATTCACTTATCCTACAACCAGGTTCGATGAACCCCTATATTCCAATTTTGACCTTTGAACTCCATCTTTAAGAAGAAAGGGACATCGATCCCTGCTAAAACATGACTCATAAACACCCTTTATCCATCTGAAGGAAGATTCATGGCCTCTACAATCAACGCCTTTGTAATTGGAAAGGAAATTCCTCCTCTCTCCACTCGGTGACCATCAAACCCTTGAGCGAATTCCCGAGCCACAAGATCATGGTAATCGGTGCATTGGTGGAAAGTTTATTTCCACCCTGCTCGATAAAATTTTTGCTGGATGTTGAGATAGATTTCCAAGAGATTGGGTGCCTTTGGCTCGGCTTGGTTCGATTTGCTGCTTTTCCCCATTTGGTGTAAAATTTAGCAGAAACACACAAAACCTCACTGATATTTGATCCTGGATTCTTGTTGATTATCTTCGAAACTGACCTTACCAGGAGTTACCTGAAATTAAAAATGGAAAGCATAAAACTTACCATCTTGAAAAATATTTTAACAACATTGTAGGTAAATGATTCATATACCAACCATGTTTTGGATTTGAATGATTAATGAATAAATGCATACCTAGTGGTGCCAATTTTTTTTAACCCAACATGTACCTTCCACCTTGGAACTAAACATGGCACGTTGATATGCATCATTGTTGCTGTTGACGTTGTCAACGCATTACAAAAAATCAAGAATTGAAAATTTTCTTGTCACTGACAATATATTTATCAGTTACACCCAAAATGCAGAAAAACCCATTGTCAGCGCATTATTTAGAAGATATTATCAGACCATAAAAATGATGATAATCCCACTATCAACGATTTCCCTATTTATTACAAATAAAATGATGACATTGAAACTGTCAACATTTTCTTTAAAAAAAATAAAAAAACAGAGTAAAATGTTAGAACAGCTGGCTCCACAGGGATGTTTTCGATCAGTGATGGAAAAAAGAACCCCATAGACTAGTAGCCTATTTATTACAAAAAATCTTGTTCAAAACCAAACTTTTACTAACTCAAATAAAGAAACTCATTTTTCAAAAAAATGTTCTTTTTACAAACTCAGAACTTTTAAAAACATAGATGATTGTAAAAAAAAATTGTTCTTTGATAAACATCATCAGAACCTTAGGGCCTTCTCTTTGGGCTTCAAGTTCATTAGAATGATCATCCACACCTGCAAGTTTTTAAAAAATATATGGATATGTACAATGAATTTTGAAAATCATTCTTTGTTTTTAGGAGATGTAATGTTTCAAGAAATGTCCATTGACTAGACCTCCATGAAGTAATATTCCTTGCAGATCTTTTAGAATGAAATTGTTCTTACCATGGAAAGTTGTAATTTTGTATGGTCCTTTCCAAATGTTTTAAAATTTCCCATGCTTACCCTTTTCATCAATACAAGCATCCCATTTCAAAAATAAGTCTTGGCATTTAAAGTCACCTTTCTTCATATTTTTGTCAAAATCTTTCTTAATTCGATTAAAAAATTCTTGTGACTTTTCATACACTTTCTATTTGTTCTCATGTACCTCTATTAATTGATTTATCCTCCTCTACGGTGATTTGGTTCTTATCTTAATTCTTGTAAATATCTCATAACATAGATTCCAATTGAAAAATTAATTGTAGCATGAACACCATATACTAACTGGAAAGGAGTAGTATCAATTGCCCTTTTAGTACTAATATTGTCTACCCATAAAACAAACTTGAGTTTTGTGTGCTAGTCCTTCTTGTTATCTTCTAATAGTTTTTTTATAATTCTGATCAAGGTTTTATTTGAGGATTCAACCAACCCATTACCCTAAGGATAATATTTTGTAGAATGTTTGAGTTTGATATGGTAACCATTACTTCATTTTATTAGCCTCTTAGATTTGAAACACTGAGCATTATCAGTAATAATTCTCTTTTGACAACAAAATCTAGAAAGAATGTTTTCTAAGAATTGAATAACCATGAGATCATTATCTTTCACGCTTGATAGTGCTTCAATCCATTTGGTAAAGTAATATGTTCCTATTAAAATCCATCTGTGTTGTGTTGAAGATGCCAGATGAATTTCTCCTATGAAGTCAAGGCCTGATTTCTAAAAAGGTGCCTCCATAGTAATAGGTTGTACAGGCAGAGACATTAAATCTGACTTACCTTCAAACAACTAACATTTATGGTAGGCTGCATATTATTTTATAACACCAGAAAAACTGGCAGGCCAATAGAATCTAACTCTCAAAATTTTATCTATAGTGGCCTTCTAGTAATGATGTCCTCCACAAGCTCCTGCATGAAAATCTTTACTCATTTATTTATATTCATATTTTAATAGGAAGCTTAATAATATACCTTGAGGATATTTCAAACATAAATAATTTTCTAAAAGACGGTACTTAACATATTTAAATATAAAAAATCTAGCCCAAGTCTTATATGTCCCTGGTGGTACTTGAATATTTTTCAGGATTTAAACAATATCAGCATACCATGAACATTCCTTGAAATGGTCCTCTACTTTAAACATTGATTCTTCTTTTGGAAAATTTGATGATTCCAAAATTGAATTCACTCCAAAAGTGTCAAGATTTGTTTTAGTTATAAGTCTATCCAGACAATATCCTTTGATTAGTTTGGTAGGCTTTATTTCTAAGTAAAATTATAACATCTTATAAATCCATGTACCTCTTCTTCCATCACTATCTGGTTGTACTAAAATAGTTTTTCTTGTAAGATCTGGCACATAGGCAATTAGGTGAGAATGCACTATAAAGACTAAAATATTTGAGCGAATTGATCAATTCATATGCATGTTCATCCAATATATTATATTTCAATTCAAAATCCCTCAATTCCCTAATAAAAAATGAAATCGGTTGTTCCTTACCTGTCCCATTCTTATGAAGTAAAACACCAAAAATGGTGTGCTTGGAAGAAAATGAAAAAATTATAAAGTCTTTAGAAAAATTTGGAATAACGAGTAAAGGTGCTTAACCTAGAGCCTTTTTGATATCATTAAAACATCTCTTTTCTTGTTCAGTACAATTAATCTCACTTCCTTTCTTAAGAATATTTGACATAAATTTTAAAATTTCTGCAAAATTTGGGATAAAACGTCACAAAAATTTACTTTACCTAAGAAAGACTACAACTCTTTCCTGTTTCTTGGTTATTCAATGTTTTGGACTCTTGTCACTCTTCTGGTGTCTATTTTCCAATTCCCTCCTTGATACTATGTGTCCCAATATCTTGCCTTCCTTCTTAGCGAAATGGGATTTTTTAGATTTAAAGAAACTCCAAACTTCTTGCACTTGGTAAAGACTGTCCTTAAATGTTTCAAATGGGAAGATTCTAATTTTGAGAAAACAATGATGTCATCTAGATAAATTACAATGAACTTATCTCTTTCATCAATGAAATTTATATCCATTGCACGCTGTAAAGTAACTCTGACATTCATGCGTCCGAACGACATCTTATAATACAAAAATGCACCCCATAGCATGGTGAAAGAAAACTTTTCTTGATCTCTTGGATTAACCAGAATCTGATTATATCTTGAAAACCCATCCATCATAGAAATCCTTTCTGCACCAACCACCTTTTGTAGAATGTGGTCCATTTTTGGTAAATGATAATAATCCTTTAGTGAGACTTTATTCAAATTTCTGAAATCTACACATAGGCGGATCTCCCTGCTCTTCTTTCTCAATGGTACAAAGTTTTCTATCCAATTTGAAAACTTGAGTGCAATGATGAATTTTGTAGTTAACAATCTTTTTACCTCATTCTCAATCAACAATAGTAGCTTCAGATTGATCCTTCTTAACTTTTTCTTGAAGGGTTTCTCATTTTCCTTAAGTGGTATAGTGTGTTGGATGACAGTTTGATCACAAAAATCTAAATCTTCATATATACAAGAAATTATATCAGAAAAATCCTTCAACAATTCTACATATTTTGGTTTTTTCTTTTCTTTCAGAGTATTAGAAACTTTGTCTATCTTTGGATCAGTGTCGGTTCCCAAATTATAGTCTTCCATCTCACCATCACTTGGCAGGACCATTGGCTTAAATACCACATCATTTGAATCAAATAACCTCTCTAAAGGAACCAAGCCTCCAAGGATTATGTTGTTAATTAATTGAATAATATTTTTTTGAGAAACAATATTCAAAATGGCTATTGTTTCAAATTTTTTATGTGTAATTTAATCTTCATCTTTTTCAATTGGAGTATTGATAAATTCATCTGTTATTTCAATAAACCTTTTAATTTTTTGTTCATATTCAAACACATGCCAATTCTTAGTATTATCTGCAATATAATTCCTAGGTTTGACATTGATCTCATACTTCTCATTGGGATAAATAGGAATTCTAAATGTGCTAGCAGTTGTTGGTAAAGAGTTTGCAATTCCATTTTCTTCTCTAGGTACCAACGAGATTTCATGTTCAGAGAAGAAGTTAGAAAATAAATCCCATACCTCATTTTTGTAGACTATCATTCTTGGATTATTGGTTTGATAGGTACCTTTGACTTGGTTCACAATCAACTCCGAATCTCCAAAAATGAAAATTTTCTTCGCTTTTTTCTCTCTTAAAATATTTATCCCAGTAATTAGAGCTTCATATTTTGCCACATTGTTTGTACAGTCAAAATACAATTTATATGAATGAAATTGGCTTGAAAAATCTGGTGGAATAATGCAAATTCCTGCCTCGAAACCCTTCTCGCAAGTGTAGCCATCAAAATACAAATTTCAAACTTCATTTGAAAATTTCTGAACCTGTTTTTGTTGAAAATTAATTTCATCTTTTTCTGATATTTCTCCCTCAATACAGAAATTATTAAATAATATTTGTGATCTGAACTCCGTATCTACTGCATAAATGGGGTGATTATCTGGTTGAGTTCTACAACTTACCATATAATCCATTATGACCTCTAAATATAATATTTTAAATTCACCAAATATGGGATTGAAGCATAAGACATGTCCATCTGCAATGTTCATCCCAATATTTCTACCTAAAACCGAGATAACAACATGCAAAAAATGGCTAGAATGTCTGCTACCACTATATCCTTCATTACACTCTTAGCAAGAACTTGTGTTAGGGCGACAACTAGGTCCTTTATCAGCCCTAAACATTTTAATTTTCTAGAATATAATGAGAACAAATCCTTGCAGGGTCTAGTAATTTGGAGTCCTAGATGGTCCATCACTGACTTAGGCATGAGGTTATGTGAAGCTCTGGAATTTAACATGGCATTATGAAGGATCATATCGTGTATGTTCAAACTTACATAAAATGTGGGAACATCGTCATTTATACTAGTGACATCTGGGAAAAAAACAAATTCAAGAGTGTTATAGCATCATTTGTCACCCTCATGTGATTCACAATTGTCTCTTTGGCCTTGGGTACCCATTCCCACAGACTTGAACAAAATTCATTAAAAAAAATGTTAAAAATCCCATACGCGGGTATGCCCAGACTTTTCCGCGTGTGTACGCGAGTCCATACACACTTTTCCATGTATGCCATTAAAATCATTAAAAAATATATAAAAATTCCCTATTTTCGGGCTAGGTTGATGGTGTTGGCCACCTGTAAATTTTGGTCTATCAAAAGGTGACCAAAACATGTTTTCAGCCTTCAAGAAACACTTTCCTGGCCAAAATGTTATCTCTTGAAGCATGTAGATGATCTCATGCTCATGTCTCAAGGTTTTCACTATTATTTCTTAGAAACTCAAAATTCTGCTAAAATTTCATCAGAAGACTGCTGCAATATCCTCCTTCTTTTCCCCTTTTTCCTCTCAGAGACTAACCTTCATATTTTTCATGATTTTCCTTTGTTGTCCATTTCCCTCACCTTTCTTTCATGAAAATTGCCTTGCAGAGTTCCAAACTTCTTTCGAACTCTGTCGAAACCCTCAGAAACCTTTGAAAATCATTGAAAATCTGTGTATAAAAACCCTTTTCTCTCTTAAGGGTTTAAGCCCCTTGGCCTGAGTTTCCAAACCACTTCCCCAATACACCCTCATCATAAAAACCAAGCGCCAAACCCATGAAGCGCTAATCGCATCAGAAAGATTCAAGGGTGCATGTTTGTGAGCCATTTCAAAATGCTGATTGCGATCAGTCCCTTTGTCATAAACCGAAGATCGTTTTATCATTTCATCTACCCCATAAGCCTGCAATCGGGCGCTAAGCTTCTTTGAAAATTGTATCCGATGGACGTTTTTCTTTGTAAAACTTGAAAACCCATTTTTTCCAAAGTTTGTTTTAAAATGCCAAAATCACGTGTTTAAATAAAATGGGTTGATCAAAAATACCGATCGCGCAATCGCGATCGGAGAATTCACAATGGGTAGATCAAAAAGACCGATGCGCAATCGCGTCGGAGAAGTTACAAATGGGTTGATTGAAAGACTGGGCCCGAATGTTCCGATTGCGATTGGCCCTAGTTATATAAATCCCCGAGCCCATGGTACTCCATACACCCAGTGGCCCCGCAATCGGGTGCCAGCCTATCATATATATTCCGCCCGATCCCACTCGAACCGCGCACAATTGCAAGTTTCAAATCGCATCCCCTCTTCTGCACAACCCGATTGAAATTTTCTCCGATTAAATCTGGGCCATCCATCTCCCTGTTGATCGGACGGACAGCGCTCAATCGCATCGCAATATTTCAATCGCGTGCTTTGTTGCTGCCCTCCCGATTGCCGATCCCCGATTAAATCCCAACCGTTGATCTTGTTCTCAGATCGACGGCCTGCGCTCAATCGCAAGT
Source organism: Pinus albicaulis (assembly GCA_034641835.2). Classification (NCBI taxonomy): domain Eukaryota; kingdom Viridiplantae; phylum Streptophyta; class Pinopsida; order Pinales; family Pinaceae; genus Pinus; species Pinus albicaulis. The sequence continues at coordinate 552,931,656 of CM076574.1, forward strand.
TCCCTCCGATCGCAATCACAGACCTCCCCGTCTCACCCCCAATTCCATCGCAGCCGTCCGTCCCGCCAGATCCAACGGTTCAGATTTGTCCCGCACCTCTCCCATCATTCTTCTCCCCTGCCCCTCCGATTACATCCTGTCCGTTCATTTCCCGCTGATCCAACGGTCCTTATTCACTCTGATCACAAGTCTTGCCCCCATTTCGAAAACCCTCCGATTCACTTTCCGCCGTCGATCTGATCTGCAGATCAACGGCCAGCGCTTAATCGCATTGGATATTTCAATCGCATGCTATTTTCTGCCCTCCCGATTGCGATCCTCCGATTAAATCTGGGCCGTCCGTCTCCCTGATGATCGGACGGCCTGCGCTCAATCGCAAAGTTTCAATCGCAGTGTTTCAATCGCATGTTGTTGTGTGACCTCCCCGATTGCGATCCTCCGATTAAATCTGGGCCGTCCGTCTCCCTGATGATCGGACGGCCTGCGCTCAATCGCAAAGTTTCAATCGCAGTGTTTCAATCGCATGTTGTTGTGTGACCTCCCCGATTGCGATCCTCCGATTAAATCTGGGCCGTCCACATGTCCAGATCGGACGGTCCCAGGTCACCCCCACCGTTGCTCATCGCGCGTTCGACGGTTCTATTTTATTCTTCCTCCTGCGTCATTTAAAATTCCTCTCAGTTAATCTCCACCGTTGGATGATGCCATCCGACGGTCCTGCTCTCTTCCTACGCCTCCGAAGCAGTAAAACCAAATACGCAGGATTTTATAACAAATTGTTTGTATTTTGCAGGTTCTCGAATGAATTCTTCCACCATTTTTGAAGAAACCACAAAGGCCGAGGGTGACGATCCTCTGTCTTCTGAGTTCATAAAGAATCATTGGAGGGGTGTTAGATTTACGTTTTATCAGTGATTTCATGACCCATTGATGCCATTCGACCCCGCTACTGCCCTGCGCACCAGAAGACAAGCAGAAATCATCATTTATTAAAGAGTATCAGTGCCAAAGACAAAATTTATCAGAACTGGAGATTGAAGACCCAAAAACATAGATCTCAAGTAACTTAAAGTGTTTTAGAAAACGACGAAGACATCTGTCGAGCTGAGAAATTCCCCACCGCTATAAGAAGAGGCTAATTGAACCCTCTACAGCTCCAAAGACACCTGCAGTCTCGTTGAGATCAAAGACCGCCGAACAATTAATACTAATTGAGCTATCTTATCTCTAATTATCGGCAGAACCATTCGAGAAGATTAAAGAACACTTCAGAAGCAGATATTCAGATCATTTCATCTTGGGAAGTAGAAATAAAGTCACTCCAGCATGACACTGAGCTTCAAAGGATAGCATACTTCCCACTGATTTTAATCTTAAGTGTAACTCAATTAATGCAGGTTAACACTTGTAGATTTCTTGATCGAGGCCCTCAAAGCACCGAAGAGTCATCTTTTGTATTAATCGATTGATCCAAACAGATCTTTTCATAGTTGACCACCGCCTCATTCTTCTATAAATACCTCTGTAGAAGATGAGCAAAAGGTTGGTCTCGAGACATCTAAACGCATGTAATAGTCATTCTGAAGCCACTGATGCCCTGTTCTGTAATTGAAAGATACATAAGCTGATATGAGAAGTTCAAAGCTGTAGAGACCCACCAGGCTTGCTGATTGTAACTGGTTTGAACATCAATACAAGCTGTTGATTCATGGAATTCTGAAACTATGTCAATGGTGATGTGTTCCTTACTGTCATTTGTCGTTTTACTTAATGTTTTCACTCTGTTCACTTTCTCTGATAAAGAGCAGCAAACATAGAGTTAGGATATACTCTCCACGGTACCCTACTCTTACTGAAAGCTTTATCTTCTATGTTTTCTTCATTTGAATGTCCTCTTTGAAGAGTTTATTAATGCAGGTTAGTTTAAAAGTACTTCTCTGATCTAGATAGCTCTTTGAGATGAATGTTCTCTTTGTTATCCTTGGATTTTATCAATGCAGCGTAGTTTAAAAGTACTTAGCTGATCTAGATTGCTCTTTGTGATTATCATCTGTGTTCCCTTATCGAATATGCTGAAGTAGGCTGGTTTAAAAGCACTTACCTGATCTTAAGCTGTTTGAACTGTTTTTAAATGTTTCTGATGGAAAGTACTTCAATGCAGGCTAGTTTAAAAGCACTTACCTGATCAACAGAAATACTTTTATGTTTCTCCTTAAGTACATGTTGAAAGCAAGCTAGTTTAAAAGTACTTACTTGATCTTAGACTGTCCTTTTTTTTTTCCTTTTTTTAAGTCTTTCACTGCCTATTTGTTTCACCCCATTAATCACCTTAAGAGATCCTTTGATGTAAATGACTTGCTCCATGGATCCTTCTTGAATTTGCTATCCAATTAAATCCTCCTATGACTCCATAGCCCAATGGGTTAAAGTTGTCTTTGTCCTTTGCTATCAGCTGAAACATTCCTTCATTTGCAGGCTCTTCACCCTTTATTTTGAACTGCTTTCACCTTCACCATGTCTTCGCCCAACCAAAAAAAAACAAAACAAACCAATGCTCTTCATAGCTAGCCTAATATCATAATTCCAGTCTTTAAAGATCACATCTTTGAACTCATTTATAGAGAGATCCCTCTCTGGATTCAGGAGAGCTAGATCCTTGAATCCCAAAGCGGTTTGATGTTACCTCTGCAGTTGGACTTTGCCAATCTTGCTAATTACAGAGTGATAACAATTTCAAAGTCATAACCCAACATCTTTGTGACCCATTTTTGTTGCTCTTCTTATGATAGTCTTTGTTCCAAAAAGTGTTTAAGACTATCATGATCATTTTTTACCTTGAAGTGTCTTCCCATTAGGTAAGTTCGCCATTTCTTTAGTGCATGTAGT